>JAZEWT010000025.1:4158881-4171053 GCA_036362905.1 Mordacia mordax
TGACACTTTGACGTGTGTCTGCATTGTCCAAACCACTGAGATCATAACCGTCATTCATTACTGAGCCAATGCAAAATCATGGTAATCCAGTCATGTGGTGAAAATGTTGATTGTGTTCAAGCTAGTGCAACCTCGTAAAGCAACGTGCGCTAGCTCACCCTGGAAATTTAGTCGGCCAGAGTCGAAATGATTAAAAGTGTAAGATAATTCAATATAAGCCCCCGTCACCTATTAAACTAGAATACACACAAGATTAGGGTAGAAATCTGGTGTGAGCGTGAACATTGTAGCAAGCCACTTCAAGATCATGCTGTCAGTGAAACTCAGCTAGTGAGCTCGGGTCAAGTAATACAAGCCAAGCTCCACATATCACACTGGTGCAAATGTTATAAGCTGGTGTGAGATAGCATAACACAACAATGCGTGGTGCAAGAGTGGGCTAACCAGACGTGTGAGCGCAGGGTGTGTGCGCAGGGTGCGAGCAGACGGTGGTGAGCGCAGAGCGTGAGATCGTGCAGGCGTAAGTAAGCGCGTGTGAGCTGAGCGTTAAGAGAGCAAACCCAGCTCCACGAGCGGCACCACAAGCCGTGATGGCCTCACGACGACGCCCCCCATCCCCCGATAACGTGGTGACACCGTGCAGAGCGGGCAGGAGAGTTGTCAGACAGCACGAGGGTGGCGGAGAGAGGATAGGAGGGGGGGTGTGCTTACGGACAGCGGCAGGAAGCTGGACAGCTGCGGGGGAGGGGGAGACATGCCCAATTTAAATTTGGGAGACACGCGGAGGTCACAGGGCGCAGGGCATCATGACGCAGCCGATGGGAAGGCAGAGGAGAAGCGCGCGGCTGGAGGCGGGGGGGATTTTCAGTGGTTTAGGGCCATCGCTCCACCCCGGCTGCGGTGGCGGCGCCTGGAGTTGGAGGAGGACTGAACTGGTGGAGATCAGTTTTGACCTCCATCCCCAGTATAAGCTACTTGAAAGCCATGGATGATTATGAATTGTCTGCGCAAACTGTTAAAAAAAAAAACCCCGTCTTGGGATGTTTCCTCAAGTTCGCGGCGAAAGATATGATTGCTCAAGAAAACCGGCAAGCCCAAATAAGGGCCAAATTAAAGTGAAAATGAATGTAAATCCGCACACGGGTGGAACACAAAACTACTTTGTTTATAGACACAGACACAGCTTGTTTACCTGTTGGGATCACTGCAGCTCATACCAGTGTAGACCTTTTGAACCATGATATACACTAAGCTGTATCAATACACAACCAGAACAAAGGTTTAATACGAGACCAGCAAATGTTGGAACAAATCTCTAATTTGTTATACCTGCCCCACACACAAGGCCACCGTCGCTTTAGTTCATGCCTCCCTCCATCTCAACTATACACACACATACAGAGATATTGGTCACCTTACAGTGATTATGCATGTGCATTAAGAAAGCACCAATCAGAACCAGCGTGACGCATAAAAATAATACCACGCAAAACCAGCCGCCTTCATCTCAACCCGTGTTCATGTTTCACACCGTCGCATCAAGCACTCGTCTTTTGGGGGGGGGGGGGGAGGGGGGCGGTAGTTCGGAGACAAAGTTCAGAAGACAATGTCACATGAGGTGACGCATTGTGAATCCACAATGGGACCCATGTTTTTGGATGACGGTGCCGGGGTGTCCTGGCGGCTCTCATCCAGAGCCATCATGCCACATGCACCCACACAGAATGGAGATGGGACGGGAGGTGCAGAAGGCAAGCGCATCTAAGCAGATGACGTCGGATAACGGTTAGTCTAAGAAATAAATTCGCATTAACACTTGTACATCTATGAACGTACTGATCGTGCTGTGACGCATGTGTCGACACCCCTGACTCCCACATTTCAAACCACACTTCTGCACAGCCCTGGGGATGAGCATCACCGGTGGGGAGATGGAATGGAGTCAAGCGATGGAACACACGTGGAATGGCTTTAATAAGATGGGAAGGGTGGTCAGTGCCACGCACGTGCCTCACACCCGCACGCACGCTGGGACCCAAATTTAAAACTTACATTGCATGGCGTGGCAAGTGCTCGAAAAGATGCCAACACAATACTCTGAATTATTGCCTCCAGATAATATTAAGTGATGACAACGCCCCCCCCCCATTTAGATTAAAAGTCAAACCCAAGAGCCGGGCTATGGTGCGTGCGGGCAGGAGTGTGGGTTAGCAAAAGACGCTCGGGTAAGTGGGTTAGTAGTACCTTGAAGGCCCTGACTAGCCACCGCAGAATCCGGCCAGGCAGGGAAAGGATTGACTTTGGCAAGGCTATTAATGCGGAAAGAATCTTTCCCAGCGCTTGCTATGGGGGGAGGACGGGAGCAAGGGTTAGTCAGCATTAGTAAGCCAGTTGCAAAAAGGTTCACAGTCACGCACGCACTCTCACAACACAGTGCACAACTTTGAGCATTTGCATTGAGAAAGCACAACTGCAATAGAAATCCATAGAAGCACAGCAGGGAAGGCCCTGCCCAATTAACTGTGGACCTCTGTTCACCTACACCTCTCCACGTCACTTACCAGAACACATTTCAACTCTGACAGCAGTAACTAGAAGCACAGTAGACCTCCGTAGTTCCCTCAGTTAATCCCTCCTTCCTGCCAGTGCTAACCATGACTCGAAGCCAGACTCCACAAAGCCCAATTTAACAAGCCCCGCTCTGAAATTACAGTGGCTTTGGGATTAGTGCAGCGATCATTTAGCACGGAGACTAACATTACTGTTGCTTACAGCCGAGTAAACCCTAAGTATATAACTAGCGGCACATACCATTTCTTTATTTAGCGAGCTTAAATGACAAGGTAATATAGCGATGCATTATTCTAATTTAACAAACTACGGTCATAACTGTTATATACAGGAGTAACTGTTTACAGAACACAATTATTATTTTTTTACAAATATGAGAGACATTTGTAAATGTGGTTGAGGCGTTGTGATTCACACAAATTATTCACTCTGTAAAACGCCATCATATCGTCCCTCACAGAGACAAGCAGCAGAGAGCCTGGAGATCACTCACAGCACACGCGTGAAGCCAGGTCTCTGTGGGAATTCGTGTCATTTAGTTGATCTCGTATCTAATGGGCCTCCTGGCTTAAATCACAACGCCGAACAGTGACGATGAATGGCTGTGAGGAGGGGAGATAATTTACACCGATGGTCTTTAGAAGCCTATTTACCACCAGTGGGATTTGTGAGCACGGTAGGCCCCCACATCTCTCTTTGGAGAATTCCATCAGCAGGCCATGCCAAATGTTCCCCTCAAGGAAAATGAATCAGTGGCAAATTTCTTGACGAACCGGTTACATATCCGCCACATTTTGTCTCGGTGATCATTATTGCAAATACCGCATCGTGAGGCAGTGTGCATTCATATTTCTAATGACCCTTGTTAAACGACGTCTTTATTTTGTAATAATTCTCGTTTTGGTGACAGACGCGAACATCATGAGCGCACGGTGACTAAATTCTTTGTCTACCAATTGAGGATGTTAAATCGCTGCTTGACAACAGCAGGATGACTGATGATAACATTTACCATTGATTTATCAGGGACAGAGCCAAGAGTCTGGTTTTTGTCTGCTCACACACACGGAGCTAAATCCATGCCTCCTAGAATTATGCCGCAAAACACATGGCGTTAATGTGGCAATGGCGTAAGTAATGGGTCTCGGTTCAATACCAAGTCTCAGTGAGAGTTTCAGCCATGAATAAAAATTATTGCTCCCACGTGTGTGAAGTCTGAACGGTAAAGGGACTGACCCCAGCACTAACGGGCACTTCCACAGATTCCTATTGGAACGCGGGTTTCAGCACATAACACGCTTAGTTAGCAAGAGGTTGGCATCAGAAGAGAGACACAACTGTGTGCGTATGTACACGCAGTATATGCACGTTCACATGCACGTATCCACACACATGTTCGCTTATACCAGTGGTCTCCAACTTTTTTTTAAACGCACGAGAATTTAGAATCTGAACACAGTAGGAGGTGTACCCTTACAAATTAATATTTACAAAAAACCCCCCTAAAAATATGCACTGTGCACACCTATTCTTAATGTGACACCTATGCTTTCTGCACACTATCTGTGAGTGATGCACACTGTGAGTGATGCACACTATCTACAGCAGCTTGCGTTTGTAATCCAGGGCCGCCAAAGTTTTAAAATACACCCACCGTACAGAATCTCAGCTTTTCCCCAATCTGCCTCGATGTTTTTTGAAATGTTAAGATCGTCTGGTTGGAGACCACTGCTCTATACGTTTGTACTCACGAATCCACTCGATTCGTGCAAACGCAAACAACGCGCATACGCGTGCATGTGTTGTATGTACCCACGCGCGCGCGCACGCGTACACATGCGCACTCGCATGCTTGCACTCGGTGTGTGCATGTGCGCGCTAGTACATGTACACCTGCGCGCTTGTCCACGTGTACAGGTATGTACGCACACGCGTACATATGTGTACGTTCGGCCAACTGGACGTGTGACCTTGTGAACAGAGCTCTCCGCGTGTAAAGGATCTGTGTCCATATCTGTTTCCTGGTCTGTCTTGCTCTATTTTTGTGTCTCCATCTTTATGTCTCTCCAAGTGTTTGAGTCTATGTCGGTCTCTGCCTCTGTCTGTAAAAGTGTATTTCTGTGCATCTGTGTCTGTTTGTTGTGCTGAGTGTATTTTTTCTGGATGCATGTTAGTATTCTTAAGTGTACAATGCTTTGCTCCTCTCCCTGTCTCTGTATCAATGTCCCTCTCCATTTCTTTGTAGGTGTCTCTCTATTCACGTATCTCCCTGTGTCCGTCTTTAGGCACTTTTCCCCTGTGTGCGTACGCATGTACACGTCATGTCCACATGCATGTATGAATGTACAGTGGATACACGTGCGCTTGCCGACACGTATCCATGTAGCGTGAGAGGAGCGGGAGAAGGATTAATTGTCCATTGAACTTAAAACAAAACCAAAAAAACACTGCAAAAGCGTTGCTGGGAAGGATCAGCCTCGACCGGCACAGCTCTCTACCCGAGCCTAATCACACGCTCACGCTCACGTGACACTCAAGAGAATCATCTGCGGCTATGTCACACACTCACACGCATAGGTGTGCAAACAAGGTAGGATTTGTAAGTCAGCTGTCCCTGCATAGGTTGTTGTTGCTGTGCTGCTGCGTTTTCGGGCTATGGCCTTTCTTGGTAAAACTACGTCGGACGTTTCACTCCAGGTGCTGGGAGCTTCTTCGGGAATGGGATTGTTTGGATTAAATTATTCCGTTGTTGCGTTAAACCCCCCCCCAAAAAAAAAAAATATACACCGCGGAGCTAAACCGTCCTTTTATTATTCCTCATGATCATTTAGCAGCGCGACTTGCACCATCACACACGTACACATTTGTATCTCTTGCTTCCGAGCAAATAGCAACACTCAAGACACCGCGCTTTGGGTGACAACCGATTGCTATTCAGAGCAACGGCTGGCGTTAAAGGATGGGATGTCGCCCCCAGTTGATCAGTGACGCCGATGGCCTGAGCCTGTTGGTTAATCCCCAGACGAACTAGGCGAGGGCGGTGTGGACAGTGAAGTCACCAGGTTCGACTTGAACCTCTAAATTCTAAAAACAACATCTGACGTTTGGCTGTGGTTTGGTTTGTTTTAAAATCATGAAGTGTGCCATACTGACAGAGGACCTTGCAGAGAGGGCGGCGCGGTGGCACAGTGAGTAGCGCTGTTGCCTCACAGCAAGAAGGACCCGGGTTCGGTTCCCTGACTCGGGTGCTTTTCTGTGTGGAGTTTGCGTGATCTCTCTCTCTCCCAGTGTCCGTGTGGGTTTGTGCCGGGGTATTCCGCTTTCCGCCCACCGTCCAAAGACACGCTGCTGCCTCGTTTAATCGGCCTGCTGAGTACATTTCCCGAAAAAAAAGGTGTGCCCTGCTATGTACTGGCGTCACATCCTGAGTATAGCCTCCCCTTGCGCCCTCTGTCTGCCGGGATAGGCTCCGGTCCCCTGCAACCTTGTACAGGATTAAGCGTGTATTGATAAAGATGACCTTGCACAGAGGCTTTACGAGCTGCATTCAATACCCACGCAACTGTGTAGTGAGGTGGCAGTTTGGCAGACACTGTCTTGCTGTTATTAGTGGGTTAGTATAACATTATAGTAACACGCACAAATGCCGCACTTGTAATCTCACAAACATATGCATGATGTTTTATATACAAGCAAGCAATCACCGAGAATACTCGCCTAGCCTTAACAGACTCCAGGGTCAAGTGGCGTTTAGCGAACACCTATAAAGGTCGACACGGCACACGAGAGGATGGGTGACCAGCACCACACCCTGCCGCCTTTGTCTCCCTCGTTGCGATGTTCTCACACTGCACTAGGTACCCATTTGAGGCTGAGCCGACCCAGGAGAGGCCCAGGACGGCTTCAGAAAATCGTCTGCGAGCAGGAATCGAACTTGGCTCGCCAAGTTTGTGGTCCAGCACGCTAACCACTCAGCCACACTCGCACAAGACAAACTAACGCGCACCAACGCGCTCACGTACGCCGCATTACGATGATCTCTAAGGGTTTTTTTTAATATATACATCACGCTCGAAAAGAGACAGAGCGCGCATTGTGCGGGCATCAGACAGATCCCGACCAACCCCCCCAGCCGCGCAGCTGCCGCTTGGCACTCAGCGCAAATATTGTGTCTACGTCTGCGGCGGGTGGGGGGAACGCCAGAATGAGTGCAGCCCAAGGGCTCGCCAAGGTCGCGTCATGAAGGCTGATGACTTACACGAGTCCGTGGAGACTATGTCCAGGGAACTATGTTGGGATTCATCCTGGTGGTGTTTTAAAACAACACCGCGTACGCTTCTCGGGTTCGCTCGTCATTTGGGTGTTTCGAATCGACACGTTTCGGTCTCGGTTCGGTTTTGCGTTTGGAATTTTTGGTCTTCTCAAGAGCACTCGGTTTCGCTTTTAAGGGCAAAAAGCATGCGAGCTTGGTGTGATCCTCTCGTGCTTCCATGGTCAGACAGTCATGACAGCTGCCAATCTTAATCCACCGTGGGAAGTCTCAATCATTGTCTGGACCTGCACCGTAGGGATGGGCTTTGTCTCTGGCTTCTGCTGCGTTTAAAGAAGAGGAAATTAACAGGTCTGGCCAAAGTGATCTCCGGTTGTGTTTGAGAACTCATCATTGGCTCAGCACTCGACTCAAAACGCGCTTCGCACGAGAAACCATTACGTGCCTTGGAGAGCAAGCCCAGCGCATTGGCCCGAAGCTAAGATTCTCAAAGATGTTGGGTCGTTGTCCTGGCACAGCCCATGGGCCCTATGATATACAACAGTCAAACATCTGGTGCCAAACAACCTTCCACCTTCCTGGGTATGAATGGCACAACGATTAATCTGAGACGTGGAAAAACGCATGACATTTTGGTGAGTGACCACACCTTATGCGTGTAGCAGCACGTACGCACACACACACGTGCTGCTGTGTATTTTATACGAGTGGCAGCCAAAACAGAATGAGAGACTGTTACAGTCACGCCTGGCTATTGTCAATGGGGATTTTGTATTTTTATCAATTCTATCTGAGCATGCAACCGCTGCAAACTGTCAGACGTACAGCTGCAAGGTTTAATTTTTTTTTATGTCTGCACATGCAAGCATAATTTAAACTTATTGCGCCAATCCAAATATAGTACTATCACAGTTATAGATTTTTCAATGGTACTGCTGGTCTCGTCCAAGATACTGTACACCATACTTTATTTAACCCTTACACCTAACTGTAACATTTACGTACGTGTATGTATTTCCATACACAAATGATCTGAATGGGTTAACATAGTGTCTGGCTAAGTGACACTGTCGCCAATGTCTGTTTCACAATGGTAAAGTTATTCTGGTCGAATGTGAACTTAGCCTCTCATCTTTTCTGGGTTCACAAACTCAGCTCCTTTGCTGTGGAAAATCAACTGCGGCCGCTCTATGCGGAGAACTACCCCTGCGTGGAAATCTGGCATTTCCGTGATTGGCTTTGGGCCACCTTAGAGAGATGAGACACTATGGTTCTAACACCGTCTCAGTTGTACTATCTGCCATGTCATGACGTGAATATACAACGCTCTGAACTTTTGTGAGCCAGCAAAAACTTGCGCGCGATTACACCACAGAACTACTCCTGAAAACCGTTCAGACGACATCTCAAAGGCTCTTAGTGTATACTCCTACAAACGGGTAGACTTTCTGGCTGCAGTGGAATGGATGTTTTCACATTAGGAATGATTGAACTGAAGCCACAGAGGTCTGCTGTGAATACTCTTATTCTAGAAATCATTCGACCATCCCGAAAGTATCACGGTATTTGTCTGCACTGCATTGTGTACGCAATGGCGTGAATTCTACCCAATTCACGAGAAGACCATACGGAAAGCACATAGGCACTGTGTTGTACATTGAAGTACCTTAGATACCTGCAAAAATAGAAACGTGTTATGTTCGAATGTCACACGGAGGTGAATGACTGTCCCTGGCACATTTCCATTCGCAGACAACAGACATTTGGACGCTGTCCAATGCGCGTCCCACTTTGCCGGCGTGCGCTCTTTTCGGAACCCACCTTCTGCTGAACGCCCCAACTGCTCACAGCACTGGCATCGCCAACCACACGTTACGACTTCGCAAACGCACGGCGACAACATCTCATCTCATCTCATTATCTGAAACCGCTTAATCTTATATAGGGTCACGGTGAGCCGGAGCCTATCCCGGAAACACAGGGCGTAAGGCAGGAATACACCCGACGACGGGACGCCAGTCCATCGCCGGCACGGCGACAACATTCACACACGAACTCAGGGCAAACGCTCAGATGTCGGCAGTAAGAGTCGTGTCGCTCGGTGCTGCCTATATCACCAGGTTGGGGATCCGAGCAAACCGTTGTTTTAGTTGGAAAAATCGCCTGCGACTGTCATTACGTTGGTGAATTTACATTGGATTGTGGGATTCGTCCGACAATGGCGAATATCACTGGCTGCAGTCATTGCAGCCGTGTTGAACCTCATAACCCACAAAATGCACTCCATGACACATTAGGGATTAATAAACGTGCCCGGTTTCAATTAAGAGTAGAATTTGTATACAATTAGAAGAGACTGTAAGGAGCCAAGGTCTTGAGTTTTAGATAGGACCCGGTTATCAATTTGGCATCACCTCGGCAACTAAGGACACAATTTAGACTGGGAGGACCTCGTAATTTAAGTGAAGATTTTCCACTTCAGGGTAGGAACAGCTCAGGTGATGAACAGGTCCCCAGGAAATGGCATTTTATCTCTGATGTCGAGTGATAATATGCACCAAGTGTATAATTTCAGGTGATCAATTCTAGAATTAGAATAGTGAGTGCCTGAGGAAATCAGTGACGACTTTGCGAGATGCCAGGAGTGCCCAGCACATTGCATTAAGACCGAGGGCCATCTTTTGTGCTGCGGCCAGGCTCTGCCTTGGCCCCACTCAGGCTCGGCTCAGGTGTGGAGCACTCGGTTGCTCCCAGACGTTCACGACTGGCACAGCCACGGCCTCACTCGGGCTCAGCTTGTGGCAAACCAGTGGATTAGAGGGGGGGACAATGCCCGGAGTCAGCTCAACCTGAGCGTGACCGGGGTTAAATGCGAGGAGCCCTGGAACGGGAGTGGTCGAGGAGGGTCATGGTGACGGTACCTGGAAGGCGCTCTTCTTCTGCGTGGGAGGTCCGTCTCGTTCCTCGTCTTCCTCCTCCTCTTCGCTGTCCGTCTCGAAGAGGTAATATTCGCCAGAGCGGACCACTTGACAGCACCGCGGGGGGGTCACGCGCACTCGTTACAACTCATGCCACGCGCGCGCGCCCTTGACAGGACGCACATTCACGCCGCCTCGGGTCACGGAGACCACAGCTCGCACGAACACAGAACACAATTACATTCACACAGCCTACGCTCACACACGCGCACACCGCCTGCATTTGCTAACACCGCGCTCATGACGTTATACAAAGCAACGCTTTCAATGGTAAACCAGTGAGGAACCCAGTGTGCGGCATGATTACCTTGAGTGAAGGCTGTGATGGCGGTTATACGATGAGTACATGGCTAAGTGGCAAGTACATTGAAGGTAATGTAAATGAGGTTTTAATCGTGAAAATGAAACACAAGCCCAAAAATAGAACGCACGTATCTTGCGCACGTATCTTGCGCACGTATCTTGCGGACAACACCTCGTCGCTGTGGTTTTGTGCAACAGGAGTTTGAAGCCGCATAAACGAGAAACAAGAATTTAAAATCACACCCGCTCCTGCTGTCAATGCACTCCAGTGATGTCACAGATTTTGTATATTTTTCATCTATCGTAACGATGACGCCTAAACCATTCTGCTCCGGTGGGTCGCGACCCATCAGTGGGCCACGAGCGCCACCCTTGTGGTCCGTGGAGAAAATACCCAAGTGAGTCTTGAGGTGCCAGAGGTTGAAAAGGTTGAGAACCCCTAAAATTAACACCGCTTCAAACTCCTGACAGACATCCCTAGACGCAACCTAGACGAGTGTCCACATGAGGCTAAACTATTTTTTGGGCTAAATATTCCCTTGTGGGCACAAGGTGTGGATTACACACACACGCACACAATCCCCTGGCTGCCACGCACTCGTTATGACCACAAATCTCTGCTCACTCCAATCGCTTCCCAGCGTGCGTTGCACTTATCCGCACGTGACTGAACAAAGGTGTCGCGACACGATGTCCCGTGCTAGGTGCCGTGGAAAACGGCCGAACATCTGTGAATAACCTTCGTGTGAGCGGATGGGATGTTCCCTGCCGCTCCTCTAGAATCGGGCCACGTGGGCCAGTAGGGTTGGTTCAACACATCTGAGTAACCCTGGATTGCTAAGGGGTCCAGAGTACATTGACGTGCCACGTGCACGGATGAATATTCAAGTCGCTGCGGTTAGTGTCGTTGGTGTTAGTGGCGATGTTAGTGCAGGCACTGCGGTTAGAGGGGACCTACTGGAGGCATGGTCGACCCACGGGCGCCACCACTGCTTCTTCTTTCCTCCGGGCTGCTTTTCCCCACTTTCCTTCCCAGCATCCTCGGGGGCTGGTGCCCACAGGAGTGAGGAGTTAGTACCAGGGAGACACGTATGCAGCGCTAGCACGCTTAGAAATACGCGGCAGCCACAAACATCTGTGCACTCTCAGCGTTACACTATCTCTACTATTTTGCAATATATAATAAGTTGGAAAAATATTGGTGCTTTTTAAATGTTTTTAATTGAAAACAAAAATCAACACCGAGAATTCCCCGTCTATTTTTTTAAAATTAAATTCGGATCACAACGTGAGTTGAGCGTAGATTAATTTAGCAATTGGGTAACCTAGGAAAATATTGTTTCTAATTATTTTAATTGCACCGTATTTAAATGTGGTCTAACATTTATCCACTAGTTAGTGGTTAAAGTAATTTCCTATCTGGGAACATAGAATTAATTTAATCTGCAGATAACTTGTGCTATCGGCAGTAGAAACTTTTCCCAATAAGTATAAAATGTGTAGAGGGGAGGTCAAACGTTGTGATGTTTTCAATAAAATAGTCATCATAAGGCAATGCACAATGTAAAACCCTGCCTCTGTGTACTAGAGATCTGCATATATACCACATGCTGCCACGTATTTCTATTAGCGCTTGTCTACATAAAACCACACAACATACAGGCAGAATCCACACTTCAATCATATATACGCCAGTCTGCGTTACATCACCGTGATGGTGTGCATACTATATATGCCATATGGTACAATGCATTGCGATTGTCACTGAACGTTTCACATTTCTTATACGTACCCTAATAACACACTATGCTGCCCAAAGTGAATATTGTGAGCAGGACCGATGACTAATCTATATACAAGCTGCAGTGCACGGAGAATGAACAGACGCCTGGTGGGTTGGGGGATTTGAAAATCCAGTCTCACTCAGCGCCAACATGATGAGACCTTGTCACCTCACAACCATCAACTGTTCCTCCAAGGCAACGTGGGAACGCTCTGTTAAATTTTGCTCCGAGACTGCCCCGCACGCCTGGCCGTCGCCTATCTTATA
>JAZEWT010000025.1:4287421-4306854 GCA_036362905.1 Mordacia mordax
GGAGGGGGTCGGGACGTGGAGGGGTAGAGTTACTCTTGTTGCAAAAACTGTCCGCCCGCCGCTGCACACGCGACTTTGCACCGTTCAGACACTTTAACCAGGTCGCCACTCCAGTCCACAGGAGCAAAATTCAGGCGAAGGCCTTGCAAACGCCAACACAGTTCGGGTATTTATTTCACACAAGTCACCCCCCGCCCCCACTTAAAACGTGTTTCAGCAGAGATGCGCTCACAACGGTGACGTGTGGCCGGGCGCGATGCAGAGAAGCGCGGCCGAGCGGACCTTCGCGATGGAAAGCAGCGTCGCACGACGCTCGCGGCGCTCAAACTGGAGAGCCCGGCGGAAGAGGTCAGCGTCGAGTGGCTGCGATGCGCTGGCGCCGTCGTGTCACGGTCGGTCACTCTTCAGATGCGCTCCGCGTCGCTCGAGAGGACTTAACACTGACGCTGTCGAATAAGGGTCGGCGTGGCCACTCTCTACAAATTGTTTCCAAACTCATACACGATAACGCTGGAGGTACTGTGCTCAAAAGTGCTCCCGTAGCAGTGTGACTGCCTTAGTTTGGCTCCACGTCTGCTGAAGACGGTGTCGTAATCTCACTCCCGAAAGAGCCGTGACCGAGGAGGAACTGCAGACGCAAGAGTCACCACCCCTGCTCAATGAGCCTCAGTCCTGCTGTTTTCATCTGTTCTACATCTCTCTACCAGCCAGGTATCAGCTTCAATTAGACCCTGCCACCAAGGCTGCACAGTAGCCAATTCCCAGCTCTGACATCCTGGAAGACTAAGCAACTCCACCGCAGCAATGCGACATGCTCACAGGAAACTCACAGGAAACGCGCGGTTCTCCACAATCAATAGAAAGAAACCCCTGAAAAGCCTGCTGGCTCAGGGGACTACAATCACCCCACACTGCTGAGCTCCCGGGAGTGAATTTCGGCTTCAGCCACCTGAGCGTAAACCGGCTGCTCGTGTGATCCGAGCGCGATCTATTTGAAAGTTCACGACTGCGCCGAAACAAACCAATTTGGTTTCACGCTCAAGTTCATTCGCACCCAGGCCCACGGCTTACAGAGCAGGCCGCAACAAAGCACTGCACACATCCCTATGTCCACGCAGACAGCGCAGTATGCCGGCAACATAACTCGAGCTGTTCTGGGCACATTGTTGCAAATAGGTCCACTGTGCCTCGATGCTGACAACACATTTCAATGTATCGGAGGTAAATTTTGAGCAAACTATATCTTCAAATTGAGTTTACTTTCAAGCTAACATTTCTAGACGTATTAGACATTTGCAAATGCTCTAGTGACACAAATGAAGCAAACGATCGTAAGCCTCCACACCAACCACAAGCAGATGCACTACGTTGGGAACATAAACTCGAGGATTATTTTAAAACAATGTCAATAACGATCGCTCATAATTGGAGTGGATGAGCTGAGAACTGACGAGCCGAATTTACGCAAAGCTGAAAGGTAACTCAAATCCTGAAATTATAAAAACAAAAATTCTGGAGTACCTTGCAAATCCACGGGAACACACGGTGCTAATGGGTCAAAGTGACCTCCTGGCTCTGACGAGCAGAGGCCCACCTCGTCCCTCTGAGCAGCCCTGAGCCAGTAATGGAAGTTCCACACTCTTACGCAGGATTTAATCTCACAAATTAACGATCGCTTTCACTCAACCAACGGGGCAGTACTTGTTTTACCTATGCCTTGACATCGGGCCGGCGGATGTGACACACACCAGAGTGAAAGGCCGCATGTCTCAACGCCAACCGATACACTGTCCATGGTGGCCAGGGAACACGAAAGAGATGTAACGTTCACTGTCTATTGCATGGCGGTTTCCCCTTTATTGGGTATCATCAGGAAAATGGAATGTCTCTGCTACGATATGTCAAGTGGCCACACGTTCCCCTTTTGTGATGGTTGTCATCTCAACCCGGGATTCGCAGCCACTACGGTAAGGACGCCGTTACAATGGCTATCGGACGCTCAGAGACCTCGTCACGAAGACAGCAGAGTCGCGCCTGTGATGTTAACACTGACCGCGTGGAGAAGGGAAATGCTGATGTGAAGGGGGTTCACCTTGGGCACTCGTTCACCTCAGCATACCACCATGTGACGCTGGTTGGAAACCCTTAATGTAAACCAAAAGCAAAGTCACTCCCCACTCAGTAGAGCTGGGCCAGCACCGAGATATCTCAGTTAAATCACTCTTTGCACAGGAGAGTAACTGCATCACTCCTTGTACATCAACTCTGTACACACAAGCGCTTGTGCAGTGCTTTGTGAGCCTCGGGTGAAAAGCGCTCTAGAAGTGCAACTATTATTATTATTATGGCAGTGGACCCGCAGAGGTAACACCACAGAACAACAGCTGAGAGCAGCCACTCCAGATAATGAGCGTATGTTACGTCCCTCAAGAACACTTAGTTTTACTGATCCTAGAGAGACGCAGGACTTTATTGGTCATCCTTCTCGGTAACTCAGAACCTCCCAACTGTAAGTCTCGAAGGAGCTGCTGGGCTAATTAAGTTACTCGTGTGAAAACTATTAATGCGTTTGAAAAAAAATTTCCCACTGTGTTGCGATGCCCAGACACCTGTCACCGGCGCGTTCATTACAATCTGTCCTGCCTTGCCCTCGCAATCTTCTCCTGGCTGACGGAGACCGCGGATTCCCAATGGCTTGCGAGGAAATTTTTGCAACGGCGGCCGAAGAGAGCCGAGATGATGGCGGCGGCGGCGGCGGCGGGCGCGAGCGGGCGGGCGGGCAAGGCGGGCGAGCGGCGCTAGTCCATCTTGAGGTTGACGTAGATGTAGCGGATGAAGGCGAGCGACGTGAAGAAGGACACGGTGCCAAGCATGAGGAAGAAGACGTAGCATGTGAGCAGAGTGTAGCCGAAGAATTCGACGGTCTGCACGGCGCCCGACATGTTGGAGCGCCGGAAGTAGTAGAAGCCCGAGTACAGGAACATGAAGAAGCCGGTGGAGCCGGCGCTGAACACCGAGCGCCACCACCAGCGGTGGTCCTCGCCCGACAGCTGGAAGTAGGTGAGCGCCACCGAGATGCAGGCGCTCACGCTCAGCAGGATGGCGGCGACGATGAAGAGCACGCCGAAGAGCGTGTACTGCTCGCGGCCCCACACCGTCGCAAAGATGTAGTAGAGCTCCACCGAGATGGCGCTGCGGGACGGCACGGGGCGACACCATCAGCGTTAAGAGGTTGAGCGTTGCACCAGATGGCGCGATTCCACCAGCGCGCAAAACGCCGGGTCACGATTCCATTACAAAAAAAGATTTTCTATGGCGTCAGTGCCGTCATGTTTGCTTGTGAGTGGGCCTGTATGTGTTTGCTGGTCTTCGTAACGTGTCCTAAGTGTACTATCCTTGGCCTGTAACGATGTAGGTTTTCATGGCTCGACGCATGATGATTGGCATCCTCAGGCCTCTGACGTGCGAGGGCGAAACGTCGCGAGGTGCACAGAGGGAGCGATCGACGCGGATGTCCCAAAAGAGCAGCGTTTCGAAGCAATTATCCTTGGTCTGTTTAACTGCTTCTGACCATTAGCATATTTATGAACAAATATCATGAACACATCATATATTCTCTACACACTCGTCTACGAAGGCCTTGGGAGCATAAGTATATACTTTAAATGATGAATGTTTAATCATCATTATCAGTATCATACTGTTACTCTCTTAGATATGTGCTGAAACTGTGATCAGCAAAGTTCAACAAAATCTAAAAGTGTTGTACATGACAATCACTTTTGTGATGGCACTTTAAAAACAAATATTGTGACGCCGCAGTGAGATCACTGAAGATGGTGAATGCTTTATCTTCATCAACAAAGGCTCAAACTCCAGTCAGACGGCCCAGAACACGCATCCCAGATGTGTGTGTGTGTGTGTACTAAAGAAACGTGTTTATATTTGCGTTGCATTCCCCTTCAAGCGGAATGAAGGTGAGCGCTTTTGTAATTTGCTTGAGGTGGGGTTGGTGGATCACATAGACTATTGTGCGCTCGGGACACCTGCCGTCTCAGCGTCCCAGTGCCGTGGGATCGTCTGCTCCGCAATGACAATAACAATGTGCCCTGCTCAGCACTCCATGAGTGGCACTCTGCCAACAGGAAATATTCCAAGTGACGAGAACAGGGGCCAGTCCATATGTAACATTTGACAAAACACAATGTGAATCTAATTTTAAAAAATTGATTCAATGTGAAATAAATGTGTACATGTATGTATAAAACACCATACCATTACTAAGCCGTTACGACTAAAAAGGTCCAAGTTTCAACACTAAGCAATCATCCATCAGAATTACTCGCATACCCTGACCACCCAAACACTTACTATAAACGACCATACGTCACTTACTACACCAAACATTTGCCATCAACATGATTCGCTACTCACCATCAGAGCGCCGCACCGTGCAAACATTCTCTACGTAAAAAAGGAATCAACTAAATTACTCATCACCACACAAATACACCGGTGTCACCTACTACGGAAGTGTTGTTCATCCACCACAGGCGCACCCACAGTGCCACATTAAGTGTGGCACATTGCGTGTGGCAGTGTGCCCCGCGGGAACCGCGTGCGCGCCGCCCACCTGAATGGCAGGAATCCTCCGACCGTCATGTGCACGACGGCCGACTTGTACCAGGGCTGGGCGGGTATCTCGCGCGCGATGTTCTTGGTGCGGCACGGCGCGTTGAACGCGCCGGCACGGTTCTTGCCAACGATGCCGCCGATGACGGTGAGCGGGAAGCCGACGAGCAACCAGACAGCGACGAGCAGCAGGATGGTGGTGGCCGGCAGCGCCTGCGTCGAGCCGTTGGCCCAGTGCACTGAGTTCACGACACTCCACGTCACGAAGAACGGGGCTGCGCGCGCGCGCACACGCACGTGCGGAGAACGTGTTCGCGGTCAGCATGGCGAGCGAAGGCGTTGGCGCAGAGCATAGCGCAACAATAACACGTCGTGCATCACGGTCACCCACCCAAGCACTCTCCACACATACCGGCATAGCTTCCAAGACCTGACTCGACGCGCGAGCACACCTCACGACAGCCCGCTACATACCCATACCTCTGCTCACGCGCATATGCATTAATACATAGAAACAAGACAAAGATCCCCCCACAGAGCCTTAACAGACTGAAGGGTCAAGTGCCATTAGCGAGCACCTATGAAGGTCGACACGGCACAGGAGGGGGTGGGTGACCAACACCACGCCCGGCCGCCTTTGTTTCCCTAGTGGCAATATTTTCACATTGCACTAGGTACTCATTTGAGGTTGAGTCGACCTAAGGGAGGCCCAGGAAAACATCAGAGAATCGTCACTGGAGTTGGCCGTGAGCGGTTTTCGAACTCGGGTGACCAGGTTTGTAGCCCAGCGCGCTAACCGCTGGGCCACCGCTCCCCACAGAGAAACACACTCACATGAAGATACATAAAATAGGATAAAAATTTAACATTTTAATGACCCGCTTTGACTGCACTCCAAAGTAGAAAATATATTTTTTTTTAACACAAAATCAATCTATCTGGGGATACAGACTAAAAGCGGGTGGCCAAACACTGACAATATGTGACTTACGATTGACTGATAATACAGTGAGATTAACATTATAATTATTTTAGTCGTAAATACGTGTTATTCTAATGTTTTGTAAAAGGAACAGCGGTCAGTTATCACTTAATATCAGTATGGTTTATAGATTTTCATTAAAGGAAAAGATTATTGTCGTCTTATACGGTCAGTGTTTGGCCACCCGCTTTTAGTCTGTGTCCCAATAAAAATTGATGTTGTGTTTAAAATAATTATTTTCTACTCTGAAGTGCAATAAAAGTGGGTCATATAAATTTTTATTTTTCATCCCATATTATTTTCAAATTTGTTTTTACTGCTTTAAACTTCATCGCCCGCTGCACGGCCAATCAGGCGGCTCGCCCAGCGAGCCCCCCAGTTCAACCAATCGGAGCCGCCCGCCCTCCCCGCGCGCCCCTCTCACCGCCGCAGCGCCCACTCGCTATGATCCACAACAGAGAAATGATCGTTTCTATGGCGGGCCCAGAATCGCCTTGTCACCGGTCTTCAAACTTTTTTCCACTAGATTGCATTGTCATCCGAGTTATGCCTGCCTGCAAATTTTCAGCTCTCCAGCTTTATCGGAAATGCTTTAATTTTGTGTTCGAAGATTCTAACCGTTACACACATCCCCCAATGCAAGTTAAGTAAAAGCGAGTTTAAGATGCACCGCCCAGGCCAAGCCGTTTAGCACCGACGCTCGCACACCTTGCAATGTATCGAGGTCACGGTCACGAGGAGCAGCGAGCAGCGTGTGGCCACGTAATGATGATGATGTCACACGCATGCTCCAAGGTGCCCTGGTGCTCTAGTAAACGTGCGGTGCAACGGTCACCGCACCGGGCAATTAAAATAGGTACCACGTCGGGGGAAATCGGTAGCGATTATGGTATGGCAGGAATAGCAACCATGTAAGAATACGAAAAGTCGGGGAAAAAAAACAAGGGGGTGGCCTTTGTAGCCTTGCCACCTCACTTCACCTCGTTGTCTATTATTAATTTAGAGGAATGATTGGTCATTCATCCTGTGCAGCACTGTGTTACCGCTTACTCTGTGATTCCTGTTCGGGTTTCATTAACGCACGATTCAGTGCTGTCAATGCGTTGTTACCTTGCGACTGAACATAACTTGCGGTGATTACTTCGAGCGTCTTTTGTATCGCAGGAATCCCGCACTTGGCATTTTTCGGCTGCGATAAACATTTACCGATCTAACCTCACAGCAAAAAGTGCCTGGGTTTGATTCCCATCTCCAGAGCCTTGGTGTAGTAGAGTTTGCATGTTTTACACTTGTTTGCGTGGGCTCATACATACATGCGCTGCCTAGGCTAAACGACCACCCACATTTCCTCCGGTGCGCTGTGAGGGACTGTCGTCACATTGGGGGCATAGCCCTCCTGTGTGACCTGCAACTGCCGGGACGGGCCCCGGCTCGCCAGGACCCTCTACAGGATTAAGGGGGCACTGATAACGAATGCGAACACGAGGCTGCCAAGACAAACAAGTGCCAGCCCAATGATCATCCGAGCCAGGAGAGGAATCACCCTGATAACAGGAGCACTCCAGAGTTGGTTGTAGTTACATCAGGCTCTGCTGACTGTCAATTCAGACAGGATGCTTATTTGCCAGTCGTTACTTTACTCCATTAGCACAATTGGGACGTAATTGGTGATAAAATGCTAAACAAACAGGATTATAAGAAGAAACACATAAACAGACACTCAGCAGTGCACGCAAGCGCGCACACACGATTACACAACTGCCGCAACACACGCGCAAGTGGTTCGGATGCCGTTTCTTCTCTAACGGCTACATATTGACGCGCGTTAATGTATCAGCCATAAACAGGCAGCCATCGTAAAAAACGATCCCAAAATAAAACACATTTAATTGACACTAATGTTATTTTAACTAAAGTGTACTCTGAACGGTACAATGATGCAGTCAGCAACTTACACTTGCAGTGTCCGGGTTCCAGTGTGTTAGGAGTAATTGCTAGGTCCAAAGATAGAGCGGCTCTCAGGTTTACAAGTAGAGCCTAAGCGTTACATTCAAATGGGCAGCGTCTGCGTGTGAATGGCAGTGTTAGGGTGTTCTTAATAAAAGCCGTGCGTTAATAACATTGATGATTGCTTCCAAAAGCTGCTATTTCAGAATGGCCGCGTCGACTGCTCCTCCTCTATCCTTCGCGATGGTTCACCTGCAACGTTGGAAGCATCCTCAGGTTTCGTGTGAGAAGACTTATTCAAATTAACTTAATCCAGTCCCGCCCTGGATTTAACAACTAATTTGAATTCGAAGGCTTTCGTGACGAATATTATCAATGAAATCCATTTTTTGGGTCAGGTCACAACCCCTTGCTGATTGGCCGTGTCGGGTGGTGGAGGGTTAAACGACACTATTTTATCATTTATAATTTTCTACGTGACCTGACCGCAAACAAAAAAAAATGGATTTCATTTGATAACTAATTTGAATTTGAGTTTCACGAGCAAGACGAGAGAAGCCTTTTAAACGGATCCCCTTCCATTGTCCCTGGACGGCAGTGAGAGGAAGTGACGCGGCAGAAGGTGACTTGATACACAGCAGGCGCACACGTGACTCGCCCACATAACGCCTGAGGATGCCTTCAACGTGGGAAGCGAAACGTCGTGAAGGACCGAGGAGGAACGATCAACGCGGTTATCCCGAAAGAGCGGCATTAGGAAGCAATCATCACGCATCGAGCCATGAAAACCTACATTTTGTTAAGATACGTTTTAGTGGAAATGTTAGTTCAGCGTTTGAGTGCTGGCGATAGGCTTAGGTGCTAGGGCATTGGTAGTGTTAAGGTATAAATATTATCGGTAGGGACAAGGGAATTGTTGCCGTTATTATTAGGGTTAATTTTGTGTTCAAGTTAGTTCAGGATTATAGGTAATAATAATTTTCATTATAACACAGTATTCGCTCATTGCCACAAAGAGGTGAGAGGAACTAGCACGCACCAGACAGCCATGCTAAGATCCAGTGCCAACAACTGTTCAAGCTCTGTAGTCCTATATTTATATTTAGGTGCCGTCAGTTTATTCATAAATATTCACGTGAAAAAAAAGCCCACGCGAGCAATGGGGAATCACAACGCTATCCGATATGGGTGAACGCCACGTCGTTAAGTAATCGTGCCTTCTTCTAGCTAATTAGCGTGTGACGACCTCAACACCCATGAAATGGACTGCACGACATCAATGTGAGCCAACAACCCTTGCCACTAGGGCACGACTGGTGCGTGCCGCCGCCGCCGCCGGTGCCACTAGCCCGCAAAAGCGTGTTTGCTAAGCGCCAGCGTTTAAGAGTTTGTCCTTGCTGTGAAAGTGTTAGCATGTAGACAGGTGAGAGGATAAGTATTAAAGATAAGGTCAGTGCAAATGTTACTGAAAGATTTATGGTTAAAATTAAGTTCAATCTCATGGACGAGGCTTAGTGTTAAGGATTAAGGTTCTGATTATATTTGAAGTTAGCAATTTGTGAATTCAGTCTATAACGTGGGGCGGCACGGTGGCCGCTGTCGCCTCCTCACAGCAAGAAGGTCCCGGGTTCGAATCTCGGCTCGGGTGCCTTTCTGTGTGGAGTTTGCATGTTTTCCCCGTGTCCACGTTGGTTTTCGCCGGGCACTCCGGTTTCCTCCCAGAGTCCAAAAAACACGCTGCTGCATAGGTTAATTGGTTTGCAGACAAAATTGCCTGCAGTGCCCGGTGATGGCCTGGCGTCCCATCGTGGGTGCATCCCTGCCTTGCGCCGTGTCTGCCGGGATAGGCTCTAGCTCATTGCGACCCTGTACAGGACTAAATGGTTTCTGACAATGAGATGAGGTTAGGTTATAAAGTGGGTGCAAGGGTTAGGTTAATTTTGTTATCAGAATGAGTTGCTGACATTATTCAGTGCTTATCAATATCAGCAGTAAAGGTACTCAGCTCATTAGCATTAGGTTTACGGAATGAACATTACCATAGTAATGATGTAGGTTCATCATGACTCGGTGTACGAGAATTGCTCTCCACAGCTGTTCTTCTTGATCGCCGTGTCAAGTGCTCAATCCTTCTCTGTTGCGATGTTAATAATAATACATAATAATAATTGCATTTATCGGCGATGGACTGGCATCCCATCGTCGGTATTTCCTTGCCTTGCGCCCTGTGTCTGCCGGGATAGGCTCCGGCTTCACCCGGACCCTTTATAGGACGAAGCGGTTTCAGACAATGAGATGAGATGAATTGCATTTATAGAGCGCTTTTCACCCGAGGGTCACAAGGCGCCGCACAGAGCTGCGGAGAGAACGGCACGCCAACAACAACGGCACCAGAACGTAAAATCAGCAACAACAACATATTCGTTTGGGTTTTGTTTTGAAATATACACATCGTTGCAGAACAACTAATAAAACATGATCAGACTTTCGAGTTTTAGCATTGTTAAGGACGTCAATCCAGTAAGAACAGCTGTGGCGAGGACTAACATGGTGAATTTCCAATGACACTGGCAACTGCAGGGGCAGTGGGGCGCCGCTAGCACATACCACTGTATATCTTCACCAGCCTCGGGATGAAGCCTTAAGTCTTACGACCGGGCTTTGCACCGAAGCCCGCGGTAAACGCTTCACCAGAAACCCAACGGCGATTTTTATCCCCTGCCACACCGGCCACGTCCCGCGCGCGGCGCCAGCCTAGCCCCGCTCGTCACGCGACGTCACGCGTGCCTTGAGACGTCCCATTCTCCTTTAGCGCGCCTGCCCGGCCGGGCGCACGGCGCGTCCTAAGTTACGGTCGCTGTTACATTTTCTGGGCGCAATCGACGGCCCGCACGCCCCTGGGTGCGGCCGCCCCCGCCCCCCCCTTGTGACCCCAATCCCTTCCGGGCCAATCGTAAATCACACGTCAAGCGAGCGGGCGGGCATCCGGACAGGCACGTGTGATGAACGACCTTCGCGCCGTCTCACGACGGAAATTTATGCCTCGTTTATTAAAGAACCTGCATGAGCCGTGCATCAACTCACATTCATGCGCAAATCGCTGTCAGTAGCCAGATCGAATTATGGGTGTCTTCATGCTAAGTCAGTCAATTAAATGAGCGAATAAAAATAAACAGGCAAGGGAGTGCATCGCTTCGCTGAAAGGAAATAATTCTTCCTTCATCCGCCTGAGGGCCTTTAGCCACCACTATAAAGTACTTAATAACCAGCCTATGGAAAAATCCTTCCCAGTGGCATTTGCTTACACGTACCAGCCTTGGAATGATTTTCCATTTATCAGCAAGATGCAGCCGCATAAACCATAACTGTCACATATGCGCAAACAGTCTTCCACGAAACAAAGTGGGGTCTAAAAATAAAGTTAACAGCGTTTATCAGGACACGCGTTCATGAGGAGACTCCGTAAACTCAACATCACTCCTACATTACTCTAAGATAAGTAGTCGAGAAATACTGATACATAACAAGCCATTGTATAGCTGGTGCACCGTTGCAGAGCCTGTCTTTTATCAGCGATGTCCAAGGATTCAGAGTCGGCAATTCAGAAGAAGAGTGTTGGCTCACAGCAGTTCAAACTCAGTGCTCTCACACGAGCAAAGCATGAACCTTAAGAACACAAGGGCCTGTGTGGGAGCAGCAGAAACGCACCCGCCGTGTGCGGAGGGCGAGTCAGGAGCCACGTGCTTTACTGGGGCAGTGAGGAGGGAGGTTCTGCGCGTGTCGCAGCGGTGGAGCAGAGTCTGGAGACCTGGCTCCTGACTGAAGCAGAGTCTCGAGACCTTGCTCCTGACGCTGCATTATCTCACTCGGGGGCCAGCGCAAGATCGCGCACACGCCACCTGCAGTCCCAGTCGAGGCCGGGCATCCTAATCAACGTTTTCCACAAGCGCGACTACATCCGCGATCTAACGGCACCGCTGTGCTCAGCTCGCCGCTGCGTTAATATTAGTGACGCGAAGGGCACGTGCTGGTGCTTAATCGGCCTTTGCCTCCATAAACCACCGCTGCCTGGGCGCTTGGCGCTATCGCAGCCATGACAGCGCTTAAGCTCTCTCTGACACACCGCGGCCCCGGCGCTATCCTTATGCCACTCGCTTCACCATAGTACCATGATTAAAGTTCTATCTACAAGCAGCTGAACTGCAGCATCCCAGCTGTTCGGCTGCACCTGTGATAGATACATTAATTGGCATGCTTTCTTCCACTGAAGCTGTGTGGTGGAAAGCCCTTTCTGAGCTTGAGGCGCCTCTTTTACGAACTAGCTGGGATTTTTTTTATTTTATTTTATTACAAACTCTGTTATCCCTGTACTTATCTGAGCACCGCAGCGCGCCACACCGCGGCGCAGCGTACCAGAGAAGAGCGAAGTGGTGAGCACAATGTTCCACACCCAGTTGGAGCCCTGCAGGCGGCGGTAGAAGCCGCTGGAGACGTAGCCGGCGATGCAGCAAGTGAAGGCGTAGAGCAGGATGGCGGCGGAGTTGATGGCCCCGTGCCGGTGAACGTTGAACATGCCCATGAGCGCCATCACCAGGATCCCTGCACGAGGTAGGGGGCCGACCGTGCTGCTTGGTGAAACTCTAACGATGATTACGCCGGTGAAAGTAAACGCAATGTCAGCATTCCTGGTCGTTAAATCATAATAAAGTCAAACTTCACATATGCAACCGTGCAAACATGTAGTACCGTAAAGCGTCTAAATTAGCTTGCAAGTAGTTTTACTTTGTAACTTATTTGGACGCAATTGTGTAACTGACATCTAATCACATACACCTACACCTCGATCTGCAGACAGTAGGATACGTGATGATGTGCTGTACATGATATAGTGATATTCGGTTTCACTTGTATTGTTTTACCTTATTCACGTAATCTAAATCAATGCTTAAATGCAACATTTACATTAACTATATGAAAGATGCGAGCAGCAGGCGAGCGATCAATTGCACAGCAGGGCAGGTAGGCGAGTGGTAAAAATGGGAAATAGGCAGGAGGGTGAGCAGGCCAATGTGTCAGCGAGTGACTGGTGTCCACGTAATCCGGCACGTTGGCAAGCGCGTGATCCAGCGAGCAAACCCACGGGCGAGAGAGGGGTTTTTTTTAACGAGTGGGCGAGTTGAAACGGAGCGGGCGAGCGGGCGAGCGGAGACGCGGGCGACCGCGCTCACCCGTGGTGAGCGTGAGAAACTGCGAGCCAACGCCCAGCACGGCGCACAGGAGGCTGCGGCGCTGCGGGAAGCGGAACACGTCCGCGTGGATGATCTTCCAGCCGTTGTCGCCCTGGTCGAAGTCCTCGGCCACCTCGTCGCCCACGTTGTAGCGCGCGAAGTCGTTCTTGAGCACGCGCATGAGGATGATGAGCACGAAGCCGATGAGCAGGAAGACGAGCACCATGGAGTTGATGATGGAGAGCCAGTGGATCTCCAGCGTCTTGGGGAAGAAGCTGCGGTCGCGCAGCCGCTCGCCGCGCCGCCCGTACGGTACGGCGGTGGGCTGCCACTTGACGGTGTAGGTGTGCGTCACCACAGCGCCCGCCTCCAGCTCGTCCAGGCTGTACGGCTTGGTGTCGCGCGTGCTCACGTTGGCAAAGATCACCTGGTCACCGTTGTACTCCACTGTAAAGTGCAGGTGTGTCCACAGCCCCACCTGCCACGGACGCCAACAGCGGTGTCAACAGGCGATACGTCAGCGTGCGTTCGGCCGTCACGCCGGCGCTCGTACACAAACAGTCGGTGGCTGTCAACCCGTGAACGGCCGAGGGGGAAACGTCGCTCGAGTTTTATTTCGCTATAGAGAGCTTGCTCTGCTCCCCATCTTATAAGATAAAGCAAATAGCACCATGTTGTAATTACCTCTAAAAATTCCTTCGATAGACCTGATCCACACACGACATACACCGTTACATGTGCAATTTCAAAGTCATTACTGGTAGCAGGGCTGAGATCAACTCTACACTTGAAAACGCAGCATACTGATGGGTGGTTAAAACCTGGAAACGAAAATGCTTTTAGCTATGGGTACTTTTGCCAGTGTACATATGTAAAGAGTAGGAAAGGTTTTTTTACCATTTCTGCCAATTATACAGGTGTTACAATCTTAAAACACCAAAACACACTGACAATCAGGCTGAAAAGAAAGCCATGTCTGGTGTAGGCAAATCAGTTTGAAGGACAATGAATATGTTATCAAAGCTTCCTGCTTGAATTTTTGCCACACATAGGTGTGGATTTTGCAAACTGGACACTTTGCGAAAGGTGTCTATTTTGGTGTTTTAAGATCTTAATACGTGTATAATTGCCAGAAATGGTAAAAACCTTTTCTACTCGTTACGAAAGTGCTTTCGCACTTCAAAGCCGACGTGGCCCACTTGGGCGGATCTCCACGGACCACTAATTGGCGCTCTCAGCCCACAGTGGGTCTCGTCCCACCGATTAACAATGACAGCCACAAATTACGTCTGCCGTGTTCCTTTAAATACTACAATGAGAGATGGATATAACTGATCAAAAATAAATACACATTGCATTTGTAAAGGTGTTATTTCTTATTCCAGGAAAACGCAATTGCGTCACGACTTTTAAAAAATTCTACAACTAGCTGAAATCTTCCAAGGCAAAAGGACTACAGCGCCACGCTCGCTTGAACAGGATACTGCCAATGACTTAAACTGTGCTGACAACAAGCATATGTATGTTAACCGCCTCTGTTCACCTGCAAACTCATCTGCCCGCCCGCCCGCCCACGCACCCGCCCACCCGTCGTCCCGTCTCCCCGGCGACCGTACCTTGTGCGAGTGCGGCAGGAACCCGCTCTCCTCCACGTAGCCGACGAATCCGCGCAGGGGTACGTCCTCGAGCACAAACTCGAAGTAGTAGAGCTCCTCGATGGCCTCGTGCAGCTGGCGCAGGTCGGCCTCCGACAGCGTGACGTCGCACAGCTTGCGCGGCTGCGTCACGTCCTGGCGGAAGTTCAGCTCGTAGATGGAGCGCGCCATGCGGTCGCCGTCGAGCACCTCGCCCAGGGTCAGGCTCTTGTGCTCAATGTGCTCAGGCCGGCACACGGGCAGCGTGTAGTAGTGGTACGTCTCGTGCGGATTGTGGTAGGGGCCCACCTTGTTCACGTACAGCGTTACCGCCTCGCCCTCTTTGAAGCGGGTGCCGCCCGCGTGCGCGCGACCCACCGCCACCGCCAGCAGCGGCAGCAGCGGCAGCAGCAGCGACGACAGGGCGAGCGTCCTGGGGGACTGGCTCGCCATGGCGGAGGAGAACGTGGGCGTCAGCGAGAGCTGTGGGATGAAAAGAGAGCGGCGCTCGGTCAGACTCGTGCCTCGCGTGCTTGGCGGGGTCATCGTGCACCGGATCCTGGGCTGATCTCATGGAGTTGCTGTGTTCCGATAGCAGAACCATGCCTCGGACACGCCATAGTGATGTAAAGCCAGTGCGCTTCAATAAGACATACACGCCATGCCATTTAATAATCTGTGCGTATACATTTTATAATTATTGCACTTTCAGATCGCTTTTCAGCCGAGGGCCACAAAGTGCTGCCGAGACAACGGCATGTCAGCAACAACAACGACATATGAGTGACATATCAAGAACAATAAAAAAATAGTTTTCTCCATATGTTAGTCGGTACGATAGATTGATGAACAACGCTGCTGCCTCACAGCAAGGTCACGGGTTCGATTCCCAGCTGTGGTACCTGTGTGTGGCGTTTGCATGTTCTCCCCGTGTCCGCGTAGGTTTTGTAGGGGTGCTCTTGATTTCCTCCCAGTCGAATGCTGCCTGATATAATTGTACTCACTAACCTGCCCCCGGTTTAAGCCAACAAATACTAAGCTATAAAAAAGGCTCTTAAACTCACACTAAAAGTTCTAAACTAACGATTTTTGGATATTACTTCACAGCCACCTGACTTAATGTAGATTTCTGCTTAGTGGCAGTGTCAACCTGAGCTGGACAGATCGATGAAATTCATTTTTGGGTCAGGTCACGTAGAAAATTATAAAAGTGTCGTTTAACCCTCCACCAGCCAACACGGCCAATCAGTAAGGAATTGGTGCGTTTTCTGTTCACGCGACAACCCCTCACTGATTGGCCGTGTCGGGTGGTGGAGGGTTAAACGACACGATTTTATGATTCTCTGCGTGACCGGACCCAAAAATGAATTTCATCGACAAAATTGGTCGCGAAAGCCTTCGAATTAAAGTGAGTCGCGGAGAAGTTGTGGAAGCGTGTGGAGGCGTAGGGTACGGGGTGGGAAGGCTCAATATTTTGTAACTAACGCATCTTCAATGAGAATATGAAGCAGCAAGGAATGTTTGTCTCGTTGAGCAAAAACATTCACTTGACTCGAGCAGCGGACACCCCGTAAGAACGCAAAGCTGGGTTGTCTAGACCACGAGTTTCAAACGGCCGCACACAAACACAATTTCCAAACACGGGCAACAGAATAAACGTAACTTGTCCGGGGGTTACATGCAACAGGGAAAGTCACAAATAAACAATGTTCACACGTTGTTGTTGAATGAGAGCCCCTGAACAGTATATTTCTGTACCCATGAACAACCACTGAATGATGTGTCTGCTGACATGACACCGCTCGGAGGAAAGTTGCAATGAGCCTTCATGTTTAATAATTTAAAAAAACACACACACGCTTTGCATTTTATCACCAAAAGAATCCCAAGTGTGGCTGTGAGGGTTGTGCAATGAGAAGAATAAATCCTACATTAGAAGAAGAATAAACAAACACCCGGAACAGCATTCAGTCATTTCATCACAAAGCCACATTCGGGATGATGATGCAACAAAACGTCTGTGTGAGTCACTGAAACTGACCAGTGATTTCAAAAGGGCTGCACGGTGGCCCAGTGGGTAGCGCTCTTGCGCTACCCACTGGGCCACTTGTCTTGCGCCCTGTGTCTGCTGGGATAGGCTCCGGCTCGCCACGACCCTGTACAGGACTAAGCGGTTTCTGACAATGAGATGAGATGAGGATTATCCGTGTGATCCAGCGCATTGAGAGTCGAGGGTCAGTGGATCACAGAGATATCTTTAATATCAATAACTGATGAGCTGTGAGATGACCAGATTACAATACGGCACATACGTTCGGAAGCTAAGGCTGTGCAAACTAGCTGTGTTTTGCTCTCACACAGCTGAGCTTTTTACATAACATCAGGGATACTCTCGCACAAAGTAAAATAGTCCTCATCAGGGGAAACTGGTAATAAAAAAATCTCAATGCAGGGTCCTACTGAAAAAATATACTTGGGATATAAGATATTCATCTTGGATTTGTGAACACATGCAGGTTAATGTCATTAAGCTATTAAGGTAAGAGGGCTTGTTGAGCAGGACATGTCCCTAAAAGGGGTGAAGTTCAGAATACTATTGGGAATGGGAGCCAAGGATTTAAACACGAATGATATCCACCAAGGGGGCTGAGTTAAAGAATCCTCATCTCATATCATTGTCAGAAACCGCTTAGACCTGAAGAGAGTCGCAGTGAGCCTATCCAAGCAGACACAGGGCGCAAGGCAGGGGTATACCCACGATGGGACGCCAGTCCATCACCGGACACTGAGGGCAATTTAATCTGCAAGCCAATTAACCGATGCAGCAGCATGTTTTTTGGACTATAGGAGGAAACCGGAGTGCCCGGCGAAAACCCACGCGGACACGGGGAGAGAACATGCAAACTCCACACAGAAAAGCACCCGAGCCGAGACTCGAACCCGGAACCTTCTTGCTGTGAGGAGGCGACAGCGCTACCCACTGGGCCACCGTGCCACCCGAGCCAAAGAATCCCTTCAGATGCAAATGCAAGGTGAAATAAGTGGCTAAGAAGTGGCTGATGCTAAGTGATTCATCTTTGCCATGGAGCGAGGCTCATTAGCATGTACAATTCTTCTCCAAATTGTTCAAATATCTGCGATTCAAGAGTATTTACAAAACTCGGGGGGGTTGTTTCATGGTAATTCCACAAACTTTAGTGGTTGGGCTGACTGCTGTTCTAAACAAGTACGGCCTTTAAACTTAAAATCAACAATTTTTGCATCTTAGTTTTGTAACGAGCTGCCGTATTTCATTTGATGCAAAAAAATAATCATAAGAATGTATCAAATTTCTAACTGCCTTTCGTCGATTAATAACCACTGTTCGACGTTAACGTCAAGCTTACGTTAGTTAAATTATATACCGACTAAAACGAGAATCGGTGCAGCGTTCATCTACGCTGGTGGTCCGTAGTTACGAGTCTTAATAACACATTCCCATGATGAGGACCCATCACTTCATGGGGCTGTCACTGCTGACCTTCCAAAAAAAAGGTACGGATTTCGTTAACACTGGAAGGATAATAATAATTGCATGTATAGAGCGCCTTTCACCCGAGGGTCACAAAGCGCTGTGGAGAGAACGGCATTGCAAACAAGGACAGAGAACGGAAAATCTCAGCAACATTTTTTAGGGGTGTTTTATTTTGATGATAAAGTGAGTCATCGTCTGACCTGGATTAATTCTCATTAGTTGAAATTAAGTGGCCTACATACAGAACCACTCAACCAGTGTCAGGATTAACATTGGAATGCATTAGTCCTATTTTACCACGTTGCTGCCAAGGATTGTGATTAACTCCCGCATCATTTGTAGCAACTGAAATGTATGCACTTAAATATAGGCTTTAGGAGTATTAAACGATCAATCACGCGGGTGTATCTATAACCATGGCAACAAATCATAATTGCTTAGATCGTCTGTTTACAAGTTGTTTCTCCACTTTCTACCAAAGTTTACTTTTAAAGTTAGGTCACTATAACCTTTCAAAAGTTCACGCAAAATAGCTGTGGAGCTATTGCCCTTCATGGCATTGAGCCGACAGAGTTATGCATGGCTAAATAAAGGCTTTTCCTAGGTTACATGACAGGATGCCACGTATACCCAGTGATCAACAGGTACAGGCCTGAGCTTTATACAGCAGGGAAGGTGATGAAGCACAAGAGTGATGAGCCACTAAAGTTAAGCACTGGCTCGAAAATCCAACGAATGTTAAACGGTAATTGTTGATAATATCCGAAACGTACACACATACTTTGGGAATTTCACAAACGGTAATTCGAAACAGGCTTCCTCAAAACAAGTTTAGAATGTATTCTGATGTTACAAGACCCCCATTAGTGTTGACGTAAGATGCAAGTGGTTGGCAGTGTGGCCAAGATCAAGCAAAGAATTGTCTCCAGGCTGGTTGTACGAAGCACACTGCAACAGCCACCTATTCCAACATTGACACACAGGTTCAGAAGCTATTTTCATACGAAATCGACAGGCACGACATAGGGTGGGCATGTATGTTTCATGTGCAACTCAAAAAATGTGTTACTGTTGTTCATTAGCCGTTCATACGTCGCTACTCTTGCTGCTGACATGCCATTCTCTTCACAGCTACGTGCAGCGCCTTGTGACCCCCGGGTGAAAAGCTCTCTAAAGTACAATTATTATCATTATGTCTGAGCAATAAAATGACAACCATTGCAGCACTTTAAGACTGATTTGAAAGTAAGCATCCATTCCACCCATGTCTCCTAAAAACAAATTCCCAGAGCAGTGTGCTCAATATAGCATCAGATATATCAAATCGCTCATTTCGTTAAGAGTAACAATAATAAAGACACCAATCGGTTGGACATTGCGCACATTAAATTGTCTCAAAACCTGCTAAAAAAAAGTTAAAGAATGGTTTCCCACTTGAACAAGCTGAGAACATCTCCGAAACAAAGTCTGTCCTAAAGTGTAATTGAAAACTGGCA
>JAZEWT010000025.1:4321652-4334724 GCA_036362905.1 Mordacia mordax
TGGGCCCGGTGGGCGGGCGGGTGGGCCGGTGGGCCCGGTGGGCGGGCGGGTGGGCCGGTGGGCCCTACCGATACGCGGGCTCCTCCTCCCCGTCTCAGCGGAGACGGCGGCGCGCGCGCGCCGCAAACGCGCGTCTCCCCGACCCGCGCCTCACGTTGGGCCGCCATCTTTGTAAGGGAGACGCGTCACGCGGTGACGTCAGCGCGGCAGTTGTACCGCTCCGCGAAACTCGACAAATACGCCTCGGGACTATTTGCGAACTCTCATCCAACCCAACCCGCAATCACTCTTCTACAACTATTTCAACGGTTATCAAGCAATCGATCCCAATGTAACACTATCGATTCATCGTGGTGCCCTTGTTTTCGAGCCGTTTGCTCTTAATTTCTTTACTCTTAATTAGTTTTCCCCTCCCCGCTCGATGTCACACCGGTGACCCAGGCGTAAAACAACTGCCAGCGAGGGAGTTCATCATCCATCAACATGCAGTGACAGCGGACGATTTAGACTTGGATTTAAACCAACCCTGCCCGGCGATGGACTGGCGTCCCGTCGTCGGGTGTATTCCTGCCTTACGCCCTGTGTTTCCGGGATAGGCTCCGGCTCACCGTGACCCTATATAGGATTAAGCGGTTTCAGATAATGAGATGAGATGAGAGAGAACCCCGGTTTAAAACGACCCCGACCGCCCCCCCTTCCCCCCGCCGAGGCGGGTCTCCCCGACGAGTCTGCGGCGAGGGGGGGGGAGGAGGAGGAGGGAGAGCGGCCGGGTTGAAGCGCTCAGACATTTGGGGGTCCCCGTTTCAGAGTTCGGTGCCCGGTCTCATTGGAGCTGGAAGGAACCGTTGAGTTGTGGTGATCTTTTTAACAGTTGTCCAGCCGGGAGGCGTAAGGAAGTTAGCAGGTAACTTGGGCCACACACGGGATTGGATGCCAACCCATCGCTGGCCAATTTGGGCAGGATGGCTCTCTGAGCTGTGGGAGGAAACCGGAGTACCTGGCGAAAATCCATGTGAACATAAGACCTTTTTGCTGTGAGGCGTCAGCCCTACTCGCGATGCCACCGTGCCCCTGTCACATTGAACACACGTTGAAAACATTTCCATAAATTCCGCGTTAATGTTTACATTTTCAACTTCGCGTGTTTCTGAAATAGGTATTGTTTTCATCACCCTACTCATTACCAACATTGCTGTTTTCACTTTTATGCCAAGTGTAATGTTTCTTGCCACGTGGACTCTGCTTGATACTGCCCAGAGCTTCTCCAATATCCTGCGCTGATGAACACAAACATTTGTAAACTTGTGCCAAAGCTCTCCAAATAACAAACTCAATATGTAGGGGGATTTTCCACCGTCACGACTCGAGCTGGAGTTTCATCCTTACAAGGAAACCCCATTCACAGTATGTTTAATGTTTTGTTACATTAAATATATTAACCATCTCATCTCATTGTCAGAAACCGCGTTGTCCTGCACAGGGTCGCGGTGAGCCGGAGCCTATCCCGGCAGACACAGGGCGCAAGGCAGGGATACACCCACGATGGGACGCCAGTCCATCCCCGGGCACTGCAGGCAATTTAGTCTGCAAGCCAATCAACCTATGCAGCAACATGTTTTTAGACTGTGGGAGGAAACCGGAGTGCCCGGCTAAAACCCACGTGGACACGGGGAGAGAACATGCAAACTCCATACAGAAAGGCACCCGAGCCGAGATTCGAACGCGGGATTTTTGCTGTGAGGCGACAGCGCAACCCACTGGGCCACCGTGCCACCCTAAATATATTAACATTAATGTAAATTCATTGCACACTCTGCTTATATCTCTCTGTATGCAGTCACTTCTCGATTTACGTGGTAGAGGAATTCTTGAATATGGGCGTGTATTTCAAAAAACGTGTGAATAAAACTTAATTTCCCTATAACAAAGGAAGGAAATAGTAAGGGTTGGGAGAAACGCTACCGCAAAATGTGGCACTTTCCTTAATTTAAGCGGTATTATCACCAATTATCCAAATAGTACTGAGGCCCAGCATATGACCGATATCAGCGATGCGGTTTTCTCTCTCAACGCGGCATATTTCGTCCCATTGTCACATCAATAGCAATTGCCTTCCACTGCTTGTTGGGCTGGGTGGCACCCCGTGATTATCCGGTCATAATAAGGACAAGAAAACGTAACAACCAAAAATCATGTGAATGATGAGAGAAAAATCATCACTCTCACTGCCTGACGCTGCGAGTCTCGCACGGACTGCGTGGCGCAGTGTCCGCGTAATTCCAAACAAATTCCACTAAGAAATGGTTTAAATGCAACATCTGCCCAAGTTATTGCACAAACAAGCAAATCAAATCCACGTAAATCGCGATATGGCCGTATTGTATTTCCTCACATAAACGTGCTTGATGCTTTGAAGTATGCCTTTCACCGTCGTGATGCTTTATTCTATTGTATTTCAAAGTTTGTTGTTGCAATGCATTTCTTTTCCAGGTCTCATTAGGCTCTGGTATGGCCTAAACGAAATGAATTGCATTGAGATATTAAATTCACTTATACGAGAAATGTATGTTTGCAGATTTCCTGCCGTTTGTCTGCAGTGGCTGCGGCAAGGTGTTCTGGTGAGTCTCACCGGTGAGAATGTATAGTGTTTTGCTTGGCTCTGAGTCTTAGCGCCTCACTATTGTCACGTTATCGATCCCCGTGTTTCCGCAGTTTGGAGCACAGGGGCAAAGACGACCACAAATGCACAGAGGTGAGTGGTAGAGAGCAAGTCCCTCGACACAGCAGGCCCATCGAATACAGCACTCACCAATGCACAGAGTACAATCGCCATTCTTAACCGCTGGGTCGCGGACCCACCAATGGACCACGAACGCCACCTAGTAGTCCGTGGAGACTACACCAAAGTGGGCCAAGTTGACCTTCAGATGCAAAATATATATATGATCCTTCCTCCGGCTTGGACTGTTGATGCGGCTCTGATGCCGTGCCAGGATGTTGGCTGTCTTCTGACCTGCGCTTGCTCTGGAACGTTTGTTCTTTCCTCCGGCTTGGACTGTTGATGAGGCTCAGTGTTGCCATGCCAGGATGTTGGCTCTCTTCCGACCTGCGCCTGCTTGGGAACATTTGTTCCTTCCATGTTTGTTGCAGAATTATTCTATTTTTTTCTGCTGACTTTATGTCCTATAATTTATCGTTACTGTTTGACTTTCAGTTGAACTGTCTTGATGTTGTTGTTGGCATTCCGTTCTCTCCACAGCCTTGATTTCTTCATAAAAAAAACCCAAAAAAGTTGTTGATTTTCCATTCTCTCTCCTTGTTGTTGACGCGCCGTTCCCGCCACAGCTCTGTGCAGCACTTTGTGACCCTCGGGTGAAAAGCGCTCTATAAATGCAATGATTATTATTGTTAAAAGATTGAGAACCCAGTTCTACAACATTCACCAACAGTCACCAACAGTCTACACACCTCGTTAGCTCACTGTCCCGCAGCGTTTCTGCTGGGACGACCTGATACTGTTTCTCTTCCGCTGGCAGCTCCGGGCCATGCCAAGCGAGGTTGTCGCGGGTCAACGAGCGGGGGTTCTTTTCCACTACATAATTCAATCTGTGACGCCGCACGTATTGTCCGTATCATTAGCCTTGCCCCTGTCCCTGCAGGCCTCCGAGCCAGATTGAGATGCCCGGGTTCGAATCTCGGCGCGGGTGCCTTTCTGTGTTGAGTTTGCAGGTTCTCTCCTCGTGTTCGTGTGGGTTTTCGCCGGGCACTCCGGTTTCCTCCCACGGTCCAAAAAACATGCTGCCGCATAGGTTTATTGGCTTGCAGACTAAATTGCCCTCAGTGCCCGGTGATGGACTGGCGTCCTATCATGAGTATATCCCTGCCTTGCGCTCTGTGTCTGCCGGGATAGGCCCCGGCTCACCGCGACCCTGTACAGGACCAAGCGGTCTCTGACAATGAGATGAGATCTCTGGAACATCTCACCCACAGGCAACCTCCAGCAGAGCGGCACCCGCAGGTGGGAGCGCGGCGCCCGCCAGTTACGCGTGCGGCGTTCCGGGCTGCTCGGCGCGGGAGCTGCTTCCCGTGCTGTGTGCGCACTGTAGCCTGCAGCTGTGCTTGAGGTGCGTGGCGCCGGTTCCCCCATCCCCATGCCCCTCGCCCCGCTGTGTCGGCTTTCTCCTCTCTGCACCTCCCTGAGTTTCCCCGCCACTCCCCACGTCTCTCCATGTTTCCCACCTCCTGGCCACTCTCCTCCCCGTGTCTCCCCGCATCTCCCCGCATCTCCCCGCATCTCCCCGCATCTCCCCGCATCTCCCTGCAGCTCCGCTTGTCTCCTCGCTCTCTTCCATTTAGAGTCAGCACGAGAGAGCCTTAAACACGATTTGGAAGCCTTTCCTGAAGCATCAGAGCATCGACGCTTAGGAAATGACGAGAAATACGAAAACACAAAGATTTTATCTCTCTGCGCACGTGCATTTATGCACGTGCCTGTACACATGCGTGCGTCTATGCGAGTGAGTGCGTGTGTATATGTGTTGATTGCCTTGACTGTGGGGCACGGTAGCCAAGCGGGAAGCATGCTGGGATACAAACCTGGGTCTCCCCTAGGTCGATTCAGCCTCAAATGAGTACCTATTACAGTGTGTAAACATTGTCACCAGGGAGACAAAGGCAGTCGGGCGTAGTGCTGGTCACCCACCTGGTGTGCCGTGTCGACCTTCATAGGTGCTTGCTAATGGCACTTGACCCGAGAGTCTGTTAGGGCTATACAGGGGATCTTTGCCTTTTGTTTTATGATTAAATGCCCGCACTGTTGTAGTAAGCACACTTCATGAGTTCGATTCCAGCTGTATTCAGCAATTATATAAACCAACCCAAAGCCTCCCAAGGTCAGTTCAGCTTAAATGGGTATCTAATGTAGAGTGTAAATGAAATTTCAACACTATGGACCCAAAGGCGTGTGAGTGCGGTGTTGTCTGTACCACCCCTTCGTGTGCCATGCTAACCTTGACAGGTGCTTGCTAACAGCACTTGCCCAGGCAGTCTTCACAGTCACACGGTGAATCCTCATCTTCGTGGCGTGTGGGCGCAGGCACCGGCACCAGGCGGACCACGCCTGCATGAACCTGCGAGCGGTGGCGCCTCGCATGCAGCGCACGCAGCAGCTGGTGCAGAGCATCACCGGTATCGCACGCACGCACGCACTCACACTCACGTACGACAACAACCTCCATTCACCACTTAAGTGTCGGTGATGCCATCAGGCCATAGCTACTTTGAGGCCACTTAAGGTGTTGAAGGCTCACTGGCAGGTGCCACGGGTTGAGTAGTCGAGGCAATACCCTTGCTGCTTACTAGCTTTTACTTCTGCATATAATCCACCCGGTACTTTGATCACTGTTGTGAGCATTGCGCCTCAGCCCAGTAACGTCCTTCATGAGCCTTCTCTCCAGAGGCCAATCTTGAGGCCGCTGGTACCGGCAAGCTCGATTGTCTCCAGGTCTTCACCGAGCGAAACAGGCCCCATTTGCCTCGAGGCCACGTCGCACGCGCCGCGCGTTCCCTGCGCCGTCGCGAGCTGCGGCCGGCGCGCGTCTCCCCCCGCGTAGAGGCGAAGCGCGGGGACCGGGCGGGCGCCGGGCGGCGAGGGGCGCGGAGCGCGGCCGTGACGGCGCGCGTGCAGCTCATGAAGACGAAGCAGCAGGCGGTCGGGGAACGGGGCATCCCCCAGGCACGGGCACAGCCACGTAACACCGCAGCACACTCGAACATAATGTCGCAAGTCCTGACCCGACGCGACACAAAGGTGCTCTACAGGATTGCCAACACATCACAACAACACAACATGTCATAGGGCGGCGCGGTGGCCCAGTGGGTAGCGCTGTGGCCTCACAGCAAGAAGGGCCCGGGTTCGAATCTCGGCTCGGGTGCCTTTCTGTGTGGGAGTTTGCGAGTTCTCTGCCCGTGTCCGCGTGGGTTTTCGCCGGGCACTCCGGTTTCCTCCCACAGTCCAAAAAACATGCTGCCGCATAGGTTAATTGGCTTCCAGACTAAATTGCTCGTAGTGCCCGGTGATGGACTGGCGTCCCATCGGAGTGTATCCCTGCCTTGCGCCCTGTGTCTGCCGGGATAGGCTCCGGCTCACCGCGACCCTGTACAGGACCAAGCGGTTTCTGACAATGAGATGAGACAACATGTCACAACACCGTGACGTAAAACAGCGCAGCACATCGTAAGGTGACAGCAACACGGAACTGCGAGGCATGCTCAGACACGCAGTGTTGCATTGCACGGCACGGCCAGACAACGCACAATGCCATCGCAACCACGCCGAATGCACTTAACCTCGGCAAACGTCACCGCCACACACACTTAGCCGTAACGGCACGCTGTTCCTCACCACACCACGCCGCACAACATTGTTTGCGTCGGTTGGTTGAAACGTTTGTTGCGTCGCAGGAATCCCCGCATCCAAAGCTTTCGCGAGATCGCTGGGTGTTTTCGACTGCAGTAAAAGATATGCCACGTTGAACCATTTCGCATTCAAATCCCCCACACCCCATCATGATTTCCAACCCAAGCCAACACACTTGAGCGGTCGCACCGTGCCCGCCGCCCCCCCCCCGTGCGCGCGCGGTCGCAGGAGGAGCGGTTGTACCTGCGCGTGCGACTGCCGCGCGGCGCGGGAGTCTCGGGCGAGCAGAGAGGCGAGGAAGGGAGGGAGGAGGAGGAGGGGGCGCGTGCCGTGTTCGTGTCCCGCGTGTGGTCGGTCGGCCGCGTCGTCGACTGGATTGCCAGCGCCACGCGGCTTCCCAACAACAACCAACTCGCCGACGCCAAGGTGTTCGCGCGCACGCACGCACGCACGCACCAAGCGCACGGCCGCGCGCGTTGCCTGCTTCCCGTAGAACTGCACAAATGATATTCGCTCGTTTTTGGAAGGGGGCTGCTTTCGCTGACAAGACATCGGAGAGCTGCCACACCGCTTCCAAAACAAACAATTGTAAACTGACACGTACCCATGTAGTTGTGTTACTTTTATGCTTCGCGTTGGGACACTCATTTGAAACCATTGGGTCAATATGGCAGCATTTATGGTGGCTTATGATGCAGTGTTTTCACGCGTGTATTGTCAGGGGGCACAGTGTCATGGGCTGCACTTTGCGGCACCAGGGGGCTACCAGGGGGCTGCCAGTGGCCCGCAGGCCTTTCAACGAAGACCACTGATCTACACGCCTCACTCACGTTAAACTCAGGCGCTTTACTCACACGTAGGTGGCCACACGATGCACTTTTTTTGTTGCATTGTTTTGAGCAGGTGTGGTGGTGCATGGCTTGGGAGGTCGGATCATAGGATCTCATGGGAATCGTCGTGTGTTTGAAACCTCACAAATCCAGTGAGAGGCTCTGGCCAGGAGATGGCAGCAAATCAAATGTGTTCATGAACCTGTTTGTGTGGACATTTAAATGTTGCCACGTGTGTGTGTGTGGTAGGCGTTCTCCGTGTACGCGGATTTTCTCCCACATGTAAAATACTTGTTTTTAAAAAGCATTTGTCCAACAAAGCTATGCTAGGCCCTCCTAAAAATTGTCCTTGTGTGGTACTCTCACATAAATACCATCACTTTCACAGACCCCGCCAGCAGCAAGGAGCTCAATTCACCACTCGGGGCGCCATCACCACAGCACTTGTGCCAGGGTAATTTATTTGTGAGCGAAGAGGAGGGCTTGGAACGTGGTCAGATCTCACAACCACTGATGTGAGCTGCTGTTGCTGCAGAAACTGCGTCTGTGTGACGTGGCGACGGGACACGCCTGGGCCATGGACGTCCGTATGGACTCTCTGCTCTTGGCCCCGGGGACCGAGAGAGGGGGGCCAGCCAGGCAGAGGCTCGCGGATGGCGCCCACGTTGTGCTCGAATACCTGGATCCCGGCTGCGATGTCACGCCGGACGTGGCGCCATCGGCTACATAATCACACGAGTCGGCTCAGCGAGTGACCTTGGAGCCCTCGCCTGGAGGGGCGGCTGTTGGTGATGCTGTTGCACGTCTCCTGTGTTGTACTCTTGAGTGCATGGCATCGAGTAACAGCAGCCCACCACTTAGTCTCGGCGGTGACACTGAGTGCCGCCAGTAGTTGTTCTGAGTAATAATTATCTCCGCCTTATGAAAGTAGAATTCCCAAAATGAACGCGCACCGCTGACGGCCGTGTGGCTTCACCACTGAAACCCACTCCCGATATGTTATGTTGTTCTGTCTGCCAGCAATGTCAGGTGTGAAGAGCAACCATCGCCCAAACATTCCTTTTATATTTTGTCTTATGAAGCAGTGTCAATGAAACGAGCCAGAGTCAATACATTTCTCAGCTGATAATTCAGTTTTCATTCGCTGTAAATAATGACTCTGCTTTCATAGTGGACGTGAAAGGCATTTATATTTCAGGCCGATGGGCCACATCCCATCCACACTTGATATAATAATGATAATAATAATTGCATTTCTAGAGCGCTTTTCACCCGAGGGTCACAAAGCGCTGCACAAAGCTATGGAGAGAACGGCACATCAACAGCAACGACATAAGAACGGCAAGTCAGCAACAACTTTTTTTGGGGTTTCGGGGTTTTATTTTTACAAATCCGAAGTGTGGAGTGAACGGCATGTCAACAACAACATTAGGACAGTTCAACCGAACCATCAGTTCAAAGGCACTGATGCAGGCGTGGGATAGATTGTGCCGTTGTCGGACCATGAGGAATGGCAGCAGTGGGGAAACCTTCATCCGGAAGTTGGTAGACCGTGGTGACGCACACTGCGGCCGTCTGTGTCCACATCTCTCATCGTCCTTCTGTCCCCCTTTGCTGCGTGGCGCCCTCTGCGGGCGATGCGGCAGATGCTCCGATAGAGCAGTCTCCGCCTTTCAGCATCTTCGTGCCCTGGCCGGCGGAGCTGCTGTCGTTTTTCCACGGCGTATAAAATGACTCGGCGGCACGGTGGCCCAGTGGGTAGCGCTGTAGCCTCAAAGCAAGAAGGGCCCGGGTTCGAATCTCGGCTCGGGCGCCTTTCTGTGTGGAGTTTGCGAGTTCTCTGCCCGTGTCCGTGGGTTTTCGCCGGGCACTCCGGTTTCCTCCCACAGTCCAAAAAACATGCTGCTGCATAGGTTAATTGAATTGCAAACGACATTGCCCTCAGTGCCCGGTGATGGACTGGCGTCCCATCGTGGGTGTATCCCTGCATTACGCCGTGTCTGCCGGGATAGGCTATGGCTCACCGCGACCCTGTGCAGTACTTAGCAGTTTTTGACAATGAGATGAGATGAGATTAAATGACTATTATCCTGATATAAGTTTCCCATAACTTTTGAGTTTGATTTCGCATGTGATGGTCTCTTGTACTCGTATGAATTAAAAGTTTTTCAACTGCAGTTTGATGGACGTAAGCCAACCCCTTGTCTAATAATGGAAATGACTTGACAATCTATGATTGTGTGTGCCGTGAGTTGCACGAATTATATAAAATAATTCCTTGACCTATGAAAATTCTGAGATCATAGAAGGGATAAACTGAAATGAAAAGAAAATAGAATGCCCATTTACTGTGTACTGTATTGGAAAACGCAATGTCCATATAATTTGTGGGCATTCCATTTTCCATTATAGTCCATGGGGTATTACTGGATGTGTGATGTGGGCAGAGTTGAGTGCATTTCGCTGTCCTTGAATTGGCATTGGCCAGGTAAGCGTTTTGCCATAGACTGCAAGTTTCTCACGGTGGGTGATGATTATTGGTGGACGTGCTGAGTCAGCACGGATCTCTACCATGATGCCAGGGTTCAAACCCCCAAAGCCAGGTGAATATTTCAACTTTGTGTGCTCCTCCATGTTCATTACTCAATGTTTTGCTTTTGCGGTGATGCTGTTGTGTCAAGTCGAGGATAATGCTGCGTGGAGGACAGAGGTTCTCAACCTTTTGCACCCCGAGGCCCACTTGGGTATGGTCTCCACGCACCACTATGGGGCACTCGCAGCCAAATGATGGATTATTACAATGGTGGTCCCAGGACATAAGTTCCTGGGATAATCAAAGGAGAAGAGATGCCTGTACTAGTAGTGCACTCCTCGGTTCTGTTTAGTATTGTGACTATTTTGCATACCTTTTCCTCTGGTGGATTTAGCGCCCCTCATTCTCAACTGGCGGCTCACAACCCATCGGTGGACCGCATCACCTAGCGGCCTATGGAGACCAGCCCCGAGTGGGTCTTGAGGTGCAAAAGGTTAAGAATGCCAGCTTTAGCCCACACTCATCCACTGGTGGTGCAGAGCAGACATCTGAGGAATTTTGGGTAGAAGGTGAGGCAAGGCAAGTGGCAGAGGTGGAAACTATATTAAAAAAGCTGACTGCTCCAAGTGCTCTGCCTCTGCGTTATTACGCTGAATGCAGAGAACAAGAAGTCTCCTGTGGGTGGCACGGTGGCCTAGTGGGTAGCGCTGTCGCCTCACAGCAAGAAGGTCCCGGGTTCGAATCTCGGCTCGGATGCCTTTCTGTGTGGAGTTTGCATGTTCTCTCCCCGTGTCCGCGTAGGTTTTCGCCGGGCACTCCGGTTTCCTCCCACAGTCCAATTAACATGCTGCTGCATAGATTAATTGGCTTGCAGACAATTGTTCAGTGCCCAGTGCTGGACTGGTATCCTATCGTGGGTCCATCCTTGCCTTGCACCCTGTCTGCCGGGATAGGCTCTGGCTCACCACAACCCTATACATGACTAAGCGGTTTCTGACAGATCAGATGAGATGAGAAGCCTCTTGTGAACGGTGGCGTTGATGGGTTTAAACGACCCCCCCCCCAAATCCTGCGTGATCTGGCTTGGGGTTGGGGTTAGCAAGGTGGGAACACGAGGGCACGTTTCAGCAGCTGTCGGTTTGACCTTGGCTCCATGACATCCAGTCGCGAGCCACTTACAGATAACAACAAGTTTGAGTTTCTTGTTAGTGATGCCACCATGATACTGCTTCGGCTGTGCTGTTCATGTTTTCATTTTTATTATTTCGCAAGCATGTGAACAGTGGCGATGAGTGCACACACTCTTATAAAATACTCACAGAACTTGAGTTGTCAAGTGGGGGAAATATATAGAATTTTTATTTTGCTGTTTAAACAAAATTTGTGAAGACAACACGTTTTAAACGGACGCATCCAATGCTCACTCGCTGTGTGATCTGCGGGGACACCAATTAACATAATTGGACCAAACTCATGTGTTGGCTGAAAGGCAATTTCCATGAATATTTAGCGGAAGAGTGGACAAACCCCCAATATTGTATACAGACTCGATCATTTTTCTGCCAAACAGTGGAAACTGCCTTTCTGTCCACACGTGAATGAGACCCCTTGTCCGATGGGCCGGGGGCTGAGCTGGAAGCCCCTTGCACGCCCATGACACCACCCCAAACCTGGTCTCGCCTGACTCGAGTCTCGGAGACGAGGGACTCCACGTTGCTATACGTTTGGGGCCACACAGCAAGTTACTCGACAGTCTCTGGATGACGGCAGCTGGAACCACAACTCACGGACAAGCATCTAGGCTCGATGGCCTTAACGAGGACGAGCTAGGAGTTTCAACTCTTAGTTTTCTGTCGCTTCACAGAAACCGTTCTCAACGCGACACTGGCGGCCTTGTGAGTGCATTTCATGCAACTCACTCCCAGCCGCTGCTTCTTAAACGCAGTTCTCCCTGTATCTCTCGTCTCTCACCCTGTCTCTCCCCCGACGAGTTAATGCAACACAAAGCAGATGCACGGATCTGAATAAACACAAAAAAATTAGCTCAGTGCGTGGCATTCACACGCGACGCACACCAACGAACAAACACAAAATAATAAACACTTCCAACAATGTCCATTTGAAATGTCTACCCATTGGGTAGGGAATATGTGCATCACATATTATTATATACAGCGCCTTACAGCAATTATACACACACGTATAGCATAAGCCAATCAACCATAAGCACCATAGAGTATAATATTTGAGTGAGGCACGGCGCGGGTGAGCGAGCACTTGCAGTGCAAAATCATGTGGGTCGGGGGTTCTCTACTCACAGCTGTCAGGGCCTCCTCAGCCTAACAGCTCAGGGAGGGGGTGTGGGCTACTCTTCGTCTGTCTGATCGTCTGCGTTGTGTTGTACGGACAGCGATGCACAGCCAGGCCGGCGGAGAGAGATGAGGAGTGAGACGTGGCGCCCAGGGCTGACGCTGCATCATTCGAAATCGGTTTCTTCAGCATGTGAGCTGCTGCCGTTGCTTTGCTGAAATCGAGAAGCTTGGCTGTTTTCAGGCAAGGGCTGACATTTACGGGAAGATGTAACCCCAACAACAAGAAGCTCTTATAGGCAGATGTTTTGTGTCCTGGGCTGACCGATATGACACTAATATGAGACTAACGTTTCAATAATGAGAGCAAATATTAAATCATGGTCAGCTGCTGTCAGTGCTCTCGTGATGCTCCTGCACTAACGCGTAACACATTGGAACGGACAATACTCGAATGTGAATAGCATCCGTGGCGTGCCTGAAAGTAATTTTAATTGTATTCTCAAATAACGTGGCTTCACACCTGCATTGGGACAGCCCGTAACGCAGCACAGATGTAACCATACAAGAGCTGCATGCTTTTTTAGGATAAATCATCTCTCGTGTCGACGAGTAGCGCTAACCTGCATTATTGGGCAAATATCACGGGCCGGCCTCTTACGTCAGTCAATGGAATTCAATTGAGAATTTCCTAGGGACAAGAATGAGGTCACACCGTGGTGCGTCAACGAAAGAACCTCGTTTTGATCCGAGCGAAGCGCGGCCTCTCGCGTGGCTAAGGAGATCCAACTCGAACGACGCACACCGCCACCCCGCTGCGGACCTCGCAAACACGTGGGCCAATATAACGCTGACGCCTTTAGGGCACGCGCACGCAGGGACAGGCTCTTTGATGTTTGACGTCATTAGTGAATAACAAGGGTGCGGGAGCACGGCTGTGGCAGATGGCAATTGTGTGGGCAATGGTTGTTTGGTTGAGATT
>JAZEWT010000025.1:4346846-4358301 GCA_036362905.1 Mordacia mordax
GGAGAGCGGGTGAGTGAGCAAGTGCGAAAGAAGGAAACTGACCGGATGAGTGTGCACGCAAGACAGCGGGGATGGTGAGTGAGCAAATAGGTGGGCGAGTGAGCAGGTGACCGAGTACGTGTGAGCTGGCAAGTGAGTGAATCACTGGAATAATGGAGGGGAGGGGGCGGCGAGCGAGTGAACGGTCGAGCAAGCGCGTGGCGAGCACGCGAGCGAGCAAGCGAGCGAGCGAGCAAGTGTACCGTGCAGGCGTGATCCCTGCGCCTTCTGTGCATGTGTCGTCCCATGAAGGAGGACGAGGAGAGCTTGTAGTGATTGAGGATGCAGGTGATGACCAGCACCATCACCACGGCGACCGACACGATCACGAGGATCTGCACGAACTCGACGCCAGCTGCACGCGCAACACAACAACGAAGACCCCGCAACGTCAGCCTTCGTCCGTCAAAATCTGTTAGTGAACACCTATTAAGGCCGATACGGCACACAAGGGCACAGTAAGAGCAGTGCCAAGAAAGTCTGCTTGCCTTTATCTCTGCATTGGTCAAGTTGTTCATTCCACATGAGGCACTCATCTCAGGATATAAACCAGGTACAGGCATAAATTTCCACAAATGTTGTGCATGGCCAACGTTCATAAAACTGTAGTGCGTGCGGTGAGCAAATCACTAGGCCAGTACTCCTTACACACACACACTCAAGGGACACATACAATAAACGAATGCCTTAATCGGCACAAGACCATCATCGAACCAAAATGTGCAACCGTCAGCAACTATCAGTCGATATGCACATTCTTCCCAGTGTCTGTAACGGAGCCAGCAGAGCTTGTTTCACACACGCCAGCACCCATGTGCACTTTATTTACACTTAGACGTGCACCAGGCTTCTCTGCCACTAAACCGCCCCCCCCTCCTTCCATGCATGCGCCCACGTACGCACGCTCACACTCACTCACACACACACAGACACGCACGCACCCACGTATAAGGGGAGCGATGGTCAGAAGCACACATCCATGCACGAAACAAACATAAAAACATCATAGCCATTTTGGACTGAACACAAATGTATCGGTATGCTATGGTTAGCAAGCACCTATTAAGTCAGCCAATGCACACACTGGGATTGTAGGGCCAGCATTCGTAAATGCCCTCACCACTTGAATGAGAACATATTTCAGGAGAAGCGGAGTTAGCAGAGTTCCGGGACAGGTTCATACAAAGACACAAAGACAAAGATTCCCCATATGGCCTTAACGGACTCTAGGGTCAAGTGCTGTTAGCGAGCACCTATGAAGGTCGACACGGCACACGAGCAGGTGGGTAACCAGCACCACGCCCGGCCGCCTTTGTCTCCCTAGTGGGAATGTTTACACACCGCACTAGGTACTCATTTGAGGCTGAGTCAACCTACGAGAGGCCCAGGACCGGTTGAGAAAATCGGTTTACATTACCCCTTGGTTTATAACTACCCTTTGGAACTGGCATCATGTATGACAGCTAAGACTTAAACTTAGTGACAGGGATAATGCAGCAATCTCACTTTCTCAATTCAAAGATCACCCATGTAGCCTTAAGAAACTTTAGGACCTATGAAGGCTGACATGGCACACGAGTAGGTGGGTGGTCAACACCACGCTTGGCCACCTTTGTCTCCCCAGTGGCAATGTTTACACACCGCACTAGGTATGCATTTGAGGAGGCACCAACGTAGACGAGACCTAGGACAGGTTCAGAAAATGGTCACTCATGTTGGGTGTGAACAGGAACCGAACTCGGGTCGCCGAGTTTGTAGCCCGGCGCGCTAACCGCTGAGCCACCCCTCCCCACCTCAATACAATACGCGCACGCACACACTTGCAACGCACAAACACACACACAGATAAACAAGCGCACACCCACGTTGGACCAGCCAAAGCGGGAAGCTCAGGGAGGTGACGCCAAGTAGGAGCAGAGGGCCCACACTGCTGAGATACGGCGTCAGAACCTGGGCAGACATCTGCAATTTAGTCACGATCTCAAGCAGGGCACGTTCATGGCCTCTACACGGTCACCACCCAAAACACGTCGCTCAAAATATGGCATGAGTTCTCTTTTTAGGATAGACAATAGATATATCCAGAGGTCCACTCAAGTGCCTTTTTTTTCTGACACAAAACAGTGAACTGCCCACTGGCAAAGGTACAAATATGAATTAATTCAACGTGACTTGACACTGAACGTGAATTGGACTGAAATTGGGAGAAAAACCCCAAACACTTTATGGAGTCAAAAAAAATGACGCACGAGTGTGTGCACACACACGCACCCACACACACACACGCACCCACACACACACGCACGCACAAACCCCCCTGCAGGAAGCATAGCGGTGGGAGGCGGTGTCCCAGCAAAGCGTCTCTCGGTGCCTCGACACACATGCTTACAATTCGCTCGACATCTTCGCTGAGTATTTCCACTCGGTGATCCGCGCTGCCCTGATGTCTCTGCTTAGTTAGCCCATTTAATTCTCCACTCGGAGGCACCCCCAGCGTGGCAACTCTCCACGTGGCGGCGGCTTAAACCGCACCAGCAGCGTGTGCCTATGGGTGCAGCAATCTCGAGCTGGAGCAATCCCCACGGCACAGTATTATATACTGCTACAGGAAAACTGCCCATACATCTCTCCTGCTCGAAGCACAAATAGGGCAGGCACCCACTTTACTTGGTGCTAACGTTGATAGCCTTGAACCGGTGGTGAAAATTACACATTCCTATGGCAGAGACCGGTCTGTGGGACAACCAGTGATAACTTTTGCACAGTCGATAGCAAAGGGGTGATCAGTCAAATGCTATGATCGCAACCACAACACTGATAATTTTGAATTTTAAAATGTTACTTGAGAGTCAGGTCATATTTTAACATGTTGCTCTGCAACGACGCGAATATAAAAAAAACCCAAAAAATGTTGTTGCTGATTTTCTATTCTAATGTTTGTTGCTGGCGTGCCGCTCTCTCTCTTCTCTCTGCAGCGCTTTGTGACCCTCGGGTGAAAAGCGCTCTATAAATGCAATTATTATTATTAACCATAAATAGTACCGCAGTATTTAAGTGTAAATCCTATTGATGCTTAGCATAGCCTACAGTGTCTATGCATTCAGGTGAGCCTCTCCTCAGGGCTAATTACACGTCTATTTATAGGTATTCCAAGACTCTTCAAGTCATCCTTGCACATATTATTCTCGTTCTATCAGTCTTTACATCTCATCTCATCTCATTGTCAGAAACCGCTTAGTCCCGTACAGGGTCGCGGTGAGCCGGAGCCTATCCCGGCAGACACAGGACGCAAAGCAGGGATATACCCACGATGGGACGCGAGTACATCACCGGGCACTGTGGGCCATTTTACTTTACAAGCCAATCAACCTTTGCAGCACCATATTTTTTGGGCTGCGGGAGGAAACCGGAGTGCCCGGCGAAAACCCACGCGGACACGGGGAGAGAACTCGCAAACTCCACACAGAAAGGCACCCGAGCCGAGATTCAAACCCGGGACCTTCTTGCTGTAAGAAGGCGACAGCGCTACCCACTGGGCCACCGTGCCGCCCTCAATTTTTACACGTTAAACAAAATAAACGCCAACCGATTATCGATGTTGATCCACGTAGACTTGTTGGACTTGCTAGTCCACGTGGATCAACATTGCTGATTAGTTGAGTTTATGTGGACCAACAAATCCACATGGTCCGACACAACCCAAGTTGGTCCACGTGGACTTGTGGCATTATGCCAAGACTTGTTTCATTAACCCTCCACTACCCAACAAGACTGCAACGCTGAAGCAGTATTTATTTAAGGACTAGAGTGGCAGCCAATCGGGTAAAAGTATTGGAGCTAGCGGTGTTGGGGAATGAGTCAAGAGCCAGCGGTGCCCGCGAGCGGCTCTGACACATTGCCGGCTGCAGGTGGCATCACGGTCACACCGCACAATGACACGCACCGTCGCACCGTCGCGCCCTCGGCCAGCGGCTGTCTGCCAATCACACTCAACATTTGTCGGGGTCAAACCCCATTCACACCAAGTGCAGCGTTCAACCGCCCGCTCGCAAGCCACCGCGGCGACGTCTCCGCTAGTCGTACGCACGAGCTGGTGCCGTTCACCTTCAGCGGTGGTCGTGAGCCAGCGCTAGAGAAATTCTGCAGATGTGCGACCGGGGCCCCTTCTAACCTCATGACACTGTTGTTGCACCGTGGCGAATTTCCGTACCGTCAACCGTACACAAAATATCACGCGCCGAATGCTTTACGGTAGACGTAAAATATTCCCTAGCCTCATTATGAATGGTATGGCATTGTTCACCGTCGTGATGGTCCAAATTAAAAAAAAATACTGAGCGAATTACTTGGTTAAAATACTGCAACCACAGCATTCGCTGCCTCCTAAACCTAGGAATCACGAGACTCCTAGGTCCACGCGCATCATAACAATGGAAAAGCTGCACAGATAACAAGTCGACACTTGCATCCGCAGTACATGGAGAATGCAAGATAAGAGTCATTAAGTGAGAAACATTTACCAGTGAGCCATGCGACTGGAAGACAAAATGTTCCCCAATACCCTGTCGACTGTGGTGACGCTCACAGGAACAGGACGAGCGCTGCCTACATGCTCACCTATCATCATCATCATGGTGCACAACCTTTCTCTCAATGGGCACAAATGTATAAGCTCAATTCCCTTGGAATGGTGCGCTAAGCTCACCATCATTCTTCCGAGGTCAATGAACTGAACATCATTTTGCAATGATGTCGGTTTTCACGGCTCGATGCGTGATGATTGCTTCGAACAGCTGCTCTCTCGGGACAGCCGCGTCGATCGCTCCCTCTCTCCCTCCATTGCGACGTTTCGCCCTCGCACGTTAGAGGCCTGAGGATGCCTCCAACGTGTGAAGCGAAACGTCTCGAGGTGGAGAGAGGGCGCGATCGACGCGCCTGTCCCGAGACAGCAGCTTTTAGAAGCAATGAACATCATTTTGTCAGGGTAATGCGGGATCTTCACTGCTGGCTCAGGACCGCAAAGCGTTACCCTAAGGTTCATTACGGCAGCGCGTAGCTTTGACCGAGGGAGCGTACAGACTCCATACGTATTTACCATGCAGAAACAACACACTGATAGGTCGAGTCCATGTGTCAACCTACATATTTCAGAGATACCTATCTACCCTTCTACCCATCTACCAACATGCACAAATGCTAAACCTATGATTTGTGCACTAAAGCGTGTCGGAATTGATGTGTAACCTATATAATTTTGCTCATGGGAGTGGACAAATATGTACAAATGACACAGAATATGAAAATTTATTTGCAGTCCCTTCAATTCACCCGGAGAAGGGGACAGAGAGTACATTGTTAATTGTTGCATGTCATCTAGGCATGTAATAAGTGCATTGATTTATTAATTTTTAAAAACATATATTTTTTTTAAGGCAACGACACATTCACCAAATCACGCGCAAGTCAAAGAATGTACGTGTTTTGTGTTGCAGGAAAATAATTCATTGACACATGCAGCCACTAGAGGCCGCTACATTCTGTGCAGTGTTTAAAGAAAAAGCTCCCGAACAGAATGACGAGCCTGAATCGTGATGATGTATTGAATCAAGGACGAGCAAATCGTTACACTCATAACCCCAATTAGCTGCCTACCTGCCTATCAACCTACAATGTCTTTCACTATGTCTCTGTAGACTTACTAGTTTCATCCTCAAATAAAAAACGGTGAAACTCTGCACTGTGTAGGCGAGGATTGGTGCAGAAGTGCAATTATTATTATCGCAGAGATGCTGCGAAGCTCCCTCTCCCGTGGGCTTTCTGGCCCACTTGGAGGGCGCTAAAGCAAAAACGTGGACTCCACCTGTTCCATCTGAAATAGGATAGTGTTTCTCCTCGCGCGCATGGGATTTCACTGGACGCTGTGGTCTTCTCCCACATGCAAACGTTAATTAATTGGTCGATAACACCTCAATAATGAGGACCACAGAGTTGTGGAAATTGCTGGCGCTGGCTCACTGCGTGCCTGCATTCCCACTCGTTCACGGGTTCTCCCGCTCGTGGAGTTGTCCACTCTCTTTGAGAGTCATCAAATACGCCATAGCTCTGTAGCGTGTTGCAATATTATGTTATTAAATTTACCCACGAACAAAAGCATTAAACTTGGGCTCGTGAGTCATACGGCTCAGAAAACATCACCACCCAGCCAGGAGCGTGGGGGCCACGAAACAATCGCGCTTCAACAGAACGTCGCACATGTTTCTGCATTACTATCGCCGGTATCGACGCCGTGATCCTGAACAAGAGAATAATCGCACACGGGGGGGGGGCGCGCTGTTCCGTGGGGTCGCCCTGTCAGGGCCGTGCTGTCAGGTGCAACCGCTTGGCACGCGGCCACTTCCAATGAGCGCCGTTCCCAAATCCACGGGAATTCCTGCATTGTGTTACAGAAGAATTCCCGGAAGAAAAAAACGACATCACCTTTTTTTATGTATGTCTCCAGGGGAAAATATGCACGTGTATTTTAATTATTATCCCGATTAAATATTTCTACTCCATTACGAATTGGGTGTCCCAATGTGATAGTGGTTTCCACTGGGCACCGCGAGCCACTGGTGGACATTCCACGTTCCTGTCACAAGGACCCCAAGGTCTCCATGGCACCAACTGCCAACTGCCCATGCTTTCACCAAGTGCGGCCCTCATTTTACCAACACGAGACAGATGCTGACGCTAATGATGATGACGGTGATAATGCCGATGATGATGACGGTGACCATGGTGACTGTGACCACGATGGTGATTAGAGGCAACCTCGGCTGGGAATTAACTCATTGTGTAACAATTACCAGCCCGACTACTAACTTCAACTCATCTACATAACGACAAAAAACAACGCGCATACATTCTATTTATGCACAGTACCGAATTTATGCGTGTAATATACTTTTTTTTTTGCATTGGAGGCACGCCAAAACTCTGGAAAGCTTTCCTCTTAATGTTCAAATACCCGACACCACCACATGCAGGGGCAGTATTCACAGGGGCTTTCACCTCCAACACAAATACACCTGCAGGGAGATGGGGTGCAGCAGTAACGGCGGCGGCCACGGCGGCGGAGCCTCTGTGGGCTCGGCCGCTCGCGTCCCTCTGGCTCGGGGCAGCTGCCCTAGCGCGGTACAAGTGGCGCGCGCGCGCGGTACAGTGGCTCCTGAAGGAGCCCGTGGCATGAACCTGCAGCCGCTTGCTGTGCGCCAGGAAATAAAAATGTGAAAGGAAGCATGTCTAACTGCTCGTGCAAACGACGGGGCAGCACCCGGCATTCGTCTCGTGTCCGCGCTCAAACTTGCGATACGTTTAAAATCACCAGCTGACATTATGTACAAGAACAAAAAGTAGAGCAGCTGGATAGTCATGGCTATGGAGAAGTGATTTCTCAGTGAGCAACACGCAGCATCCGTTTAAATCAACTAAAATCATTGCGTACAACACGAGTGGTACCCTGCATCAACAAGAAAGATCTTCACAAAGTGCCCAATTTAACAAACAATCAATTTAGATTCACCAACTCTTGCAAATAATAAAAACAAGCTCCTGTGGTGGTCAATGCATGGCAATGAAGTTTTAATTTCAAGGTAACACTCGTGTTATTCAGGCAACAACACCCCTTGCATGATGACCGCCTGTGAATTACACCACAGGGTTTTCAACGTCCTTCACTCCATGGGAAAAAAAGCATACTTTTGGAAAACGCCTCACAAATGACCCCACAGCCACGGTAACAGGAATCCAACCCTCACTCCCGCAGCCCAAGCGCGCCGATCGCTCGACCGCCCCGCGCCGCGAACAATTCACAATTCAGTCGACGTGCGATTTTCCAGCGGAAAGGGGGAGGTGGAGAAAGGGCTTCCAATAAAAATAACCAACAACGCACAAGTGAGCTGAGTTTTAATCTACGTGGCCGCTGGCGCCGTGGGGACACCGCGCGCCGCACACGGGCGGCCGGTCGACCCCCCCCCGAGCGAGCGCAACCGGCGGCAGCGGCGGAGCGGCCGCGGCCGCGGCGGCGCGGCGGCGGCGGCCGCGGCGGCTTACCTAGCAAGGAGACGTGCACGCTCGTGGCGTTCATCACGGACGGCAGCGCCGGCGGCAAGCGGCGTGGCCGCGCCACGCGTATACGCGAGCGCGCAGCACACGCAGGGCGCGCACGCCCACTTCCCCGGTGCGCGCGAGACGGCGGTGCGCGACGCGCGGGGGCCAGACGGCGAGACGGCGCCTCCCGAGCGCGCAGTCTGTCACGCTGCCAGCACCGGGCGCACTGTACTCGCTTCCCGTGCGACTCGTGGCGATAAAACGCGCACCCCGCACAGAGCGCAAATTAGACAGTAAAAATAATATTATTACGCGTATCTGCCCCCCTTCCAAAATAGGTTTTGCGCAATTTAATAGTACTGTAAATATAAATTAATAATGTTTCCAAAATTAAAATAAGAAATAAAAATGCCTCGGGGTCGTTTGACTGTTGGCTGGGGGAACGAGCAGGTGTCTGGGCAAGACGCCCGTCTGGGGCTGCTACAAAATCTCGCGCGTTGCTCTGTTGTTATGAAACCCGGTCTACATATAACGCACACGCGCACACGCGTGCACGCTCGCGAAATATCCCCAAAGAAGAGAGAAAAAAAGAACTCAAGCTCACTGCTGAAACAAAGCTGAGCGGATGCAGCTGGGCAGACGCGACAGCTCGAGCGGGGGGAGCATCAGCCAAGCCGCGGGGTGCGAGCCAGCGAGCGAGCCGTCTCCAGGGAAAAAGGCAGCGCAGGCGGACGGAACAATAAAAAAAAAGCGCAATTCCCACTGCCGGGGTCTGAACCGCGAGCCCGTCACTCGACCAGGGAGAAACGTCAACGCGAGCCCGTCGGTCGCGCACGCGGAGCGGCCGACGGACATCCCGTTGGGTGGTGCGCGGTGAGGACGGTGCGGGCAGAGGCTCGTTGGGATGTGCGCCAAGAAGGGAAAGGATGAACGTGCGCGGCGCTCGGGCAAAGCAGGGGGGAACTGGCGTCGGCCATCGTGCTGAGGATGCGAGTCGTTCAACTCCTCCGAGATGTAGTCCAAGTCGGAAATGCTGCAATTGTGGGCGTTGAGTACCGTGGCGACGGCGCAGTGCCGTTAATGCCGAAACCCTGGGCTACAACCAACGCCGTGCTCCCGCACGTGCTTAACGCAGGTTCTCGCGAGCAGTGGGTTTGAAGACTTCAGCTCGGCTCACAGAATTGTGGCTAAACACGTGGCATTAAGATTTTCGCAGAGAGGGCTTTCACGGCAGAGAGGAGGACCATGCATTTCATATCCACTGCTGGAATGAATGCAGTCCAGTGGTCATGCAAACGAAACCCAAAACGGACACCACACAAATGTCATTGTCAGATCTTATGTCTTATGTTTCCATTGAGTGCAAAACTGACCAGTATTTTCATTGTCACTACATTTGTGATATCTCGGTTGCGATATCATTGCTGAATGTGTTAGAATACCACTGGGGAGGTGGTGGGGAGCAGAACAAAAATAAGGGAACTGTCTCCTCTCACCCCCATTTTATTGAGTAGTTATTTATTAATTTTTGTGAAACTGTCATGTCGGCATAACCGCTTTAATATCACGAGGAATTATCGTAATCCCGTCAGGTCCATCTGGCCGCGACGCCGCTGATTAATTTGAGCAACGCGATGCCGCCAAGTGCGAGTGCAGACAACCCAGACGGGCTTGCAGGCCTCCTCCCCGCCTCTCCGCCTCCCCGCCTCCTCCTCCTGCCCGCCAGCCCCGAGCCCCCCCTCCCGTCAGCCGTCTAGACGAGCAATTATAGACGTGCGTGGATGCCCGCCTCGTGGCACAGGAGGCTGGGGTCGCGGCCAAGACCCGACGGCGAGCGCGCACAAGCGACGTCTGCTGGCGAGCGTGACGACACTGGAGGTTCAAGTGGCGCAGTGCTGCAGCGAGAGACAGTAACTCCTGCCGGTGCAGCCCGATCACAAGCGGTTTGTTGGGCGAGTCGCGAGTCGAGTTATAGACTCACTCACGAGCTCTGCGGCTGCGTGCGGGGACAATGGGATGCACCGGGCTGGTGCAGTGAAATAGGAAAGGAATAGTTAAAGAGCTGCAAATTGGCTGCAGATTGGGTTTTTTTTCTCTCACAGCAAGCCTTTCGCACTTAGTCGCCGCTGATGTTTGCCATTAAAAGTCTTTTGCGTGCGAATGCGTGCGTGCACCGCAACCGCTGGATAACATCCCTCAGTGGTAACATTATCGCGTCAATTATTAAGGACTGGTGCTGTGGCCACGAATGATGTTGTGGTGAGATGTAGCCTAAGGGTAGGAATAGTGGTATGGTTTTTGTACGGTTAGGGCTCGGTTTGTCGTTAATGTTGGAATTAATATTGTGTTATTGCCACTGTCAGGGTTAGTGTTGAGGTAGCTGGGTTGTGTTTAGTGTTAGACATAAGTCTCACGTCACAGGGTTACAGCTGTTGTTAGTGCTTTGAACAAGCGTTTGTGATTCGTAATTGACTTTATGGTCAGATCACATAAATGTGTTTGTAAACGATTCTCCACCCGACACAGCCATTTAGAAAAAAAATGCCACGTAAACAAACGTCTCAATACATCACTACTTTAGCACACGTCACAACAGTAATAATGTCACGACAGTCCAATTAATGTGTACAATGTTTCACTGACTGCCACAAGCAGCAGCAGCATCAGAGAGTAGACAGAATAATAAATCCCTCCATGGATATGAACTCATATCATTCCAATATCGAGTCGGGCCCTCTCTTCACTCACATTGCTAACAAACACACTGCGCTAACCATTGCACTACCGCTCCCCACGTACATACTATACAAAGACAAATGTTCCCCATATAACCTGAACAGACTATCGTGTCAATTGCTATTAGCGAGTCCCTATGAAGGCCGACACGGCACACGAGTAGTTAGCCAGCACCATGCATGGCCGCCTTTGTCTCCCTGGCATAAATGTTTACGCACTGCACAAGGTACTCATTTGAAGTGGAGTCCACCTCGGGGGAGACCCAGGACTGGTTCAAGAAATCGTTACTGGAGTTGGCCGTGAGCAAGAATCGATCTCAGGTCGCCGGGTTTGTAAAGCAGCTCCCAACCGTCACACTATTACTCCGCATACACGCCACACACGGGACAAAGATCCCCCGTAGGGCTTTAATAAACCGTAGGCTGAAGTGCTGTTAAGGCCAGCACGGCAATCGAGGGGGTGGGTGACCAGCACCACGTTCGACCGCCTTTGTCTCCCTAATGGCATTGTTCACACACTGCACTAGGTACTCATTTAAGGCTGAGTCGACCTAGGGGAGGCCCAGGACCAGTTCAGATAACTGTCACTGGTG
>JAZEWT010000025.1:4364959-4379015 GCA_036362905.1 Mordacia mordax
GGAGGACGGTGACATAGTGCAGGACAGAAGGGGGCGAGCTCAGGAGGTGGGGGGTGGGGGTACGCCGTGGATGTGGACCTTGGCCTTCCACGGGGGTCAGATGACCGCCGCGGACAAAGGCTGCTGTTTTCCACACACACAAAAAGTTACCGCGGTCGTGGCACATTTGCCGTCAAAAGGGGAATTGTGTGCCAGCGTCACAACACGAAGGAGCGGGTTGGGTTGCTCACTGGGGTGAAGGCAGGGAGGCGGAGGAGGAGGAGGAGAGGCTAAAGGCTATCATTGTGGCCCCTGCATTCATTCCTCGCTTCCTTCATTCAATTCACGCGCGTCATCCATCATCCGCGGCTGTGCTGCAGACGCGGCGCGCATTTCCCAGGACCTCCGTTGGCAGCAGAGCTGAAGCGAAATATCGAAGTGACTGCGAGCGGTCGCGCAAGCGGGCTCGGTGTATAAATAGAAATGCCAGGAAGACACGGGCCCCGCACGGCCATATCAAGACACGATTATTAAGCACGGAGCAAACACTGCCCTAGGAATAGAAAGGCGTTGGAAATAAAACTAACGGCGTCCCTACCGTCTGAATAAAAAATGCGTTGAAGAATATAACCAAACACAGCTACGTAAATAAAACATCGCCAAAGAAACGATCTAAATAATGCCATAGATATTAAGAACATTAAAATAACTAATGACGACCTGCATAAAAAGTACATGAAAGCAATTTATATAGGGGTAGAAAATAACCGCGTTGCGAAAGTAAAATAAAACAAAACCGTAACTAGACAATGATTATATAACTAAATGATACATCAAAAAGTATAAAACAAAGGCTATCAATTGACTAAAATGGCACCACTGCAAACAGAGACAAACCCACTATCCTCACAGCCACACATTGACTACAATTACACATAATAACAAACACAGTTGATAAATGCGCACATATTCATTCAATTTCCACGGTGTTCACTTGAAAAGAGAACAAAGTAAGAGTCGAGAGGCAACTGCACAGAGCTGGGGATGGAGAAGGCAGCTACGCAGTCAGCCAACGTCAACATTTGCCAAACACTGCGTCCCCGGTACGATGATACTATCGGCAACTTAATAAATACGCTTTTTATTTTAAGTTGCGCGGAGGAAACTTTTAAGTTGTGGGAGGAAAAACCCACGCATAGCCGGGGGAGGGAACACACAAACGCCACACAGAAAGGTACCCAAGGCGGTAATCGAACTGCCGAGGGTAGGACTTTCATTCTGCAAGGTGCAGCAGACTTTGTAACTGCATCACCCTGCTGCCCAAAGACATTATCATCACATTTTTGACTGACACTGTCAAGAAAACCACTGAACGAATCTGACCATAACTGCTTAAATACAAGCACAACATTAAAATACCAAAACACTAAAGAGATACTGACTATATGATCACACAATATAAGCATACCTTGGGCGCTTACCAACACGGACATGCACTGAATAAATGGTGACTCCATGGTAAGCAGGATAGTGCTGTAGGATGTGTCAGTGGCAGTGAAGTCTCTGTAGAATATAAGGTAGTGTATAAGGTAGTACAGACCCTGTGGGAGGCAGTATGCTGTCTATTGGGAGGGTAGCTGAGCAACGGTGCGGGATAGTTCAGGGGTAGCGCCATCTCTACGGCAGGCGACCGAGGTGCCGTGATGCCCATCCACACACTCCCATCAACCGAGTGCCCACAGCCACGAGTGCCGTCGCACTGGAGTCGGGTGGCCCTGATGCCTCCTCCTCCTCTTCCTCCCGCGGCACGTCCTGCGAGGGCAATTCGATCTACGGGGTGCGTGCCGCGGCACGGCCCGGGGCAATTCGTCGAGCACCGCTGCTTCTCGCGACACGCGTCAAATCGTACTTGTGCGGTAACCGATCACTTGAAAATTTGCCAATGTGCCTTTGAGAGAAAAGACATGGCCACGTCAAATCAAACGAGGCAGCTCTGAAGGGGGCAGACAATATAAATTAATGGTGTGCTTTAGAGAAACGAGAACCAACGATTTCATTTCAAAGATTTGAATCAAGGCAAAAGTTTGACAATTCATCAAATCACCTAAAGATTGAATTATTATATATATCTAGAAATACAACTCATCATTCCCATCAACTGCAATTATCATCAATGTGACCATCACCATAAACTGTACTCAGCATGTGCGCAGTGGTACTACTGCAAGTGCCCCCCTCTCCAATATAAAAAGTACAATCGTTTAAAAATGAAGGACTGCTTGGCCCAACATTCTTCTGGACTTGATACAATAAGTGCCACTTTCGCAGTGGTTGACAGAGAGGATGGCCGTAGGAATGTGGAATTTCAATCAATGTCTCAGGGCAACTAATGAAGATGACAGCCACCTCAACCTAGATATATTTTTCTTGAAGGCATTAACACCTCCAATGTCTCAATATGAAAACAAATATATATTAGATTCTTAATGAAAAGGCCACTCTGAAAACATGTAATGCACAGCCTATTAATCACCTCGTGACCTCTGCATGAGACGTACCGTGAAAAATCAAAGTATTAAAATTATTTATAGCACAGCATGAGGCTTCAGTTAGCATTAAGACTATTTGGGAAAATTCTGCGGGAAAGCTCCCATGCAGATAATGGCTCACGGAGATATGGTGTGAGGTCAGCACCAGATACACCAGGCCACCTTTGCAGCCCCACTACTGAAGCTAACCATGGTATACACTACTTCTAGGCTGAGTTCACCATAAATGAGGCCCCATTATCAATTGCCGCAGCCAACACGCATGTTGCGAGCATGTTCGAAGCTCCCAGCGTCAGGCGGTGTACACGCGCGGGCTCAATGTGCGGCCTCCAACACGCGCAACGTGGCTCTCGATCTCCCGCGTGTCGGCTTGAGGGCGCGAGCTCCAGCGCTCCAGGTTTAAGAGCACGCGATTTATGATCGCACTTTATCGCACGTTTCGGTTTACGGGTTGTACCGAATTGGTTTTTGCGCTCTAGATTTTAGCGCGCGCGTCCGCTGGTCATGCGTGCTGAGTATCGTGGAGCAGTTTCCCATGTCCGGATGCACGTGCCAGGAGCGGCCCCACTAGTGGAATTTCCTGACTCTTTTGGCGCAAGCAACTCACGGCCGTCCCAAGCCCTCCCACACGACGGCACGCCAGCAAAAACACGAGCACTTTGTTTCAATTAATGCATGCCATGGTCCGCATTCACACGTACAGTACCGTACATAGTACCACTGTTATTTTAGGCGGCCAACTTGAAATTAATGTTTTGATTCCTGATAAAGTTGCACGGCAATTTCTGTGGGACATTTGCTTGAACAAAGCAAGTATCAAAGACCTTTTGATACCATTTAAATAGCCCAAGTTTCCAGTTTTGGTTATTGCAAAAACGTCAAACTTATAAAGTGTAATCGCCCATGACTGCATCATTCAAATCACAACGTTGATGCAATACGCTACTTCATTAACCACAAGGCTATCTTGTCAGTACAGCCATACACCTCTTACTGTATTCGACAAATTTAAAACTGGGTAAATGTAAACAATTTACACAACACGTTACAGAGGTGTCGTTATTCTGCGTGTTGCTCCCTGCCATTTACTGTGCAACTCCAGCAACTGGCTCAGGACTGGCATCCATTGAAAAACGCCACCCACAGCTTCCTCTCCGACGACAGTTCTGGTTTTGATGACCCCCACAACGGTGACGAGCTAAGCCCACTCCCTAACGATATTGAGTTCACAACATTCTGGCGATGGACTGGCGTCTGGCGATGGACTGGCGTCCCGTCGTCGGGTGTATTCCTGCCTTACGCCCTGTGTTTCCGGGATAGGCTCCGGCTCACCGTGACCCTATATAGGATTAAGCGGTTTCAGATAATGAGATGAGATGAGACATTCTGATTAGCGAACGGACACACGACGACTCATTCACGTGTACGTTTGTGTGCACACGCGTGCGATGTTTAAATTAAGGCGGGCACCATCTCGATGGGAGCAAGATCCGTCTTAACAAGCTTCTGCCAGATGGCCTGACAGCCATTATATTTTTAGCTTTAAAAAAAATAAATAAGCATGCAAGCATTCATTTGCCAAATAAAATAACCTAATTTAGAAACCCAGTGCTGGGAAAACCGGACACACCCATCACATTAGATTGCAGCTTCAAATTTAAAATGTCACTATATTGGCAGTTGTGCACCCAAAAAAATGTGCATTTGTTGTACTGTTTTTCAGGTATTTGTGTTGAAGTGTTGCATGGCTGAACTAGTTTTAGACACATCCTGTCAGGAAGCCACATAGGCTGTTGGCAGTACAGTACTTGTCGTCCAGTTCTATCAGTTGCCACGCATTAATAAGTTTTACAAGGGAACGGTAAATCCAGTTGGGTGACACCGTGGATCCAGCTTTTGACTCGCAATCGGGGAAGTTTACATCCCAATTGAGGACCTCTTCGGACTATGATTCCCCCTGGACCAATGAAATGAGAAGCACTTTGGCTGCCCTATTAAGATTGGCCTCCTGTCAAAGAAATGCTTGATTTATCCACGCGACTTCAGAGCACCAGTGAAGATGAGCACTATCTCATGCTTGTCTGAGCAATGAGATACGTTGGATAAATGAGCGTTAAAGGTATCAATTTGCAAACAGACAAAAAGGTAATGGTGACAAAAGTACACGAAACGCAATTGCAGCTTTGTCCAAAGCCACCAACAGACACGTTTTAACCGTGAGCATGACCCAGTCTGGTCACAAAACGGCAATGGTGTAGTTATAGATGGACAGACAGGCTTACGATGGGGACTATTTTAATACTCGTTCACTGCTTACATAAGAGATCATGTTGCTTGTCCTCCACCGAGCACACTTGCTCAAACAAATATTTAAGTGGTGTTCATCTACATTGGCAGTCCTGAGCAAGTGGTATGAAAAATTCAACATAACCAAGTCTGGGTCAGTCTCGACAAAAAGCACTGCTGATGATCCGCAAAGTGGTACTGTACTGTGGTAGTTTTTTTTCAACCACAGAGGGATAATGATGGTCCGAGTTCATGCCAGAGAATTAAACTCTTCTATTTAGAACTCTGAGTCAAGAGCTCTGACTACAGTGCCAAACAGTGTAAAGCATGTAAATGTCATGATCAACACTATTAGTACTGCTTTATCTTGAATAGGGTCATGGGGGGCAGAGCCTATCCCGGCAGACATATGGAGCAAGGCAGGTCAAACCCAGGATGTGACGCCAGTACATCGCAAAGCACACTTTTTGGGGCAATTAACTCAGCAGGACAATTAACCTAGGCAGCAATGTGTTTTTGGACGGTGGGAGAAATCCGGAGTACCCAGCGAAAACCCACGCGGACACGGGGAGAGAGAGAACACGCAAACTCCCACACAGAAAGGCACCCGAGTTGGACTCGAACCAGGGCTTTCTTACTGTGAGTTAGCAGCGCTTCTAATTGCACCACCGCACCGCCCCAGTATGTAAATTTCCTTTTTGAAAAGCTCCATTAACAAGATAAGCGTATCTTAAAAGCCTCCCGACCGGCTTTAAAGGTTTGAATACGTGGGTCTAAATACACCTATGAAACAAAACACACCTCAGAATGGGCTCACTGCTGACGCATATTACCGTGGCACACTCAGGGTAAAACAAAAACCCCATAAACAAAAGACCACGGCAGCTGCATTAAGCAGGCGCCGCCAAATTGTACGAGGAGAGGAGATGAGATGAAACTATAGCTTCCGCACAGGTGAACAACACAAGAACAGGTGCGAGCACTCTAGGGCTCATCAGCCCCGAGGCCACAGACGCAGACGCGCAGACGCACGGTCTCTCACGCACATCCACTGGGGGGGCGGGGGGGGACGGAGGGGTCTAGACAGACGGCAAAGAGGGAGCGGGGGCGGGCTGGAGAGGCGCTGTCACTCGAAACAATGACATGCACACACGACTAACACGTGCACACGCAAACACGTACACATGTGTATGCAGGCATATGCATAAACAATAATCCGCATTTGCCCTGAGCCGCCTATAAGTCAACTCAGCTGAAAATCACTACCTTGTACTGTATGGGGGGGGGGTGTGTGATCTGAAACAGCCGTGGGGAGGCAGTGCTGGATGGATGTATGCGGTGAATGCACGCCGTTCTTCACAGATGTGTCTTGCTCGCAAAAACAGGTGCATCGAGCCGTGTAAACCTGCATCAATAAACAGATGCTCAATGAGGGCATCGGGTCTCATCCAACTCTCCAAATTACCTTGAAAAAAAAACCGGTGACAGTGGTCTCGGTCACCGTATGTTTTGGGTGAACGTGGCAATGGGCGAACAGCCATCGGGTGAGGCGTGAGCGAGCAGCGAAGAGAGAGCGCAAGTGAGTCGGTGAGCGCGTCGACGAGAGGAGTGGGGTCGGGGCCAAGTGAGCGGGTGAGTCACGTGTCACGGGCACCGCGCGCACGTGTGAGGAAGGCGACTGAGCTGGCAGTCGGTGGCGACCACGGGCGAGACAGCCCCAAGCCACACGCACGTCCTTGAGAGCTCGTCTGGGAAAAGGGCCATGTCTGCTCGCACGCCCCTCTCCCACCCACCCACCCACCTTCACAAACATCCTCATACACACTCACACCCACAACATCCCCGACATCCGACCGCCTTTGTCTCCCTAATGGCAATGTTTACACACTGCACTTGGTACTCCTGTGAGGCTGAATCTACCTAGGGGAGGTCCAGGACCGGTTCAAGAAATCGTCGCTGCTCTTGGCCGTGAATGGGAATAGGAATCTGGTTGCCAGGTTTGTAGCCCAGCGTGCGAACCGCTGAGCCACCGCTCCCCACACACAAATACGCAACCTCACAGGCGCACCGTTCAACTGACTCTCATACCCAGAGTTAAACAGCACACAGATGACACAACACAAACACCAAACTTTACACACACACACCTGCTCCCTCTGTCTCACCAACAAACGCACGGAAGCTCATCATCACCCACCCTCAGAATCAGCATTTCCTCACCCACCCACCCCCACAACTAAATCATGAGAGGGCATGAAGCAGCTGGGGTGGCCTTGTGGTGAGTCTCGATTGGCAGTGACTGCAACCACGGTAGTGTACAGTAACGGTGATACATTCAACATACCAGAAGTAATTCAAGTATAATACTTGTTAAATTCAAACAGTACTAATGCACTAGCAATGCTAGAAATTTCTGGGACTGGCAGTGCTTTGAAATTAATTGTATTGGAAAGTATAGCCCCAGACCAGATAATGCATATATACCTTCACAGGCCAAGTCAAAACGCCCCAACGCTCAAACAATAGAGGCATGTGCTCATAGCAGTTGGCAGTCAGGGATCAGAAGAAGGAATTCACATACCCATGACAAAAAACAATCCTTCTGTAAGATGACCAGTCTCATATTGCAGTTCTTATTTTTTTTATTTTGCCAAACAGGATCGCAATTAATTACTGTTCATTAAATTAAACAAAGGACATACATCTTGAATAGTGATTCTAATCCCACGGATGATGACAGTATCAGGATGCAAGTATTGCTTAAGTGACACAACATTGGTGCAATTACTGTTATAACCATTGTTGTCTATGTCCATCCATTCAAACGTCCTGCCCATACATAGTTTTCCCATAGCGAAATATAAAAATACGTCATGAAGCAGTGCCTTGATGGCCTGTATCGCTCGCCACTCAGTCGTGTTTCTTTACCACGGCGCTAGTTCTGACGAAGACACGAACGATTCTCCCCGCTGCCACCCATGCACTCATCGGATATTAACCAAAATAACAATAACTTGTAACACGCTCAGTATCTCGCGAGCGCACTTGACGGGGCACGGCGAACTGGGAGGCGTGGAGCTTGGGTCGCTGGTTTTTGAAAGCATTGGTGAATAAGCGTGCCTTTGTGACTAACCTAAAAAAAAAATGATTGGTAGTCTTCGCAGGTGTAGGATGGTTGTATGCCAGATTTGCATGAGCCTAAATATTTAATTTAGCAAGCATTTATGATTGCTTCGAAAAGCTGCTCTCTTGGGACTGCCGCGTCGATTGCTCGCTCTCTCTCTCCATCGCGACGTTTCGCCTCGTACGTTCGAGGCATCCTCAGGCCTTTTGTATTACACACACACACGGCGCCTGAGGATGCCGCGATCGTGTGTGGCGAAACGTCGCGATGGCGAGAGAGAGAGAGAGGGCGCGATGGACGCGGCGGTCCCGAGAGAGCAGCTTTTCGAAGCAATCATCATCCCTCGAGCCGTGAAAACCTACATCACTATGTTCGGAAATAATGTTCGTGAGAAAGGTCTCCCATGAAAAACACGTGCAGAATAATTGCAATGAACCTAACCTGGCAAACTGAAGTTAAATCAAATATACCTTGCATAAAAAAGGTTGGTCAATGAATACAGAATAGACCACACAATAGCACACACAAAGACAAGATGATATGTGAATAGCACATACAATACAAACAGCAGACTATAGGCAAAGAAGGTGAAGAACGTACACATGTAAACAAATAGGAGACAACACAATCATTCTTTAGCCTTGTAGCCAATAATGCAAAGAGCCATTAGTGAATTCCAATGAAGGCGGCAAAGCCACGCAAGTGGGTGGCGTACCCAGCACTATGAGTGCGTTGCTTGATAATAATAATTTATTACCCAGCACTATGAGTGGGTTGCTTGATAATAATAATTTATTATATTTATATTTCTGCACCTTTCACCCAGAGGCCCCCAAAGCCCTGCAGGAAACGGAGGTGGGGTGGAGGCAGTAATCTTGACAATCGGCGCCAACCTGCCAGACACTACTCCCCTGTGTACTATGACGCTATCGGCCAATAACATTGGTTTAAGGTGTGGCAGGAAACCAGAGAGGAAACCCACGCAGAAGAGGAAGAGAAAACCCAAACCCCAGACAGAGAAGGCACCAGGCAAGACTCAAACCGACTCAGGCACAACCTTCTTTCTGCGAGGCACGGATGTTACTACTGCATAGACACCCTGTCACATAGCCAGCATCTTAAGTAAGTGGCGGAGCGACCACCACACCTGTGCTGATTATACTTTTTTTATATATATATACAGATGCTGAGGACAGGCCCCGTGGCTGAAAGCATCCAGTGCCCACTATGGTGCTGGGCAGTACCATGAGATTGCTTAAGAGAATTGTGCCGGGACCACACGGTATCAAACAATGTGCCATTTATCTCCCCAACAAATGATGATTTGCAGGTCAGCATTACGAACCGTGGCGTTACACACACAAGGGACAACGCGCACAAGCCCTTCGACGGGGCCAAGCTACTCTTCCATGCCAGTGCTGCCACGTGCGGTGCCCTGTTAGCATGTGCGTGCAAGTCCTCGCTACAAGACGGCGGCAACACTTGTCTGGCACGGGTGACATGTCGCACCTGCGTGCGACGAGCGCACGCGTAGCCAGGGTTAGCGTGACGCGCTTGCAGCGTGTGCAGTCGCACAGGGCCCTCACTTGCCTCGGGGCCCGCAGGAGGGTCACTCTCCGCACGTCCCTGAGCAAGCCTCTCGGTGTGCATCCCTCTGTGAGTGCAGGTCCGTCCGTCTCTCTGTGCGTGGGTTTCTCTCATTTTCCACGTACGCATCTGTGTACGTCTCTCCATCTAACTATGGCTATACAGCTCTCCCGTCCCCTCTTTGTTTCTGTCTCGTCGATCGTATCCACGCCCATGTCAGTGTTACTCTCTTCGTCTGTAGTCATCTCCATGACTCCTCTTCTCCTGTCTCCACAGGACTGCACCAATCATTGAGATGACAGGAGTGCAGCCAAAATCTGGGTCTGAGCGACTCTAGGTGGCGTTTGTGTTTGTGGATGGGGCCCACAGCACAAATGATGCCATCAGGCAGGTGGAAACCACAACACACCGTGCGAGTGTCATCGCTATCGACAGCAGCTTGCATCCAGCATTACCCTCAACGAATGTACTTTGCTCAAAATAATAATCGGGCCAAATGCTCATGACTTCCAAGCTTTCCTTGCAAGATCAATAACGAATCTGAATTACCTTTCATATGAAAGGGCAATTTTACTAAAAATACAGACAATAGTTTTAAACAGTTGTTACGATTATAAGTATGTATCTCCAGTGTTATTCAATTTCATAGAAGCGTTTCCCTTGTATGCATGGGACTGCTCCGGGCGGTCCAGTTTCTTCTATCAGACATCACTAAAATAATAAAAGGAGAACTGAAATTGTCCAATACAGAATCTGTCTCAGAAGCGATTTCAAAGATTTTAGATCTGTGGGTACCGCCGCGCTAACACAGATTGAACAAAACCAGAGACGCACAGCAGCCCACGGTTTGGCAGGTGCGTAATACAGGTGGCGGAAAATAACAAAGGGCTCAATACACCAAACAAAATTTCTTCAACGAGACGTGTGGAGAAAAAAAACCCAAGTGCCCAGGCTCCCTCCTCCTCCCGACACGCTATCAGTTCTAAACGGATGTGAACCAGCCAAAACTACACGTTAGAAGGCCACATTAAAACACTACAATGCACGCTAAGTGTCTCCTTCCTCGTATACCCATTGGGTGGTGCTTGTTTCCGTTAACAGTCGTGTGCGTCTGATGAACATTACACATTCTTATGGCATGAGGCTGTCTCCACAAGACAATAATTGTGAGTATTTCTACAAGGTAGTAATTATTCTGTTGACGTCAAAGCGATAGTCGGCAGAATTCATCGAGGACATAGATTTCAACTGACAACCTTCAGCTTGTGAGTCATTTCACTAACACACCTCTACCCATCCCTATTTAAATTACATATCAGTCACAATATCCCCATTGCCCTCTTTCTCAATTCTAAAAAAGACCACTGTCTGAGACACTGGTTCACTGTATACATACATTTCTGTGCTAAGGAGTGTTAATGAAAAAGGAGGTGGCAATTTCGACATCTCAAATTTGCATTCCCGGGTGAATCCAGACAGCTCTCCAAGGAGTGTCCAGGTGGCTCAATGTGCTGATACTGTGCCAAGCACTAAGCCAGCTCCCTGAAAATCAAAAGTTGAAATCTGAGTTTCACCCATCTGTGATTAAAATGGCTTCAAGTGTAATAAGCTCATGACCTCAACCTCATCAAGCACTGCACAAAAATGCACTATTAAATAAATGCTTCACTTATTCTAACACATTCCAGCTTTGAGGTTTAAAGTTTTTGATTTGAACAGTATTCAACAAACACTATTTGCAGACATATATAAAAGGTATGCCTTCGTGCAACCAACAAGAACAAATGAAGCAATTTCAAAGCAATTCTGAGATGTCATCTACTAGAGCCCCTAACCGGCACAGCGTGGCACACTGCTCACTCAGAATTCCAAATAAAAATGTCTTTCTTTCATGACATAATACTGATAACACAACTGAAATATAATTGAGGGAGTAAGCGAAGGGGATAAATATATATATATATATAAACATCACTCCAGGGCAGTGTGTTTTCCAAGCCTGGGACAAATGGGAAAAGATAAAAACTACAAATTTCACTCGCACGTGGATCTATTCGACCTCGATGCCCAGCACCTGCCTGGCGCAGTGTCGCCGATTCCCAGGTGGTTCCTGCTCTTGGTGCATCCGAGGCCTCACAAAGGCACGATTGATGACCGCGGAGGAAGTTTCCTCCCGACAGACAGCCGGCTCCCCAGGTAGGGTTACAGCGCGCGGCTCAAGGGGGACAGCTGTGGGCGTTTGCGACGGCACAAATTAAATTACCAGGACGGTAGGAGCACGGGGAGGCAGCAGACGCGCGCGCACACACACGCGTGTACACACGCGACCGTCTCGCGTAAAAAATAATTAACGAGCTTTGGGGTACAGCACCTTGTCCAAGTCACCTCTCACATATACACACACAAACACGTGCACATGCTCACTAGGCATATGAAGTATAATTCTGGAGATCGGGATCAACGTTTTATTCCTGGTGACCTACAAACACTCGTTATACATGGTCAGAACCAAGGGTTAATTTCTCACCAAACATTTTCTACAATGTTGGGATTGTCCGCATAATATACTAGCACCAGGGCACACCTATCCATAACAACCTAATATTATTACGTCCGGTATTCCTACAATAATATTATTAATAATTGCATTTATAGAGCACTACTTATCAAGGACAAAATAGGGCGACACGGATTTGGAATCCGAAAATAATTTCAGGAACAGCGTTCTAGACAATGCTGGTTGCCTTTAAGCACCGGCCAGAACACATTTAAATATTTACATGGTTTTGAAGTGACAGGTGCCTATGTGCAGAACGGACGTTATTAAAAGTGTTATAAGCCAGGGTCTCCAAGGATCTGGATTCAATCCCTGAAGTTCAGCATCCCTCAGGAGGTCGGGGCACTGAGTCCATACTCCTGTGCTCTTGGGATTACGTTCTAGAGTTTGGTGTCTTTCTGTAGGAGAGGACTCAACAAAAAGCTACGGGTCAGCAACTTCAAGATCCTGTATTATTATTAAACTGTTTCGGTACAGATGGGTGCCAGTGATTTCAGAGTACTTAGCCATGACGGAGAGAACAGAAACGTTCGACACAGCTATCCCAAAAAAGTATCTCTTAAGAGCAACTCTCAGCCCTGTCACTCATTACCACACAAGAGCCGATCTTACAATATCTGCTCTTAATTTGGCAGAAGTGAATGCATCAGCGATGGTTTGACTTGAACATTCACCTATGCAGCTAAGTGGCACGTCCTATCGCGCATAGAGGACAAAATCACTAAGCAACACACTGTCAAAGGTCTTTTGGTCCTATGGTGTATCCACGTTTTAGGGTGGTGGTTACCTGCCGTAATTAAATTTTGCTAGAATGTTTCCTAAAAGGTTAAAATCTTAATATAGAAACGTTACAATGCCTCCTGATAACAAAACAATATCTTGTCGGCGAATATCAGAAACATAGTCTTCTCTGATGAAAGACCATATGCTGAAACATTACTTACAATATGTTTTTTATTTTCCCGTGTTAAAAAAGCATTAATAAAAAATCAATGTCAGTTATAATAATAATTGCCCCCACATTACTGGGGGTACTAAGCTTACCTTAACGAGCAATTTCAGGTTTTGACCGGATTAAATAAAAACTAATGAGTTTGATATGCATTAATACGCGGGTGCATGTGTGCATAATCTAGCTGTGTGGCCGTGTACGTATTTGTATGTTGTGCCGTGATTCTCGAATCAACATAGGCTGCGTTCTGAGCGATGGCATGAGCACACAACCAACTGCGACCACAATGATGTCGAACTGCTCCTAATGTCTCCTTTGCAGGGTGTGGGAGTACTTTGTTAACTACAGACATCACCAAGGATCTGTTGGAAAGGAACCGTCGACTCGGTGCAAACAGGCTGCGTTTATATATACTTCATCTCATCTCACTGTCAGAAGCCGCTTAGTCCTGTACAGGGTCGCGGTGAGCCGGAGCCTATCCCGGCATACACAGGGCACAAGGCAGGGATTAACCCACGAATGGACGCCAGTCCATCACCAGGCATTGCGAGCAATTTAGTCTGCAAGCCAATTAACCTATGCGGCAGCATGGTTTTTTTGGACTGTGGGAGGAAACCGGAGTGCCCGGCGAAAACCCACGCGGAGACGGGGGAGAACATGCAAACTCCACACAGAAAGGCACCCGAGCCGAGATTCGAACCCGGGACATTCTTGCTGTGAGGCGACAGCGCGACCCACAGGGCCACCGTGCCACCCTTGTATATACTTGCGGAGTCAAAATGCATGGATGCATTGCGTGCGTACGTGAATCTGGGAGACGGTGCCCAACATGCAGAAGCCAAATAGACGGATATATGTTTATTCCAGCAGAAATTACCCAGTGAGCTTGCAACCGCTGGATGTGGAATTCCTGCCATACAACACTGGCTCGTGTCTATAATGCTGGCTCATATCTCTAACGCTCAACATATAGATGTTTATTATTACAGCAAAAATTACCCAGTGAGCTCGCAAGCTCTGGA
>JAZEWT010000025.1:4419925-4443319 GCA_036362905.1 Mordacia mordax
AATGGGGGGGGGGGGTTCGGATGGCCGGGAGCAATGCCCGCTCGCTCACACACACACACATCCCACGCACACATGCAGTCGCGTCGTTCAGGATTTGGTTTTCACCCTGGGGACGGTTGGCTCCTGTTTCACCGCGCAGCATCCTCATTAGGCTTTCTGAGCTCATAGGGCAGACAAATACACACGAGGGCACACATACATACAAACAATTGTGCGTGTGCTTACACACGCACATCAGGAACTTGCAAATGCGGAAAGACACACACACATACATAAAGGCAAATATCTCACATTTATCCTGGGTAGACAATCAAAATAATGGTTGAGTGCAGTGCATGATCAGATGCAGAGAGTGCCTTTGAACCCCAAGCGCTAATGTTTATAGATTACACAAGGTAGATAGTTTAAGATGAGTCAACATAGAAGCCAGGTCCACAAGCACTTTGCCATAGACACTGTGCAATGTATAGGGCCAGGAATAGACTCCAGGTCTCGGTGAAAGTAAGTGCGCTGACAACCTCTGAAGACAATCAGTACGTGGCGTGCAGTCACACACACACACACACGTGCGCTCATGCACAAATGCGTGATTCCACATCCCCCCACGCCCACCCGCCTTCTCGCCTTCATCCTGCAGAACCCTTCTGCTCAATGCCCATCTCGTCTGGGAGTCCATGTCCTCAAAGCTGCCAATCAATACTCCAGTCTGCCACCTCCAAAAAGCCACAAATGCATTCAGCAATCAGCCCAGCACTCAGTAGCTCACAGCCTCCATCCCAGCACCCCCACCGCTCTCTCAATCTCCCCCACTCCTGGGGCCGCCAATACCCTCATCCCTCCCCCCAACCCCTACCACCCACCCCCTTACAAATCCGATGGGGAGGGGGGGAGGGAAAGGCGAGGGGGGAGGGAGGAAGCGCCGTCTGGTATGAAGAGGAGGAAGGGCGAACACTCGCGGACAACCGGCGCTCCTCCCAGAGCAAACGTCACGGGGCGGCGAATGAGCGCGGCTCGAGGTGGAGAGCGGAGGAGGAGCGGCGGAGGAGGAGCGGCGGAGACCGAGACAGACAATGGCAGAGATGAAGAGGAAGCGGGTGGAATGGGGGGGGGATGATACAGAGACTCTGGGTGGGGATAGACCAAGGGAATAGGCTCGAAACTGGCTGAGAGAGATTTAGGGACACTGGGTAAGAAGCAAAGAGGGGGCTACGCGTACACTGGCGATAGAGACAGATATGTACGCGATGACAGAGACTTGGCAAAAAAGCTGCTGAGAGACGAGAGAGTGAGCAATGGTGACAGAGAGACGCCAGAAGACAGAGGCGGACTAAGAGGGAGACAGTTATTGGAGCTACAAGAAAAAGTAGAGGTACCCTTGAGCATAGAGCGAGCAATGCAAGGCGGTAACCCAACATGTCATTACATAGGGAGCAAGGGAGCGCAACTCGAATTCCAAGCATACATATGGAGAAGGAGAGGACACAGTAGATGGATAGAGACGACAAGCAGACAAAACATACAATGCGCGCGATTTCCTTGACAAGCTGTTGGAAAAGTTGCTAAAAAAAACTGAAACTAGACTGTGTTATTTACCACGTGAAGCCCACTGATCTATCAGCGCTTTTGTTAGAGGCGACCTGGCCACACATCGCAACTCATATAGGTGGCTGATATCATCACACGTGGGGAGTAATGGTAGCAGCCAAATAATATGAACGCACCTTGTTTCTAAATGAGTTGGGAAAAACCGAAGGAACTCGGATAACGATCCACGCGAGCACCATGGAGACAGACAGAGCACGCAAACTCCAAATACATAGGCTTGGTTAGGGTCCAGAATCGAATGCACGGAGTCAAAAGCCAGAAAACACGACGTACACCAAAGGTTCTCAACCTCTTGCACCTCAATAATAATATTTGCATTTCTAAAGTGCCTTTCACCCAAGTGTCACTGGGCACGGCACAGGATTATGGAGAGACCGGCACAGGATTATGGAGAGACCGGCATCTCAACAGCAGCAGAATGCGTCAATTAATAATAAATAAGGAAAATAATGACTGGAAATCAACGGACATGATATAATTTTAAAAATATATAATTGTTCAACGGCGATGGACTGGCGTCCCATCGTCGGTATATCCTTGCCTTGCGCCCTGTGTCTGCCGGGATAGGCTCCGGCTCACCGTGACCCTGTATAGGACTAAGCGGTTTCAGACAATGAGATGAGATGAGATAATTGTTCAAGCAAATAAAAGAATGAAGAAGTGATCCTGAGCAGGCACAGGCCAACAGCATACCAATCATCCAAGCACACAGCAGTGAGCAGCATCAACAGTCCTGGCCAGAGGAAGGCCTGGCCAAGGACAGTCCTGCCACTTAGGGCTGATCTTCACGAATCGCGAGGTGATCACGGATGAGTCGCGACCCATCGGTGGAGAATGGCGGATGCACAGGAATAATCGTTGCGCTGCCCCAATGCTCATCCTGTTCTGGAGATGTCATTATGTACACTGCCAGAAGCTTGCGGTGTGTAAACATCATCCCACCTCCTCGCGTGCCGTGCAAGCCTTCATCATCGGTGCCCGCTAACGTTACTTGCCCCAACAGTCCCCTTGGGCTCTACGGGCAATCTTTGTCTTTACCATCGCGCCACTCTTAGAATACTTCAGCTGCATTTCGCAGCACACTGGCAGCCACATTTATTTGCGCTTAACAGAAAGAGTGTGGTCGTATTTTAATAAAACATCCGTTCAGCAGATTTGGCTGGCACTCATTTCTGCTGCTTTATTGGGGCATCACCGGTTAATAGCGAAAGGGAATGTACATTCCAACAAGCGGGTAAAACAAAAACACCGCTATCACAGTTTGCACAAATATTGTTTAAGAAGAGGAAAAAACAAACATTTCCTGTTATTTTTGATATTGTCACTCTGACTTGCGATCAATTACTTAAAAAAAAATTAATATTATTATGATTTACGTATCCATGACAGCGTTATTGATTTTCAAGATATTGCAGAAAGGCCCTGCATTATTAGGATGTTTCATCTATTCATAATAAAATGTTCTGCATGTTAAAGGAAACTCAGGAGGCATAAGATGAGATAACATGCAAACATCTAAATATTGGCCATCAATCTACTTGCTGTATTGCCAGTGGCAATAAAGACTCGCCTCTTGGGCTGTAGGCGAGTCTCAAGCTTCAATAACGATGACGACTGCTTCGCAAAAGCTGCTCTCTCGGGACAGCCGCGTCGATCGCTTCCTCTCTCCAATTCGTGACGTTTCCCTTCACACGTTAAAGGCATCGTCAGGCGCAGTGTGCGTGCGTCGTGTGTGTGACTCCTATTTATATATAGGTACTGCGTATGTGTTGAGTCACCTCCACAGAATTGCTGCATTCCAGGATGAATAGACGACTGTCGGGGTCCACTTTACAGGATTCCATTGTCTTGCTCACACGCCGGAATCATATTAGCCACATCCTGTTCCGCCTGTGACTAATATCCTAATTTGCATCCCATAAAAGAATGCCTCGTTCCCAAACACTTCGTAATTCTCCTTTGATGTCCGCATTTCAGAGCTCTGTATCTATGCACTGCTGACTTCAAAGACTGGCCTCCAGGTTTGGCTGAGCTTTATTCTCATTTTTTGTTTGCGGTTCATAGTCTTTTCTATCTTGTTGCACGATCCACCAACCATACCTGCACAGGCCCGGCTCTTGGTGTCTGCTATTACAAAGTCTCAATGCTGTAGAGTTACGATACGCAACGTTCCAAATGCGACGCAACATGCCAATTACGCTTCGCTCTCCTCCGTCAGCATCTTTTGAGCACCGACTCGCGCACACCGGTGTCATAAAGGCAGCGCACGCGCCTTAACATGAACGTATGATCTACACCTGCAGGCAGAATGCAAGCACAGTGTATACGCCATGGCTTAGGCGAGCCTATGCACCTGCCTAAGCGCAAAGCCCCCGTGTCGCGTTGGCCTTCATGCCAGTGCTCTCATGTGGAACGAGCTTATTTGAAATTAAATTGTCGTAATGTTTGCCTCGATGAAATCCTTGTTGGCTGAAACAAAACCAAAAAAAAACCCCGGTTCATGTCGCTGTCACCTCCAGAAGGATGCGATGCTGCATCTCTCGAAAGTCTGCCACTAACCTACAACTGTTGCTACTTCCTTGGCCGGAGATAAGTCAGAGCTGAACTAGGCTCGAACTTCACCGTGCCTGGCCAAGTGCCATGCTGCTAAAGTGTCTGTCCCATGATGCTGCCTTTTGTACGGCCTTACTAGAATCGTCTGATTTATCTGTACCCTCTCATATCAGCTGTATTATTCGCTCCAACCATCAGACTAAATGAAACAAATCAAAACAATATTGTATGCCACTCACGATTTAGTCACTTACGGGTGTGAGAGGGACATTTTAAATGATGAATCGCAGACGCCTACTCTGTTTATTCTCCCAACCCAGTATGGCCTACTGGTTAGCCCCACTCAGGTTGCCTTAACTGGGTAAGTGAAGTCAGAGCTTCTTGTTCTGCAAGCAGTGATTTATTTTTTTAACATCCTCTACGTCAAGGGTTTTCAATCGTTACTACCTCAAGGCCCAGTTTGCCCGCTTGGATTTGGTCTCCACGGACCACTAGGTGAGTGCTCGTGGCCCACTGATGGGTCAAGACCCACTGGCTGAGAATAGCGGCTCTATGTGAATTTCAATAATCATTATCGTAATTGCTTTGTGAAAGGCTAGCTGTCTGGCCCATGCAGTCAAACACGTTGTGTTTCCATGACCACAAGAAAGCATTGCGACTCAGTTTTCAAACCAAGCTTAATCCATGAGCCCAACTGAGGGTTTGTGCAGGGGCCCCCTACTCGCCTTTATGGCATCCACAGCTGGGACCGGCATAACTCATACTGAGTTCAGGACCTGTAATTGCTTTGCCGGTCTTGCTTACTTATTGTAAATAAAATGTACAATGTATTGGTCTGGTAATGTGCAACATGTTTGACTGAGCACCTCAGAACAAACTAAAAGCCCTTGCCCTTCTCCTTTCTTTAATTTTTTAGCTTTGCTTGACATTTATACCTTAGACTGGATCTTTGGGACAGCAAGAATCACCTTCCTAAGCTTCCTCAAGTCTTCAAGGAAAATCCTTGGGTTCTGACTTACCCGCGAAGTCAGGGCTGGAGCATTTGCTCCATAATTAAGAAGTATTCTAAACAGAGGTTGCTAAGCACGATGAGAATGATCAGTTACTTGATGAATGGGAGCAAGAAGGAGGACAATGTGCCCTCCTCTTCTGCAACATCATTCATTATCAGTCAGGTAAGCTGGAGACCATCCAAGTCACACGACAGGGATATATCCGGGACAGGATACAAATCCATCCGAGGGTACGGAGGCCAAATTAGTCAAGCCAATTAACCTAAGAGAGTGCGGAGGTGTGTTTTTTAACTGTGGGAGGAAACCAGAGTACCCAGCAAAAACCCACACGGACATGAGGAGAACAGTAAAAAAATCCACACAGAAAGGCAGCACCCGAGCAGGAAACCCACACCCTGCAAATAGTGTGCTGAGCATTGCTGCCCACAAATGTACTCTCAGAATAGCCATGTCGAGTGTTCCTGCTCTCACTGCTTCTTTGGAAAGTTCTTACTCGAATGTTCCAGTTCTCTCCCCTTTTCTTCTCGAAGGACAGAGCAGGAACACTCGATACAGCTATCCTGAAAGAGCAGCTATGGAGAGGAATTCTCATATCGAGCTATAAAAACCCAAATCACTGCAATAGTGAGCTGTCTAACGGAGCCTAGTCTTGTGAGTTGCGTGGAACAATCACATACCAGGGGATGGATGCACCCCTGCAGTCTTTACTTTCAGAGAAAAGGCCATGCCCTGCACACAACCGCACGGCAATGCATTTTGCACAGGACAGCCTCCCACGAGGAACCCAATTTCTTGGGCCTCCTGACGATGCCACCCCTCGCAACACCTCCAGTTACTCCTTCGGTGTGGCGAAGCTACACCAAGGACTCCACACTGGGCAGATGGTCCTCCACTGTCACTATAAAAGTGCCGTGATCACCGATGTTAAAGTCGACAAGCAGGCAACAGAACCCACATACTTTGCATATTAAATGTAATCCACCTCACGTAAGACATTGCGTCTCGAGGAGCAAAATCCCTATTTGATTTCCTACTCATCGTGTAGTGTCACCTGAGCCCTGCCTCGTGGCTCATTTGTCCCCATCCCTCATGCTCCCGACACAACATGCGACGACGTCATTTAGGTCAACACTTGTCAAATAGTACCACTGCACATGCCCTTGAGAAAAAAAAACTGGAACGGAACTGGGCAGACTGAGCTCGGTTCCCTGTGGCTGTGGAAAATTCCACAACAAGCATCACTCCTGCCCTCCAATATCCGTCAATTAACAACAGACTTGCCATTTTTACACTCACAAAGTAGGTAGGGTTCACGTGTTGGAAGTCAGCTATAAAACAGGCCTTCGACAGTGGTAAATGCTCTCTAATGACGATATCCCAGCGTCTTTAATGTTCATTCTAGAAGATGAGAGTTCTTGTAAGCCTCCAAAGAATTGACTGGCTGGAGAGCAATACTCAAGCTGCCAAACCCTCAAAAACAGATATCTTTTTGAGACACGTGTTAATCACAAGACTATATCTGGCCATGCCTAAAAAAACATTTCACGCAAAGTAATTAAAGCTTGACTCGAATGTGCAGTAATTTTTTAAAAGTCAGTCTGCCTTGCAATCTTTAATTACCCATGCATCGCCTTCCCAGCAGACCAAAGATGATAAATCTTTGATGAAACAGCAATGACTTCAACTTTAAAAATAACACAAATAATTGGGGGCGACACTGTGGCCCAGTGGGTAGCGTTGTCGCCTCCTCACAGCACGAAGGTCCCGGGTTCGAATCTCGACTCGGGTGCCTCTCTGTGTGGAGTTTGCATGCTCTCTCCCCGTGTCCGCGTGGGTTTTGGCCGGGCACCCCGGCTTCCTCCCTTCAAAAAACATGCCGCTGCATAGGTCAATTGGCTTGCAGACTAAATTACCCTCAGTGCCCGGTGATGGACTGGCGTCCTATCGTGGGTATATCCCTGCCTTGCGCCCTGTGTCTGCCGGCATGGGCTCCGGCTCACCGCGACCCTGTACAAAAATAAGTTGTTCTGACAATGAGATGAGATAAATAATTGGATACTGCCGACCCAAAATCAAGCATCTATGCCCTGAAGATGAAAAAAGAACCCAAAATGGAAGTGCTAAAAAAGCCAATTATTTATTTTATGTGCACAGAGTGTTATCTTGTTACATATATTGGCTTCTGAAAACACACACCGAATCCCCAGTTTGATTGATGAATGCAGCAAGGGACTTTAGCCCCAGGAAGTAAATGGCGAACGTAAGTTTCCCACAAGTGCCAACGCGTGCATAGTAAAGATCTCGCCATCAGCACAGAGTAGATGCATGGAGTGTTTGAGGTCATGTGAAAACATAAGCAGTACATGATGGCAACGGTTCGGCCACAATCCTTCGTCACAGCACACAAATCGTGACAAATTAGACGTGCTCTCGCGCAAACACACAGTCACGACGGCATGCCGTCACGCCTGTACGTACGGTCTTCCCGTGCAGGGTATTGCACACCTTATAGAGCCACACGCAGTGTGCTGTGTGTAGTGAGACATGTGCCATGCCCTGCAGCCCGTAGTATGTGGTGTACTCAACGTAATGCCGTGCACCGTGCTTTAATCACCATGTGCTGCCACACATCCTAACATGTGGCGTGTATGGTAAAATTAGAGATATTACGTGCAGGTGTAATATTTTATGTCTTGTGCATCATATACCAAGTACTTGTACAATGTATTAGGCAAGTTGTGTGCCCCTTGCATTATGTTTTATGTTGGGTATTATGTGCTGTATGTTGTGAACGGTACTACTGCAATGCATTATTCACTGAGGATGATGAACATTGGTTACAATTCTCGTGCTATGCCTTGTATGTCATATTTTTGACGTTCCGTGCAACGTGCTGTGTAATATGGTATGTGCATGACGAGCATGCGTTATCTGCCATACGTTACGTAGCCCATCTTCTCTGCCACATGCTAACTGGCTTTTATTAAGTGCCACATGTCACATCACGTGTCACACTAGCACTGCACGGCGTGTATCACACGCTCGTGCATGTCGTGCCACGTGGTTTCTCCCGTGTGTTATCAGTCACGTATTAAGAGTTGTGCGCTGCACATAGTGTTCCGTGTACCATGTGATAATCACCATCACGTGCTACACATTACGCTCCGAGCTTTTTTTCTGCGCCACGTCTTGAGCACGTCCGTACCGCACGCGGTGCGCGTTAAATGCGTCGCACCGTGCATCGCGCGTCGCCACGTGCCGCGTGCGCCGCACCGTACCCTGCAGGCTGCGGTGGGACGGCTGGTCGGTGCCGGGGCTGCAGCCCTCCTCGTCGCTCGCGTCGGCACACTGGCTTGCCCCGTCACACCTCATCACCGAGGAAGTGACGCACTGCCCGTCCCGGCAGCGGAACTTGCACTCTGAAACGCGGCGAGAAGCATGCACATGCTGAGCTCTGCATACCCTGTGTACGCTGCCAGCATGTCCTTCTCTGCTGTGGTTTATTTTTTCAGTCTAACTGTGCTGTTGTCAAAAAATGTCATAAGATGAGGACATTCCTTTTGCAACTCTTGCAATGCACACCTCGTGTTAGAGAAGAGTCTCTGAACTATCAAGTCACAGAACGATAAAACAGGTTTGTTCTCTTGGCTCTTATCCATACTAGGTGATGCCCCTTCTTGCACAGCCCTTTGCAAAAGAGTTTTTGTCACATGGGAATAAAAATAAAAGGGTATGAATCTCGCAAATCAAGTGAACACATGCTTTCATCTGATAGAATACAAGACAAAACCAAGGGTTGGCTCACAGCACCATACGGTTTGTCCGTACACGCATGCTATTGGTGCATTCATTACTCACGGCCCACTGGAAATGGGTTACTACTTCCTGAATTTCAGAATGGGTATTCGATTCTGAAAACGGTTACTGTTTGTCATTTTAACAGCCCAAATTTTCGTCACGTCAGGGCCATGATAAAGTCAAATTGGCTCACGCTTAGACAAACTGTAAGGCCTCAATATCTCAATGTCCTCTCCCTCCAACTTCTCCCAGTCCCAACCCAGAGAACAGTCTACCAGGCTCTCTCAGGAGCCTATTGTGCTGGGAAGACCTTGGTGTATCACCACCGCCATCACGGTTTCATCGTCACATTACATGAATCCACTCCTCAGGACCACTGGGTCTTTAAAATGCTCCAAAGAACATGCGCAGGTACAGGCTGTCCCCGATTTATGACCGTCCATACTAACGAAAGAGCTCCCATATGATGCCTTTAATTGCAATATTCAATATACTGTATGCGGTATAGAGTATAACATTAATAATAATAATAATTGCACTTATAGAGCGCTTTCACCCAAGTGTCACAAAGCGCTACACAGAGCTGTATTGTGTTCCGACCAGCAAATAAATCGATTTGGATGGATGGAACTCAGGATCGGAATCTGTTTGTAGCCCCGGGACTGCCTGCACTCCCGAGGGTCACAAAGCGCTGCACAGAGATGTATTGCATTCCGACTAGCAAACAAATCGACTTGGATGGATGGAACTCAGGATGGGAATCTGTTTGTAGCACCGGGAATGCCTGCACTCTCGTTGTAGCCGATGCTTTCCTACGAAAATTCACGTGAGAGATAGCCGACAGCAGCCGGTCAATGAATATGAAAACAAACGTCAACAACTAATGTCATTTCCCAAACTAATTTTACGTCACTTTCCAAAATGCTGTGATGGTGTTCCACCGACATCACTGCTTTCCGTACTGTCTCTTATCTTCCTATGCCTCTCTATATGCCAAAAGTCATCGTAAAATGTTGGTTTAAGATCATTTCATCTTGCAGCTCCCTGTCATTGGAAAGAGCTTGCATCATATTGTTTGTCAATTAACCACCTCACTAGTGCATTTAAAGTCCATCCTGGACTTAAAACACCTGTTTGCCTGCACATGTCTTTAGCTCTCTTCACTTTAGCCAGTATTATTGACTTATTTAAATTCTTCATTATCCATAAAGTTGTCCTTGAGAATACATTTTTGAATATTAAAGTGCATAAACCATGTTTTAAATGGTTTATTTCTGTGCTTATTTTTGTACTGGCTATTCCATTTTGATCGATTTTTAAAAAATATATCTTTTGGAAGGTGCTTTATCGGTCCAACTTGTAAAACTGCTTTAGGCTGAACGGTTTACATCCATGTCATCAAATTAACTCGTCGATCGACAACTGAAACATGTCACTGCAGTGATGTCACAAGTGCACTCCGTAAGGTGCCTATAACGTCTTGTTTGTCATTAACGAAGCTTCAAACGAGCATGGGACAGCTGGGGACACGTATTCCAGGTGTGTAGCTCTGTATATTTAATGCAACGGGAGACGGCAGAGTGGCTCGGAAGTCAGACACCTGTGATGAAACACGGTTCACGAGTGCAGTGGGATTGACGGCCTCGCTCTGGTCACGTATGACCGCAGGAAACAAACGCCACATTTGATTTTAGAGCTGCAATAATTTATGATGAAGTCTTAACTTTGAGAATTAAAATCCAAGATTGTCCACCAAGTGGCAAACATTGTTTTCAAATGCAAAGTCGGGAAAGGACAGGTGGCACCTCCCCTAACCCCCTACTGTGTTGACCAAAAGTCACTTGAAGGAATTTCAGACATAGTTCTGTGATACCCGCTTCTGTGGGCTGACTCCTGCCATCTCTGCGGTTTCCTCATGCTTGCGAGTAAGTATCTCTTCGAACAAATACCTTCGGCCCTGAATGAATACCGCACGCGTTTTGAAGTGTAAATTTAAAATGTAAAACAAATGGTTGCACTACTCTGCGGGAGATTCGGATAGAAACCACGTCTCAGTGTATTACGCCGACAGCACAATCGCAATAACACCGACACACGTGTTAACATGCAAAGGGGAGCTGCAGTGAGGGACTGCGCTCACCGGTGAAGGTCACCGTCGCCTGAAACTCCGCGGCCGCCACGTTGCCTTCGGCGCCGGTGCCTGCCCACTGGAACTCGAGCGTCAGCTCACTGCGGCTGGACAGCACGCTCCGGAACGGCACTGCCGGCACGGCAGGCGTGCCCAGAACGCCCGGCCGCTCGCTGCAGATGCGCAGGAGGCGCAGCGGCGCGGACGGGGGCGCCTCGCCGTCCGGGAAGCCATCGCGCACCTCCAGCCAGGGCAGGGCGCAGGCAGCTCGCGGCGCCGCGCTCACATCGCTCGCCACGCCTGTCCGACAGTGCCAACGCCAGCGTTCAGTTCACTCTGCTCCCGCGCTACCGCAAGCACACGCCCGTGCTTGCGGCTTAGTCAACACTGGACTCGGCTATTGCAAGGCCATACTAAACGCTCACAAAACAACAGTGCAACAAAACTTCTTCGCCTACAACGCAACCTCGCTCAAACAGTCAATAACATCCCTTCCGGACACTCTCATTCAGCACTCAATCATGAGAACTTCGTTGAGTGTGTGAGACCAGTGTGAGGTGCATGACACACGGACATGCCGAGACGTTGCCGAGATACATTAGATCTTAGTGGGGAGCAAAGGACAGACAGCATGCGCAAGACTTTGCTTGATACAAACAACCCAACACATTTGTCAATTATACTTCATCTATGTGCCACAAAATCATGATATGTTGCTGTTCGAAGCTACCAGTCATGTAACCCTACCGAAATAATCACTGACAAATAACATTATTTATTTTCCTTGTGGTACTTATGCCATATTTATCGTTATACTGAATTGTGCTGTATGTGAACCAATAATGCACTCGATACTATCAGGACTGGGACATTAGTTATGCTGCTGTGGATATGCAGAGCTTGTAAAACTTCAAGTTGAAATACAAAATGTAATGTTTTACTGTATACTGCATGAAACAGAAAATTAATGTTTTTTTTTTATGACAACCCGTTCAGAAGTACGAGCATTTGCCAGGGTCGGCGGGGACTGCGTGTGCATTTTATTATCCTGCTGCGCCAATGCTGACCGGGAGGTAGGTGCGGCACCGGTGGGCCGGAGGGAGCGGGTAGCGCGTGGAGGTGCAGGCCCGGTGACGGGGCGTGCTGCGGGGACGGAGGCGTGCGCCCGTGCGCCGTGAGCCGCGTCACGTTGAGGGCCACCAGGTGCCCGGCGGGCGCGTGGATGTGCACCACGCAAGACGTGGTGCCACCTCGCTGCTGCAGCGACGTCACCGCCAGGCGCTCAGCGAGTTCTGCCCACGGAGGCACGCATTCTGGGGGGGGAGGGAAGGGACAGGGACAAGAGCCACATGAGGGTAAAGGTGCAGCCCTGCATCTCCTTGTTCATGCCACGATCAAAGCACATCCACCAGACGAAGCGCAATATAGCTCCCCGAGACACTATTTGGCTGACATTGCTACACTGGTCGGTTTTCTTGGTAGACAGAGGCAGCAGGAAATAAAATTCATGCCAGTTGTTTGAACTGCCACACTGCGAGTGGAACTGGTGACCTGTGCATTGCAAGTCCAGCGTAATAACCATTACACCACGCCGCATCTCACGTAGGGCTATGTGGGAACAGAATTAGAGGCATGTGTACACTGCGTAATTACTCAAACAGATAAATAAGTGCACAAACGGTTACAGACTGACTTTTAAGTCCGATTTTATTGCTCTTGCAAGCAAATTTTCCAACAAAAAATATGCAAGTAATACAATATACAATATGTGAAAGCATTTACAGCCCGTGACCCACATCCCCTTGATTATAATTTCTAAGCGCGGAGGTATGGATGTGCGCACACACGACTGGAGACATTTACACAGAGTAGAGTAACATCTGTGCAAAGTGTGGAGACGGGGACGAATCCCAAAGGACGCGTGCTGTCAGCCGCTGCTGGAGACGCCATGGTTAAAAACACCAGGTAACGAGTTTCACGAGTATACCTGAGTATATTTGAAACGGTTTTAATAGTTGTATTCTTGTGTTTCTGGTTTAATTTCTATTCTTTACGTTGTCATTATTGTGGATACAAAAGGCTCCTGAACCTGCCCATGACTGATTTCCCTACCCAATCCCTGTAGTACGCCCTACAAATACATATTGGCCGTCGTGAAAGCAACAAATTAGGCCTTTGGCAGCTCGGCGTTGCTTGTGGACCATGCCACTGGTCGCTGTGCCTTTAGCACGCACGCGGTCTGCAAATGAAACCCACTTTGCCCCGCTCAATTTGCGCTCTCTGAACACATAAAAGCCCCACTCATTGCTGAGCTGATCTTGAATAACAATTTGGACCTGCTCTGCCTAGCAGAGACCTGGCACCATGAAAATACAAGTGCAAATATTATTATTATTAAATGTAAGTACAGAGGGTAGAGGCACTTATTTGTATAAAGGGGTACAGAGGCAGACAAACACAGGACACAACCTGGCACCATGAAAATAGAAGTAACAAATATTATTATTATTAAATATAAGTACAGAGGGTAGAAGCACTTATTTGTATAAAGGGGTACAGAGGCAGACAAACACAGGAGACACACAGGGTACACAGGGCCACACACACACACAGTGCACAGAGACCAGATATGACCACACACGGGTGGAAACAAATACAGAAGACAGGAATGTTTAGGAACGTGTACATGTATGTACACCAAGAAGCAGAGACACATGGACAGAGGTATAGGATACACATACATGTATTTGTGCGTGGTACAAAACAGTGGCTATTGAGATACAGGGGTAGGGAGACAACGTACAGGAAAATGAGCACACAGCAGTGTAGATATACCCACAACCAGGGCTACAGACAAATTGTTACTCAGAGACACAAGACAAGAGTACAGACGTGAACACATGTGCAAATAAAGCGACGAGACAAACTCACAGACAGACCGGTGAACATTCAAACAGAGCCAAAGACACAGATGGCTGAAGGTACCTTCGAATAACATCACTATCTGCCTTCACCTAACCCCCTATAGAATCAATCAGATGAAAATTGCACCAAATCCAAAACACATGTTCATGTTTGGAATAATTGAACTGGTAAGCACACCATATGCCTCCAGCAGTTATGCGACATATTGCTGGGAAATATCAATAACACACGCACACACTCAGTCGTAAACACAAGACTAGAAAGATTCCCTTGTTGGCATCATATAAAGGGACAAGTGCTATTGGTGAGCACCTATTAAGGGTGGCACAGTGCATGGTGGGGTAAAGGGTCGAGCACTGCACATGCCACATTTGTCTAGACCTGTACCAACGTTAACCACAACCGCACCAAGTAGCTGCTCTCAGATACGCTGGCCTAGGAGAGAGTGGCTCGCAGCATAACATTTCCACCTGTGAGCTCATACAGGAAAGAAACCCTGTTCAATCTACACAATCCTTTCTACGAACCGGGTAAGAGAACATTCAGATGATCATTCTCGGTGCAAAAAGAACTTGTACGTAAACGGCAATGACACAGTGTATAAATATACAACCGCCAGCTCATTCTCACTGTCAGCATCAAAATAGTGACGTTGCTGAATTGAAAGCAATTCCAATAAACTATTTTGCAATTTTTCCATACACTATAGGTCGCGTATCCAACTCACTGGGGACTTAGGTTTAGACGGTTATATGAAAAGGCGAGATTGTGAAAAATCTATAGAAAACAGCGACTATGTCGTGCGCAAATAACTGTGCATGCGTGCGGCGAGGATGAACTCCTCGCAGCGCTTTGAGTCGACATTGCTGACGTACACGCGCACATTGACTTCGCTCACAGTGAGATCTCGGGCGGCACGGTGGCCCAGTGGTTAGCGCTGTCGCCTCACAGCAAGACGGTCCCGGGTTCGAATCTCTCGGCTCGGGTGCCTTTCTGTGTGGAGTTTGCATGCTCTCCCCGTGTCCGCGTGGGTTTTCGCCGGGCACTCCGGTTTCCTCCCACAGTCCAAAAAGCATGCTGCTACATAGGTTAATTGGCTCGCAGGCTAAATTTCCCCGCAGTGCCCGGCGATGGACTGGCGTCCCATCGTCGGTATATCCTTGCCTTGCGCCCTGTGTCTGCCGGGATAGGCTCCGGCTTCACCGTGACCCTGTATAGGACTAAGCGGTTTCAGACAGTGAGATGAGATGAGACATTGAGATCTCGCAGAACACGCCGCTGCATCGTCAGCTGTGCAGTGAGGCCAACGCGCATGTACACCTCGTCGTTCACAAAGCAATTTTAATATCCAGCAGCGGCGACAACGCCGAGGCTGAGAATACTTGGCGACAATGGAAATTAATTGGTTTTTGAACACAACATGTGGATCCACGTTAACAGGCTTTCTTGAGGGCTTTCTTGCATGAACGGTTTTGCTTCCGATTCTGCCATAACATTTCAATTGGGTTAAGGTCTGGACTTTGATTTGACCATTACAAAACGTGAAATGTATTCTACTTCCAGCCATTGTTGTAGATTTACTTGTGTGTTTGGGATTGATGTCTTGCTGCGTGACCAACTCTCTGTAAAGCTTCAGCTCACAGATGCCCTGACATTCTCCTATAGAATTTGCTGGTACAATCCAGAATTCACGGTTTCATCAATGCTAGGATGACATCTGGGTCCTGGGGCAGCAAAGCAGCTCAAAACGATGATATTCCCACCACCATGCTTCACGGTTGGGATGAGGTTCTTATGTTGGAATGCGGTGTTTGGCTTTTGCCAAATATAACGTTTCTCATTTGAGCCAAAAAGTTATTTCGAAAAACATGGCACATGAGGTGGGTGGATATCACCACGCGAGGTTGCCTTTGTCTTCCTTGATGTGTACACATCGCACCAGGTACAAAGTTAAGACTCAGTTGACCTAGAGGAGGCCCAACACCGATTGAAAAGTCGCCTGGTGGCCGTAAGCGTGCTAAGCACTACACGGCCATTCCCTGCACCCCGTCACAACATCCACCCAGCACGGAGGCCGAACTGCACACCCCGCGACTGCTCCCAACCGCTCCCTCTCCACATACTACCTCCCAGCCCCGGCACAGAGCCCCCCTCCTCTCCACTCCCCTCCCTTGTCTCTGGCTCCCTCGTCTCCCCTCCACGTCCCATCGCCGCTCTTCACTCCCTGCCCATGAGATACCCAACTGAGATGCGCAGTGGTTGACCTATGGTGTGAGGTCGCTCTATTATTGATGAGAAGCGCTTCTTCCTTTATTTGTTTAACAATTATTTTATTTGTTAGGTTATGTCTTTCATTGATGTATAATCATTACTTATTTACTTGTTGACATGCCATTCTCGCCACAGCTGTGTGAGCGCTTTGTGACCCTCGGGTGAAACGCGCTCTACAAATGCAAATGTTATTATCTGTCCACAGAACTATCTTCCAATAGCCTTCTAGATCATCCAAGTGGTCTTCACAAATCTGAGATAGTTAGCAATGTTCGTCTTGGAGAGCAACGGTGTCGTCATTACAATCCTTCCATGCACACCATTCATGTTCAGTGTTTTCCTGATGGCGGATTCATGATGATTTACAAAAGCCAATGCAAGAGAAGCTTGCAGATCCTGGGGTTCTTTCTGACCTCTTTGATGATTTGTTGAACTACTTGTTGATTCAATGAAATCTATTTTTGGGTCAGGTCACGTAAAAAAATATAAAAGTGTCGTTTAACCCTCCACCACCCAGCACGGCCAATCAGTAAGGGGTCGTCACGTTGAACAGAAAACGCGCCAATTCCTTTACTATGTCAGCACACCAGTGTGTTTAAAAGCGACCCCACACTATTTTACAAAAGATGTATACGACGTTTCGCTGATAACTACGTTGAGCATCATCGGCACCCGCGCTCCGATCTGCCCGCCCAGTTTTTGGCGCGGGTGTGCTGACACCGGCAAATAGGCTCAAAAGGAAGCCACTGCCAGGTGAAGATCGGTCAGTTGAAGGACAATGCATAGGTTATCAAAGCTACCTGTTTGCATACTTTGCCACTAGTACGTGTGGCTTTTGCAAACTGGACGCATTGTAAAATGTGTCTATTGTGGTGTGTGGGATCTTAACACCTGCATAATTGCCAAGTAATTATACGCCAGATACGATAAAACCTGTTGTAATCTTATACAAAAAGTTTTCTTGTTTTTTTTTTACAAATCCGAGCTGTGGAGAGAATGGCATGTCAACAACAATATTAGGACAGTTAAACTGAAAGTCCAAATGTAGCAATAAATTATGAGACATAAAGTAAGCGGGGAAACAAATCTTCAACAAGGAAGGAATAAGTGTTCCCGAGAAGGAGCAGGTCGGCAGAAAGCCATCATCCCGGCACGACAACATTGAACCGCATCAACAGTCCTAGCCAGAGGGCTTGAAAGCCTTATGGAACAAGTGAGTCTTGAGAGGAGAGTTGAAGAAACAGTGGAGTGCGAGTGTACTGTTCGAGAGTACTGTGAAAACAAGAACGAAGACGGTGAATTGTCAGGCAGGAGAGGCAGAGGTGGCAGGGAGCTCTCTCTCAGAGAGCCGAGTAGGCCCGTGTGTTTATAAGCAAAAGTGTATTAATGAATAATAGCAAGAACATTTTTAAGAAACGTAAATATAACCAGGATTACTTGAATATAACGATTAACACTGCTTCGAACTTGTTCAGAAAAGATGCAGTTGTAGTAGGAAGCCGCTGTTGGAACACGTGGCGAGGCTTGAGATCGCCATCAAAAAGAGAAGGCCGTAATGTTTAAGCGTAAAATATAAGAATTACAAGAATTATAAGTAAAACCAAGGTAACAATGGTTAAGACTGCTGCAATACTCAGAAAGGAGTCGAAAGCTGATGATTTGCAGAGCGGCTGCTAAGCCTTGCGTCCCCGCCGATGACGTCACCGAAATAAACTATATACAGTAAGAACAGCTGGTAGCGTCTTTGCATATCTGTTTAACACAGCTGATTCTATGACACTGCGGCTCAATCACATCGGGTTTCTTCCACAGCTCGGCTCTCAACCACAACAACTGACGGTGCCTTCCGTCCGGTGTCGGCCTGAATAGCCCTTCCTCGGTCCCTCCCGTCGGTCCTCCCCCATCTCCGTCTCAGGCCATCTGACCTTGGCCATCACGATCCCTCGGGGGAAGCACCAGAACAACTGGGCCTCCTTCCTCTGTGTGCGCTGGGACAAATGGGAACTAGTGCTGGGGGAAGAAAAAAATACACCTTAAAGTGGGGGAAAACCAGCAAACGAGAGTCTCAAAAGGTATCTACTGAAGTTCCTGTTTGAAGGTCGCTACACTAACATCAAGGCCTGATGACATTTAGGTCAAATGTATGCATAAATACATAAAATTGTAAAGGGTTCACAAACTTGTTTTCACCCATGAACATGTTAAATGGATGCGTTTTCTTACAAACATTTCATTCTTTAAAAGTCAAGGATTGCAAAATGTCACCACGTTGTGACGGTCATTCCCCAGTCAGTGTACCCACGTCTGCGTACATTGTGTACAGACACAAATATGAAGAGAAGCTGCTATATTAATCCTGTACAGGGCACCAGGAAATGTAGTTTAGTGAAGGCAGGGAATGCCACACGCACCGCTACACAACCGGAGATGCGTGTACACACAAACGTGCGCAAACAATTTCTCAAAGACATAATGTCCACGAACATAATACAAGAGCTCACCATTGTTCAAAGAGTGTCCCATCTTTTTTCAAGATTTTTGTTGCATATTTCTTTTTTTTTGGGTAGCTCATATAACAGTTTGAAATGATTAGACTATCACGGGCTGCGGCATCTTAAAATATATTTGCGATGCTAATGAACAATTGCATCTCTTAAGAGTTAGTGGTTAAAATTCCACATTTCTATGAAAGAAATCTGTCCATTTATAAGATGTGGGTGAACATCGCAAAAAGCGCCACTTATTGTTATCAACCCGAGAGGCTTAGACAATCTCTGGCTGAGATCTGATCTTGAAACGTTACGATTTCGAATATTTCCGTGTGACCACAGGAAGAACTGGTGGCAACAATGGGTACTTCTTTGCCAGAATACAGATGAGAGAAAAAGCGTTACCCTTTTCTCTATTTACAGCCACAATAGAAGTGTTCAGATCTTAAAACACGAAATAAGCACCTTTTACGAGGTGTCAAGTTTGAAAAAATAAATAAATGCTTGTGAAAAAACATGCAAGCAATATGCTCCGATAAATATATGAATATTGGTCTATGGGTATTCTTATGCCAGTTGTCAGAAACCGCTTAGTCCTGTACAGGGTCGCGATGAGCCGGAGCCTATCCCGGCAGACACAGGGCGCAAGGCAGGGATATACCCACGATGGGGCGCCAGTTCATCACCGGGCACTGAGGGCAATTTAGTCTGCGAGCAAAATTAACCTACGCAGAAGCATGTTTTTTGGACTTTGGGAGGAAAACGGAGTGCCTGGCAAAAACCCATGCGGACACAGGGAGAACATGCAAACTCCCACACAGAAAGGCACCCAGGCCGAGATTTGAACCCGGGATCTTCTTGCTGTGAGGCGACAGCGCTACCCACTGGGCCACCGTGCCGCCCTAGATGAATACTTTTTTGCAAAAAAAAGTACTCATCTATACTGCTGGCAAAAAGTAACTATAGACTATACTTCTCAACCTGAATAACTAAAGCACTGATATTGCATTGTCTTGCGCTGATAACCTTTTTGCAACACCTGGCTAAGACTGAGAACGAGGCTCCAAAGATATCTCCGGTGTGGGCCAATCAGTTTCAAGGACAATGTATATATTATGATTTAGGTTTTCACGGCACGGTGCATGATGATTGCTTCGAAAAGCTGCTCTTTCGGGATAGCCACGTCGATCGCTCCCCCTCTCTCCTTCGCAAAGTTTAAGACCGCAATCATAATGCATTTATTATCAAAGCATTTTATTAGCATTTTTTACCACAAACGTGTGTAGTTTTGCAAATTTGACAGTTTACGAAAGGCATCTGTTTGGTGTTTAAAGATCGTAACACTTGTATTATTGCCAGAAATTGTAAAGCACTCGTTTTTTTTACAAATGTATGCATTGCCCATGGAAGCATGTGAGAGGTGTCTAATTGGTGTTTTAATATCTTAACACTCGCATTATTGCCAAACATCGTACATGAAGCTTTTATCTTTAAACATAATTTCATTGATATCTGCATTGTCCTAAAATGCATGCTTTGATGCAACACTTGGCTAAGAGTGGCAAGACGAGGCTGTCAATAAATGTGTATTTCTAGCCGAATTAGTTTCAAGAACAATGCATACATTACCTAAGCATATTGTCTGCATGTTTTGCCACAAGCATATGCTTTTTTTGCAAACTTGACACCTTGTAAGAGGTGTCTATTTGGTGTGTTAAGTTCATAGTGCTTGTATTACCGTCTGAGAGGGCAACACCTTTTCTCTTTTTACATCATCTGGTGGAAGCTATTAATAGACATTACCATGAAGTCCTGGGTAATGGAATATTACACAGAGCAAGTTGCACTTAACATATAATCACGCCACAGAGTAATTACGTACGACGTTGAATCGACTATAAACAAAACAAAAAATGGCTGGCGCCAACTGGAATCGATCGAAATCTCACCGAATCCATCGAGAGCTACCTAAAAACTCCAAGAGCGTTCCATAATCTTGGCCGCAAGCACAACAAACGTCTGCGTGGCCCATCCCATGTGGAGCAAGCAGCGCTGCACGCTGGATAGACTTGGATGCCAAGGCCCATGTGGCTAAGAGTAAGTCGAAAGAAAAATAAATTAAATAAACGCTCCCACAAAAAAATAAAAACACGTCAAATTTGCTGCCTCCGGGAGCTGGGAAGATGATGTGCTTTCCGTGAGCCAGAGGAAAGAGTGAGCTGCTGCCAAGGTATGAAGATCTGTAATCCTTCGGCAAGGGAGATCCGCTTTCTGCCAGAAAACGGTCGGCAGTGGGGTCTGGCGAATGAGGGTGTGGGGGGAAAATGAGGGAGGTTGGGAGCGCGAGCGTGGGATGGAACCACTCCTCCCGCGTGACTCCGTGGCTCATACCACGCAGCCCAACTCGAGCCCCACGAGAAAATGTGCTTCCCCAGGCCGAGCCGCTCTGATATTAAACTGCCGGCTGCACTTCTATTATCGTTTTCATTCCTCGGAAGCAATCGGCAAGCCGAGTGCAGCAAAACACATAGCTGCCGGGAAATGCTGACACATTCACTCATTCCTCCCTATTCCACATGTCAGCTAGAAAATTACGTTCCCGAAGAGTTTTGTCGAAAAAAATAAAATGACAAAGAGTAGAGGCGACGGCCCGTATCCTCGCCTGACCCAGCACACTTTCGTGAAGCTGCCCGTTTTCTCGTACACTCGCCTACAAGATTCACTGCCTCATCCGGATATCCCCATTTCAGGAATTCACGGCTTTCTGCGGGGAAACTACTGACGTGCAGTGAGGGCAGTCCCAATTAAAATTGTATTTTCCAAACGGCACGTTCAGGCTGAGTTTAATGTGATTTTTACATGCAACGGTTTCATAAAAATCGCAAGTAATCGTTAATCTCAACAAATATAATCAATTATAAATTGATCTCCCAGTAAGTGAAACATGGGAAATTGCTAATAAGGAAGTCATGTAAGGGAATGGGTGGCCCTACGCTCATACAAAAGACTGAAATTACTTGTCGGTTAACTCAGCCTAAAATGAACCAGAGAAAATTCCTTGGGTCCACAAAACTTAAAAGGCCTTCCACAGACATGGTATCCCAGACATTCACTTTGCCTGATATAAGAACCTGAAATAAGAATTTCATTGTAGACAGTCATGATCATCATTGGCGACGGTCAATCCACTGCTGGATGAAAGCGTTCCCAAGCATTAATTATCAATACTCACTTAATCCTGAACACCTGTACAGGGTCGCAGGGGGATGGAGCCTATCCCGGCTGACAGAGGGCGCGAGGCGGAGGAATACCCAGTATATGACAGTACATCGCAGGGCACAATTTTTTTGGGCAATTTACTCAGCAGGCCAATTAACCGAGTCAGCAGTGTACATTTGGACGGTGGGAGGAAACCGGAGTACCCGGTAAAAACCCACGTGGACACGGGGAGAGAACACGCAAACTCCATACAGCAAGGCACCCGAGCCGGGAACCGAACCTGGCCCCTTCTTGCTGTGAGGCGGACAGCGCTACCCACTGCGTTGCCACGCCGCCTCGAGCAGCCACAATTTATCACGATCCTGTGATTAATTGCTGTATTCCATAAATCCCACAATAATAGTGTAACATTACTATTTATAGGGAATTATTAACAATATATGTAAGTCGAGAATAACATCCAATCACATTAATTAAAAAAAAACAAATACACAAAGATCCTGAATTTGAATCCAGGATACAGGCACACATGATTAAACCGGTCTCTCAGCACGTTACGAATGACTGCACAAAAACCCCATCAGATTAGCTTCGGCTTTGTACTTTAGTTAAACTGCAGCTCCAAGGATTAAAAATACTGGTTTGACTGCCAAATGACAAACATTTATCTTCAACAGATTGTGTGGGGAAATGCAATACTGTGCTGCATCGTCGTGTGGATAACAGATCACTGTGATGGGATCTCACAAAAGTAGTTAAATGATACGTGCCTTGCACTGTCCTGGCGAGTTCTGAATGGATACTTTGTCTGGTTACTCAACACTGCTGGAATAATTGGACCTAAATTGGTAAATAAGAATACAAATACTAAAATATGTTGTGTGTTCTCGTCCCTGACAATGCATAGAATTTGCACGCGATAAAATGTGTAATTGTCTTATTATTATTACTTGCAGAACCTCAAATAACTGAACAATTACTTTCTAACAGTGATCCTTCCTGCACTTTTTGTGATATCATATGAATACAACACAACTGAGATGCACACTCTCAATACGAGGTGTCTCATCACCCCGAAAGACTTAATGTTACAAATACATGCATAAAGCTAATCGGAACTTAAGGTATACAGGGCTGGTTCGATGACTTTTGAAATATAATCCTTTCTCGCCAGCTATCCCTCACCCAACCATGGTCCGCGAACAGTTAATGGACAGCATCGATACACAGCTTGAGATTGCCACGTGATGATGCTGTGATCAGTCCATCCAAATAGATGTAAAATGTGAACACCCCTCTCTCTCATTGTCACCACCAAGGCCTCGACAATCTTGGTGGACGCCCGTGGAGCCAAGGCCAGGTGGAATGATGGCGCTAGGTATTCATTGGGTTG
>JAZEWT010000025.1:4444114-4458486 GCA_036362905.1 Mordacia mordax
GACCTGCTGCTGCCTAGGTTGACTGGCTTGACTAATTGCCCCCGGTGCCCTATGATGACCTGGCATCCCATCCTGGATAAATCACTGCCTTGTGCCCTATGTCTGCTGGGATAGATTCTGACTCACAACAAACTTCTACAGGATTAAGCAGGGACTGATAATGAATAAATTATTTGACTTCACCTGAAGCCACCAGAACTTTTTTTGGACCGTGAAATATGTTGAGTAAAATCCCAGTTCTTATTGGTCAGCAAACACATGTTGAATTGCTTGAATGCTTAGTAGTTAATAAATGTACTGGGTGAGCAAGGGCCTCAGAGCGCTGTAGATCCTCCAGTGGAGATCAACACGCGGCACACCTGCTTCTTCAGAGACATCGGAAGCACAAGAACCGTATTGCTTGTCGGCAGGCTCCTACTGAGACTGGCTCCGTCTTGGTCCCAGCAGATAGAGCACATCAGTGGTCAACATGTGAATAAAAGCCGACTCAGAGTGGAGTGCCGAATGAAAGCGTGGACATTACCAATGTGCTTGAAAGCTCTGAAAAGCGCACAAAGGTGCACGCTTGGTATCACGCTAAGGCACGCACAGAGGGACACACAGATCGGGAAACTTGGGGACATCACATTAACTCGGAAAGCAAGTGAGGGCTTGGGCAGCACACATCACCACCAGGGATGATGGCCAGTGAATGAGGAGACTTGTGATGAAATAACAAAGGTGACTTAAGCGGACCACCAATATGGAGTTGGATCGATGCGGTCAGCTTGGGTGCACAAGATGATAGATTATTACATCACAGGACTGTGAGGGATGGTGACGACATAGGACACGTTCATCCAGCCATAAATAGACCATGGCTGATAATGGCATTGATATTAACTCCTTGACTCTTTTTAGAATACTTTTATTCAAATTAGCACTCATGTTTGTTTAACCTCGCAAATCAGTGCACCAAAGGAAGTCTGCATACTTTGTAGAGTGATCTATATATTTTAGCTGCTGCTGTTTTTACATTAAAACAAAACGGTAACGATAATTGTACCCTTTGTGCTGAGAATATATTTTTTTAATGTCAGAGCACACGAGATCATACATCGGAATTAACATGTGCATGCTATGCAACCGTGTATCGATGCATTGATTTAATATCAATTGCCAAGCGCACTATAAATAACTTACTGTACGGATAACCACGGGAGGATGTTATTCAGAGCGCTTACTGCTCGACGCTAGAGGCTCTTCTGCAGAGATCTGGGGAAGAATGCTGCGCTAGGCTTCCACGATGACCGTAACTGAACTCAGAGGGCCAGGAATGGCCCAACTCCTGGATCGACGGCCACACATCCCAGATCGATGGCCCTGCCACCGCACTCTGGAAGCCACAGAGAACCACAGAGTCTGTCCCCACGGCTCCCGCTCCGTTTCTCTGTGCACCCTCTCCGCTCCACGCCTGGAACGTGGGGCGTGGGAAGACATTTTTGTCAGTGTCCTTTATAAGAGTTTCGTGTACATGTGTATTAAATCAGTCTGTGTAATAATAATTTCACTTCTAGAGCGATTTTCACCCGAGGGTCACAAAGCGCTGCACAGACCTGCAGAGGGAACAGCGCGTCAACAACGCCAACAACATCAGAAAGGCACATCAGTAAAAAAAACTTTTTAAAGGTTTTTTTTTTACAAATCCGAACTGTGGAGAGAACGGCATGTCAACAACAACATCAGGACAGTTCGTCTGAAAGGCAAAAAGTAGCAATAAATTATAGGACATTGAATAAGCAATATTAAAAAAGGAAAATAATTCTTTAACAAACAAGGTAGGAATAAATGTTCCCGAGCAGGCGCAGGTCGGCAGAGAGCCATCATCTCAGCACGACGACATTGAGCCGCATCAACAGTCCTAGTTGGAAGGCTTGAAAGCCTTACGGAGCAAGTGAGTCTTGAGTGAGACGAGATTTTAAGATGCCCACGGATTCAGTTGATCGAATCTCCAATGGAAGGGCATTCGAGATATTGAGAGCAGCACGCGAGAAGGCTCTGTCACTCATCGAATGGAGGTGCGATCTGGGAACATGGAGCAAGCCCGTGTTGGAGGTTCAGAGTGGTCAGATGGAGAAGGATGCTTGAAGTAGGTCACGGATGTGTGTCAGAGCAGAGCCAGTTTGAGCCTTGTAGGTGAGAAGGAGAATCTTGAATTAATCCTGTATTTAACCGGTAACCAGCAGAGAGACATCAATACTGGGAATGTAATCACGGATGGGGGTGTGGGTGAGGACTCTGGCAGTCGCATTCTGCACACGTTGGAGACTATTGATCAGGTAGACAGGGGTGCCAGGGAGCAATGCATTGCAGTAATTGATTCGTGAGGAGATGAAGATGTGTATAAGCTTCTCAGCATCAAAGGGTGACAAAATTTTGCGCAGTCTGGCTATATTTCTGAGATAGAAATAGGCTACATTCGTCATCTTGTCAATGATGTGTCTCTCGAAGCTAAGTGAGGAATCAAGAGTCACACCTTGACTCCGGACTGCCTTAGCAACTTAAATGGTCTGATGGTTAAGCATCCATTGGATAAGTTCGACTTTGGACAATTTGCGCAGGGTTCCGACAAGCAAAACTTCTGTTTGTCACAATTTAGTTTTAGGAAATTTGAATTGAGTCAGGCTTTCACAGCTGACAGTCAGGAGGCAATTCTAAGACCAGACGCATTGATGGATAGTTTTGCGTGGATATAGATTTGGACGTCATCGGCATAGCAATGGTAGCTGAGACTGAGGCCGCGTAGGATAGGGCCAAGTGGTTGTATGTAGATGCTTAAGAGGAGTGGGCTGAGAATTGAACCCTGAGGAACTCCAGACAAAACAGGATGGATCTCTGAGTTTTGTCCTCCGAAGCTGACGAATTGCTTCTGGTCAGAGAGGTAGAAGCTCAGCCAATGTAGGGTGGAGCCAGAGACCCCAATACTCTCCAGTCGCGCAAATAAGATTGGATGGTAAACAGTATCAAAGGCAGCACTCAGGCCCAGGAGGAGAAGAATACTTGGCAAGCCTTCATCAGCAACGTCCTATGGCTGAATCTGAACCCAGATTGGAAGAGATCGAGGAGGTCATTGTTGCGGACGTGTTTCTGGAGTTGCGCGGATACTGCACAATCAAGGACATTAGAGAGGAGTGGTAGATTTGAAATGGGGTGATAATGATCAGGGATGTTGCAATCGAGGCCAGGTTTTATCAGCAGGGCGGTAATCATGGCACATTTGAATAGTGGGGGAACGATGCCAGAGCGAAGTGAGTTATTACAGAGATTAGTGATGAATGTGGCAAGGGATTTGAAATTTGACCGGGTGATTTTGGATGGGATGGGGTCCAGGCAACAGTTTGTGGGCCGAGATCTGGTAATTGAAAAACATCGGATTCCATTAACTCGGAAAATTCCAGGAATTTTGAGGTCGAGGTAGGCGGAGGAACATTTATTGAGATATTGGTTGGTGGTTGAGGCTGGGTCGAGATACGGTGGGCTTCAGTTTTTTCTGAGAAAAACTGAATCAACCGATCCACCTAATCCTTATTAGTGAGGAGAGGTGATGGTCAGTGACTCATTGGACGAAGGAGCCGATTAAATGGTGGAGAAAAGAATCTTGGGCTTGTCGCAAGTATCAGCCAGAATGCTGAAAAGATGGCTTATGGGCACAGTCAAGTGCCTTCCCGTAGCAGGGGAGCTGTTCCTTAAAGATTTGACCGTGAACGGTGAGGCCAGATTTTCTCCAAGTCCGCTAGGCCCTGCGTGTATTCGCCGTGAGATCCTTGGAGCTCAGCAGAATACCAGAGGGATGGTTTTCCGCCTGCGACATAGTGTGATTTTAATGGGGCTATGCTTGATAGCACTTTGTTGTAAGTCTCTGCTGTCGCATCAGAGGCATGGTGAGCTGAAGCGGAGAGTGAAGTACTGTTGATTGCTGCGGTGAATATGTCTGGAGTGAGGGCGTAAATGTTTCGAAAGTGGATTTGGCGTTTGGTGATGGAAATTGGAGGCAGTACTTGAAGATCAAATTACACAGCGGAATGATCAGACAAACCTGCATCAGTGACGGACAGGTTGGTTACCGATATGCCCCATGAGCAAACCAAATCGAGAGTATGGCTACATATATAAGTTCCAGATGTCACGTACTGAGTGAAGCCAAGTGAGGTTAGAGTGGCCATGAGATCCCTTGCAAGGGGGCTCTTTAAAGAGTCAACATAGATGTTGAAATCGTTAAGAATCAGGATCCTTTCAGAACTGGAGCACACCTTAGCTCAGACAGTTCATTGACAAAAGAAGAGGAGGCTCCAGGTGGGCTGTAAAGCAGCACCAACTTCACAGGTTGAGCCGACCTCCAATCTAAAAACAAATGATTGAATGAATTGAAGGTCGGTGACGGAATCGGTCAAATGTCAGCAGACATGGTGGAGAACTGCTCGGCCGCCAGCACGGCCATGTGAACGAGCCTTCTGATGGAAGGCAAAGTCTCGCGGTAGGGCCTGATTCAATGTGAGAAAATCATCTTGATGATGCCAGGTCTCTGTTAGGCAGAGTAGGTCCAAACTGTTTTTCGAGATCAGCTCAGCAATGAGTGGGGCTTTTTCAGTGTTTAGAGAGTGCATATTGAGCAGGGAAAAGTGTGTTTCAGTTTTTTTTATCTTATAGACTGCAATTGTATAAAATACTGTGTAGTTAGAGAATATAATGTGATTATATAACAGACTGAGTGGATATGTAATTGGAGTATAGACTGTAATAATGCACTATAAACTGTATTTAGAGACTGTATAAAATATAGACTACGTGTATACACTAAAGATTGTATGTAACTACTGTACCAACGATAGAGAATTATCGTTGTGTAACAGTGAGTTTAGCATTAATGAATTACAAACAGATTTGTATTTGTAGACTATGTATTGACAGTATAAAAAATAGACTATTTTTATATTATAGACTGCAGTTATATAAAATACTGTGTAGCTACATAATATATTTTGTGATTATATAACAGACTGAGTGGATGATTAATAAGAAAATTTACTTTAATAATACGCTATAGACTATTTAAAGCCTGTATAGAATATAGGCTACATGCATACACTAAAGACTGTATGTAAGGAGTGTACCGACTATAGGGGATTATTGTTGTTTAACGCTGTAAGTTTAGCTGAAGCGATCTGTTTGCGGCATGCGGCATAGCCCACAATAGCGATGGTAATGCAGCACAACATGTGGAGGCTTAAATGAGAGAGAAAATGTGAGGGTCAGCGTGTAATTGTGGAACGAGGTTCGTGAGCGTGTGGTGAGAATTCTGATAATGATGATGAAGTTATTCCTGGAGGCGCTTGGGAGAAAGTTGAAACACGCGGCAGGCTTCACTCGCCCACAGTAGAGAAGGCCCTAATGTATTGAGTGTAACATCCCATGATTAATAACCAATTAAGTATTTTAAGAATTAAAAATAGTAGAAATAAAATCGAGGTTACAATAACTGAATGCTTTAGACGTCTGCAAAACACTCAAAAAATTGCCTTATAACTGGTGGTTTGCAGAGCGGCTGTGAGCGACGCATCCCTGCTGATGACATCACCGATGTTGAACTATATAACGCTTGTGGGTTTTCTGCTCACTGAGAATAGCAATGCAAAAACTTCACAGGCGTAGCGTCTTAATCCCGCATTGACACAGCAATTTTATCTAGTTTGATTGGGTCTAAAACGTGTGATTAAGCTTAAAAAGCAAGTCCCATGGTTCCACATGCACAAGACTAGACCGACTTTAATTAGCATCATAAAACAAGGTCACTAGTTTTTGTAACACTCAACTTTTAAAAAAATTACCTAACTCTAAACTCTGAAGCTTACTAATCCATTAAAACTGAGCACAATTGCACAGCTGTACAGAGAAGTGAGATTTAAAAAACAGGAGCATAATTGGCTACCACTGGATAAAAAGTTATTTTTGCTTTAAGGCGCTTTTGTTGAAAGCACACGCTCATATCGCCTATGAGCTAAATTGATTATTAAAAAAAGAGAGCAACGACACTGATGAATATATATTTAGTAATTTTATGCCATGCATTTAACTCCTTCCAACAAATGAGCCCACATATCAAACATTTTGTCCAAACTCTGCAAAAAAAAAGACCTGATTTTAAATGAGACATTCATGTGGACTCATTGCAACAACATAGGAAGCGAGCTGCCAAGCCTGCTTCCCTATTCCACTTGGTGCTAGGCCTGCCTGGTAGCGCTGCCATGGGAACAGAGGCCAGGCCAGTGAGGGTGGCCCATGAACCAAGCCAGCATGCTTCCAAGCACCAACAGCGTGAATGCAGCGCAGTGCCTGCAGCATGTATGCAGCGCAGCGCATGCCAAATCCACCTTCCCCGAGTGTGGGCGGCGGTGGGAATCGGGCCACACTCTCCACTCTGTGCATTCTTCATCGCCTAAAAAAAAACCCTTTAACAGTTGTGCCCTGATCGAAAGCACCAAAATGCTGAGACCAAAATATATTTTTCATGGGATAGTTGGTTGAGAATTGTTTTTTTAATTCAAGTTAAAAGGTCAAAAACTACTCACAACATTCCCAGGAGTCATCATGAATGCATCCCATGCCTGGAGGCAACACACATTGAAACTGTTGGCACAGTGGCTTTTATTATTTGTAACATTTCCCCGGGTATGTTTTTTAAATCAGTGCTTCATCCATCCAGTTTAAAATTTCTTGATCAATGTGAAGCACTTAAAAGCAGAGCAAACGTCATTTGGCAGGAAAACACAGAAGACCTACTCAAAGTAACAACAACCACAAACGCAAAGCTTTAAGACATTAGAAGCCTGCACATAGTGATGTCTAGGTGAACCCTTCGGCTTAATGAGAGAGAGTTCAAAATATCTCAGAATTCAAATAAGCAACGGAAGGTACTCATCTCCACTGATGGTGCTGAGGCAGTCATGGAATATTATATTCCCTATGGTGGGGTTTAGTCTCTCCATAAGACAAGCACATTCATTTTGTTAACTTTGAATAGATGATCGGCTGAGACAATACCTAACCGATATTCGGTTTTGAGTCTGCAGTAGTTATTTTGGCTGGAATTTCTGCCACCTTGTTGTGGAAATGATGGCAGTTTTTCCAGAATATGGCCCCCATTTCCACATGTTATAATTCACGAGGGGGCAATTTCACGCCAAAGAGTCCACTCCACTGCAAGTGGGGAATGGTCCAAGCAAGCAGGATTAGAATAGGGTCAGAGGAACATCGCGTTGTTGGAAAGTTTGAGTGCGGAAACTTTGAGGATTTGTGTGGAATCGCATGTTTTTGAGGCGAGAAACAGCGTGGTGACCCATTCTGCATCCATTCATGTGCCTGTTTGCTCCGTCAATATCACACATTTTTTGGCATAATTTCAGTGTTAACTTTCAGGCAGGGTGGCACAGTGGTAACATCTGCACCTTGCAGAAAGAATGTCCTGCCCGAGGCAGTTTGATTCCCACCTAGGGCGCCTTTCCATGTGGAGTTTTTGTGTTCTCCCCCCGTTCTGCATGGGTTTCTTTTGGCTTCTTCGCTTTCCTCCCACAACTAAAAAACACTCATTAATTAACTGGCCAATAACATCAACATATATAGAACGCAGTGTATGGCAGGAAACAACAAAGAGGTGTAACGATGTAAGTCGCCCTGGATAATGGCGTATGCTAAATAATAAATAAAATTTTAAAATAAAATACGTATTGGCTAAATAGCGGCACACGTGAAAGTATAGCTTTGCCATGCAAGATCATAGATCCTCCAAAGAGCCTTACACACGATAGACATGAGTTACAGGACACAGCCAGTAGATGTGTGGGGGGCGGGGGGCGGTGCTACACTACAAACCCAGCATTCCCTGAGTTTGATTCCCAGCCATGGCCAACACCAGTGGTGCATGTTCAAATCCGTCACGAGGCCAATCCAACCTTAAATGTACACCTGGTGTGGTGTGGGACATATCGGTATAAATCTGTAATGTAAAGCTTTACAGACAACGGTTGGTGGATTGCCGCAATATAGGGAAAGATTGATTATTGGTTGGTGCATCATCAGATGTTACAGCGGCATCATGATTGTCGTCAACATGATTCATCATCCTTACGATCCAAGTTATTCCAATAATAGTCGTCATCGCCTTCATCATCTCAAATTCATTATGACCCTGGATAGAGGGCAGCAACATATGCACACTGATATATGCGTGTGTGTAATGGGGAGCAGTGGTTAACAAGCTGCGCTCGGAACCCAGTAACCACCCACGGCCAACACCTGTGTCTCCACTATATTGATTAAGCCACCAATGAATCTGTCAACACCATCATTGGGATAACAAATGAAGAGGAGTATGGTACAAGCTACTCATCTACTCATATGCCATGCCAGCCTTGAGAGGTGATCGCTAACAGCACTTGCCCCAACATTCTATCAAAATCAACATGGGGGGGGGGATCTTTGTCTTGTGTGGAAATAGGCAGAGCCTGTTTGGTTGAACACGCACATTGGTGCATTGGTAAAATCTGCACGGCACAGAAAGAAAATCGTACTGGAGGCAGAGTTCGTGTTCTCCTGCTGTTCTGTGTAGGTTACCTCCTGGTTGTCCAGAACTTCTCATAACTACAACACACCCATTAATTAGCTGTCCACTACCATCATAGTATATGGGAAGTGTTTAGTGGGTTGGCGCCAGATGACTGCCTGGCTGACTTCCCCCTCTCCCCCCCCCCCTCGCTTCAGTGCGGTTTCCTCGCTACGCCTCCATATCTGTGTCTCATCCATGACCAGGCGTTGAGTTTGCGCGGCACCGCGCTATAAATTGTATTAAAAGAGGTGTGTTCGCAGGACAAGCATGGTCAGCTCAGCGAGCAAAGCCAAACTCCCCTCCGCACTGCCCCAGCTGCTGATTGGTTGCACGGTTTGGTATGGAAAAGGGGCTTCATAAATTTTGTCTGATGAAATGGTTAAACAAAAACGTGCATACGAAGTTGGTGCCAATGATTTGGCAGATTTTTTAAATCAATGGCCAGATTTCTACAAAAGCCTGAAACCAAATTCAACACGAATTGGGACCAGAATATGTAACCGCAGGGACACCAAGTCAGATTTTTTAGTAGTTGAAACGAGATAAGTGAAAAGTTAATAACAGAACTGTTCTATTGGCTGTGAAGCAGATACTATGAATTCAAGAAGCGTGCCACTATATCCAACGCACCCGCACATGTGTGCAAGAGCGGCCGTGTTTGTGATTCATCTGAGCGCGTTCTTTCTGGAGCTCTGATCTAAACCCATTCTGTCAAGGTCACCGAATCACCTAATAACTTAATAAAACTAGAGTGCTAACATGTTTGCCTTACACGATGAAATGTGGCCAGATAATCGGTGTGCCAACAGGGTATGTCAGCTTGGCAAATCCTGACAACTGTCTGAGCGGCTTGGAGTGATCAGCCAACCCACCCACAGCCGCCCTCCCTCCCCGCACGCTCCCCCTTTCATAAAAACATCCACCCATATCTAAAACACACAGCAACGACAGTCGATTAACGCATGTATCAGCAAAACCTTTAAATTAGGGTTAAATCATTAGACAAGGTGAGCGTTCAGTGCCTTCTGACGTTGCAATTTGTCTCAAGGTGCCGTGGGGGTATGGGGGAAGGAAGGCTGAATATTAACTCAGCCGTGTGTCCACGCATCCCCACCAAGGGAATCCATGCTTATGCAGCCACTGAGACACATGATGGTGGAGTGACGAAAAAAAGTCACGGGATTCTTTTATCATCAATTGTCTAATGGCGTGCTGAGGCATTTGGAAAGCATACATATACAATGCCGTGTTGCTCGGGCTCAAAGATGACTCGGTCCCAGTGTAATTGGCGGAAAACAAACTGTAAAAGGTTACTGTTGGGCATCGCCCATAGAGGAGATCTCAAATGGCCACCCACCTGCAATGCATCAGACTGAGAGCTGATAAAGCCCAAGTGAAGATTTGTGTGAACGTTTCAAGAGAGAGACAAAAAAACCTCCCGCGCTTTGCCTCAATAATAATAACAAGCCATCCCCTCCACTCACGCACCGATCGAGTGAAGCACATTCATTGGATTCAGTTGTCAGTGGAATGCGTGTCCCCCACACACTGCGGTGCGCTACCAGTGACAACCCCGTTACGGATCTAAACATTCATCGCTTGCGTTGTTGAAAATATTCAATTTGTGAATTACGCATCGTGATCCGAAATATTTTTAAAACCGCATAACGGGGTGGAGGGGAAGAATTGACGGTATGTGGTCCGTAACGAGACAACCGACGAGTATATGTATGCATAAGGGCGATCGCGTGTGCGCTCCGGAGATCATGTCAGTGCAATGCAGTCAGCACGATTGCTCAACAGTAGTCTAGCGCATGAACCCGGGGGGGGGGGGCCTGCTGCACTCTAGTAATTCAGCAGCAAAACGTGTTCCTCCGACCACGTGGATATTGGCTCCATCACAGAATATTTCTCAACCACCAGACTGGGGGAGTTGGATGGGGAGACTGCTGGCGGTTCTGAGAAACAGGACAGTTTTATTGCCGTGTCACAAAGCTCTGGCAGCACCGGCTCGGCTCACTGTTCGTGTCGCTCAACCGATGCCAGAGAGTGCTCACGTGACCGTCTTTACGGTGGCGCGTTTTCCCCAGCCCTAAATGAGCCAGCCATATGCCTCTTACAGCACGGGGAACAGTACAGCTATCTCCACAGTCCCGTGGCAGTGTGCACATGTGTCCGGTCAAGTGCAAAATTAAAGACTCCATCCAGGTTGAAACGAGCATGGGATGGTGCATATCTCCATTCATGGCTCTGAGCTTGTGGTAAAAATTCCACATTTCTCTAGTCGGAGTCCAGCCTCACCATGAGCACCAAGTACTGACTTTACAACCCAGGAGGGACAGGCGGTTAACACAATTTCCAACAGCTACCTGAACCCACAACCTTCTTAAAGTGAGTAGAGTCCAATGCGAGTACACTTAATCAAATACTCTTTCAACGGTATGTTTCACGTAAAATAACTGTCACCTTTTTTGCATCCAAGTGGTATCACAATGTGACATATCAACAGTGACTATCCAATGGTTTGTCCAGGTCTCACTCTGGCATGGGCTAGGGGCCACCAACAGATGTGAGCCAGCCAACACTCATTCGAGGAAGAAGAGACTGACTGGACTATGGACCAGCTGGAACGTTCCTTTTCGTCGCTGTCAGAATGTAACTAATGGGGGTTATTTAGACGAGATATGAAGAGCCCTTGCTCTCGTCGGGAATATTCTCATCTCATCTCATTGTCTGAAACCGCTTAGTCCTATACAGGGTCACGGTGAAGCCAGAGCCTATCCCGGCAGACACAGGGCGCAAGGGAAGGATATATCGACGATGGGACGCCAGTCCATCGCCGGGCACTGCGGGGCAATTTAGCCTGCGAGCCAATCAACCTATGTAGCAGCATGCTTTTTGGACTGTGGGAGGAAATCGGAGTGCCCGGCGAAAACCCACGCGGACACGGGGAGAGCATGCAAACTCCACACAGAAAGGCACCCGAGCCGAGAGATTCGAACCCGGGACCTTCTTGCTGTGAGGCGACAGCGTTAACCACTGGGCCACCGCGCCACCCGGCCGTCGGGAATATTATCATTAGAAAGTTGAGCCATCCTGCTCCATCATTGGGTATGCCCATCACCTGCGACGACAATACCAATAATAGAGTAATTGTTTGCATGCAACTATATTGTATGGCAAAGACATTGTGTGCCGCAGAGAAAATATAAGTTTTCTGGGCTTTTGAAATAGTCAACTTTAATATCATACCACAGCATGATGCGACTTCTCACATCAAAAAAACTACTAATGGATGATAATGCAAATGAAATAATAAATCCATTCAATACAAACTGAAAGAATGCACATTTGTGAATGTGAATCGTAAGTTGCTTACTGGAAACGTCATGACGTCATTGTGATCAACATCAACACGGGCCGCTTAAAGTGTGTGATATGTCTTTGCTGAAAACAGAATACCATCGCATCATGACGAACAGACGTGCAAGGTTTTAACACACGTTTACTAAAATAAACCACCGCGACACGACTTTCCACTGTTTACAAAATCATTATTTTAATACCTAAAAAGGAACCGTTGTGTTAATGACCACGAAGAGTCTCCACCTTATTTTAAGCAGTGGAACTTCATGTCCTTGTGACAAGAATAAATAATGGCTTGCAGTGTGCCTTGACAGTGGCATCAACGGCAGCATTGGCATGAACCAACGGCTGATTTGTCGTGAAACCGGTGATATTACAACAAATCAAAGTGACAACCGAGAACAGAGTCTGTCGTGAGCAGGGAAGAGCTACTGCTTTAATTTAATGAACGGAGGCACCCAGTGGTTTGGGATTATACTGGCCCTAAAGTGAACTTTTTACATTGACTATTTACCGAAGATTGCTTCGAAAAGCTGCTCCCTCGGGACAGCCGCGTCGATCGCTTCCTCTCTCCACCTCGCGACGCGGCTGTCCCAAGAGAGCAACTTTTCGAAGCAATCATCATGCATCGAGCTGTGAAATCCGACATCATTATATTTGAAGAGGACACTTTTTTACATATTCCCGAGAACTGTATGGATGTCCAGATACTGTGAGAGATAATATTAAAGTCTCCACACCTATTTACAGTCTTGTACATTCAGAGCAACTCATACTAAATAGGGTGTCCTAGACTAAAATATGCTTCATTTCTCAATAAAATATTTTTTGAAGAAGTACTTTCCCTAATCAATAAATGCATCACATTAACATGATGCTTCAGTGGTAATGAATGTTGCCATCAAATTAATATAAATAAATACAAGTCAAACTTTAAACATCTCCAAATGGAAACGAGTGTTGCTTATGTATCCCGCGAGTCACTTAGTCAACGATGAAAAACCCGCTTTCTTATGGTAGTAATTAGTCCCTCCACAGGAAAAGTTTAGTATTCCTCCACCAGGCATTACAGCCTCATCCAGAGGTTCCGACATTAAGAGTCCAGAGGGGAGGTTTTGCCTGGGAATGCAACTCCCAAACTCACGTTTGGGAGCCTCACAGCTCTAAAAACCACACTCTAAAATTGTGATTTATATGCCATGATTAATGATTGCTTCTAAAACCTTGCTCTCTCGGGACAGCCGCGTCGATCGTTCCCTCTCTCCACCTCGCGAAGTCTCGCCTCACACGTTACAGGAATCCCCGGGCCTCTAGAGGCATCCTCGAACCTCTCGAGACATCCTAGGGCCTCTAACGTTTAAGGCGAAACGTCGCGATGGGGAGAGAGGAAGCGATCGATGCGGCTGTCCGGAGAGCAAAATTTTCGAAGCAATCATCATACATCGAGCCGTCATGATTCTTCACTATATTTTCTGGTGGGCATGATAATAACAATAGCATATGCTGATGAGCCACGCAGCACTACATGCCACACGTTTGCATGTTACAATGTCACATGGCATGACATCGTAACGTATGTAGATGTGACCAATAATCTTATCTTCTCATCTCCAATCTCTTTTCCACTGTACGACTGAGCCACACAGAAACCAAGCCAAACCAGGCTGGTGCGGCTCAGAAGTCTCCAGGTTTTTTCCCCCTACATCATGTGGGAGTACAACATCTAGGTTGAAGATATATAATAACAATTGCACTTCTAGAGCGCTTTTCATCCGAGGTTCACAAAACGCTGCACAGAGCTGGAGAGAACGGCGTGTCAACAATAACAACGTATGAATGGCATATCAAAAGCAATAACATTTTTTAACTTTACAAATCTGATCTGTGGAGAGAAAGGCAGGCACGTCAACCATTATGGCTGTGCATGAACCCTTCACATGTACGTATTTGAAACTGAGCGAGCACGTTTCTTGAAACAATCTCAACATACCAAGCAGGACCATACTGATAAAGTCTTGATACCTAAGGATGTTTCCCTTTATAAATAAATTAATACATATTTCTAGACTGAGGTTGCAGATCCTGATGGTGTTGTGCAACTTCAGCGAGAGGCCTGATCTAACAGTGACGTGCGTTGGGAGGAAAAGCTGATGTATGTTCACGATAGTATCAGGCTAGGTCTGCTGAGATACGATTACGTTCCAAGACAGCGCAGTGACGTGCGCATTACGATTAGACGCGCCACCGACTCAAAAACAAACAATAAAAATTAACACAAACGGGACGGGGCGGCACGGTGGCCCAGTGGTTAGCGCTGTCGCCTCACAGCAAGAAGGTCCCGGGTTCGAATCTCTCGGCTCGGGTGCCT
>JAZEWT010000025.1:4504753-4515689 GCA_036362905.1 Mordacia mordax
CGGTTCGTGAGTGAGTAAATGAGCGAACACCTTGGGCAGGTAGTGAGCAAGTGAGCAAGTGAGCAAGTGAGCAAGCGACTACGTTTCAGCGACCACACAATTAAGTTTACAATCAAGTGGGCGGGCAACCGAGGCGAGTGGTTGGAGTGGTTTGACCAAGCGGGTGACCGAGCAATTAACTGAGCACCTCCGCTTGCGCCGTGTCCTCCAGGCTGTCCGCGTAGCCCGTGTCGACCGTGTCGGTCTCCGCGGCCGGCCCCGGCGAGTCGGGCGGTGCGGCACGTCCCGTGACAGAAAGCAGCACGCGGCTCATGTGGCCGTAGAAGGATGCGGTGTCGTTGGGCCGCTGCGGCAGGTCATAGACTGCGCCCACACAGAGCCGCGATGACAATAATAATAGTGTAACGATCTAGGTTTCCACGGCTCGATGCACGATGATTGCTCCGAAAAGCTGCTCTCTCGGGACAGCCGCGTCGTCGATCGCTCGCCCTCATCTCCTTGCGACGTTTATTGTTTTTTTGTTTTAAGTTGTGACAGGAAACTGGAGAGCCCAGCAGAAACCCCTGCAGAAGAGAGGGCGAACAAACTCCACACCGAAAGGCACCCGAGGTGGTGATCAAACCGCCTCAGGCAGGACCTTCTTTCCGCGATGCGCGGACGTTACCACAGCGCCACCCGGCAACGTGATTAACTCGTGAACCCAGGAGAGCATGAGCGAGCCGCAAGCCTCCCCCTTGGGAAGGCGGACGGCTGCGCGTACCTTCGGTGACCGCCTCCTCCCCGGGGAAAGGCACGAGGAAGTCGACGGACCTCAGGGGGTTTTCCTCCGACAGCCCCGGATTCCACCTCTCGTCGGCCTGCGCCACTGCCCTGCTCGGCACCCGCACCGCCCACCAGCCCATCGACGCAGCATTCACAGGAGATCAATATGCGGAGATAACAATAAAATACAGACAAGCTTGTCTGTGTATAATATATATACACACACACCCTAGTCTATCAGCATATGAGCTTTATGTGACCTGAGCTACTAAGCATTGATATTGCATTGTCCTGAGCTGACTGCCTTTAGCAGCATCTGGCTAACACTGACAATCAGGCTCAAAAGAAAGCCATGTCTGGTGTGGGGCCAATTAGTTTGAAGGAGAATGCATACGTTATCAAAGCTTCCTATTTGCATATTTCGCCACAAGCATCTGTGGCTTTTACAAACTAGACACTTTGTGAAAAGTATCTGTTTGGGGTTTTAAGATCTTAACACCTGTAAAATTGCCAAAAATGGTTAAAAACAACCTTTTCTACTTCTTTAGAGATCTTTATGTGACTTGGTAAGCACGCTCTGAGCTTTGCAGGGTCTGTTTTTTTACTTCACGTGAAGCTCGGGCTCTTTTTGGCCAAGCTTGTGTCCTCTCTAGATACGAAACGTGGACCCCTTTACCAGAATACCTGTGCTGGCTTGAAACATTTAGGCTGGTCTGCCCATGACCCATCCTAGGATTCAACAGAATGGACGGAGTAAAAAACTCACAGATCCTGAAAGATCTGGACACAATCCTATCAGTGAGCTATCTGAAACTGTGTAATCAGCCACCTGGGACTTTAACTCCAGACGATGTACGCAGCTGCGCATGGCGAGAGCTCAAGAGAAGAATTGCTTAAATACAGCCCAGCACCTGGATTAAAAAAAAACCAACCTAGGTATTCATTTGACAATGCAGTTGTAATTTCAGTTAACAATGCTCCTGATGCTCTAATAACACCGAGTGGCACGGTGGTGCGGTGAATAGCACTGCTGCCTCACAGCCAGAAGATTCTGGATTCAATTGCCTGGTCGTACAGCTTCCTCCCACAGCCCAAAGACATATTGCCGAGGTTAATTATGCTGACTAAATTGCCCACGGAGGCATGAGAAGTTAAAACTTGGTCACCCCTTCCCACCGGACAACTGCTGAAGAAACGCCACATAGCTCCTTTCAGCTAATAAAAAAAAAACTCCTGAGATTTTTATTGGACCGGAGGGTTTGTTAGGGATGGGATTAACGGCAGCAGGAGGTCACAGGTCACCTGCGGAACTGCTGTCGTGCGATTTCATCGCCGCAGAAGAAGCAGACGACGGCAAGGAGGGCGGTGCTCCTGTGGCACAGGGCGGCCTCCCGTGCGGTCGCTCGGCACGTCACCTCCACCTCCTGCACCGCCGCGCAACCACGTCATCGACTCGGCCCTTCGCTAACCAACCGCTGGGCGAGAGGCTTCTCCCACCGTGGGGAATGTCTGAACGCGCTTCACCGCAGGGTCAGTGTGGGGGTTGGGGAAGGAGGTGCCCAAAAGTGGGGTGGTGCAGTGGTAAACATCTGCATGCCACAAAGTGCAGCCCGACGCAGTTCGAATCTCGCCTCAAGTACCTTTCTGTGTGGAGTTTGTGTGTTCTCCCCCTGTTCTGCGTGGGTTCCCTCTGGGTTCTCCGGTTTCCAACCACAACTAAACAACACTAATCAATTAATTGGCCGATAACATCATAATATATAGGAACCAGTGTCTGGCTTGCTGGCGCTGGCTGATCACCTGACTGACTCCCGCCCCTCTCTGCGGTTTCCTCGCTTGACCTCAGTGCCCACGTCTCGTCCATGACCAACCGTGCGATTTGAGCAAGTGATAAATTGTATCGTCACTGATTGCTCTGCCGACATTAGCCGTGGCCGGGGAATAAAAATCGTCGCCACTGCACCAGCCGCGCTGCGTGACGAAGAGCGACCGAAGTTTTTTGAGCGTGACGGTGCGAGGGCCCTCGGACACCGGCCACACCTGCTCCGCTCTCTCGGCGAGGACGAAGTGCTCCGGGGAGACGGTGAACACGGCGCCGTCGGCGAACTCGCGCGCCCGCAAGTCGTCGAAGCAGACGGCGCGCGCAAAGGCGGCGCGCGTCCCCTCGTTGCGCAGGCGCACGCGCGTGCTGCGCGCGCGCCCCGCCGCCACGTCCCTCAGCGTCGTCGCGTAGCCGTCGGACATCTTGCGCGCGCCCTCCAGCGTCACGTGACTGCAGCCCCCGTAACCCGACAAAGGGATCTGTGCGACGGGAGCGCGGAAATTAAAACAGTTGAGATGACTGATGGTCGAGCCTCAAGAGGCCCCCGACGAGGTCTCCAAAGTGGGAGGCGAAACGTCCCAAAGGAGGGAGGAAACACGCTCGGACACAGAGCCGTGTTCTCAACAGCAAATCAATCATTATCACGAGGCAATTAATTTTTCACCCTTGCCGACTCAATCGCGGCCGCCGACTGGCGGTGGGGTGGTAGCGCGGTGGCGCGCCGTGTCTCACCGTGAACTTGACGCCGGGCACGACAGACGTGCCCGTCTGCTTGATCTCCAGCTTGGCGAGCATGCAAGAGCGGCGCGTCGGCACAAACAGCAGCCGCACCGGCACATCCTCGCGCGGCCCCAGCACCAGCTCACGCGTGCGGCCCAGCCGTTCCTCCCGGCCAAACACGCTTTGCAGCTGCGCACGCACACGCACACACGCGCGGCAATGATGAATAGGGCTCCAAAACACTTATAAGGCCAGAGACAAGCACCGTTAGTGCACATATTAAGCGTAGCAAAACCTTCACAGCGTGGCGATGTGCACCGTGGCACTCACTCTGAGTACCTACCTCCCTGTGTTTCAGTACCGCTAATGGATGACTGAGAGAAGGGAGTTGATGACCAGGGTGTTGTCAACCCTTTGTGCCTTACGGCCCACGTGGCCCGCTCGCGTCTGGACTCCAAAGACCCGAAGGTGGCTCTTGCGGCTCACCACTGGGTCGCAGCCCATCGGTTGTGATTGGCGGTTTTAGACTAAAGAGGCTGCAGAGAGTGAGTGACCTCGCACTGAGCAGAGCAGAGCTCAGAAGAATATCTCCGTTGCTTAAGCTGGGAGTGTGTGATGAGGAGGAGAATGAGATGAAGGAGGTAGGCAGCGGAGGGTCGATGGGTGATCTTTAATACGATGAGTGCCATCGTATTCAAGATCACTGGATTGCTAGCAAGTGGCACGATCCACGTATTTAAGTAACCTGTTCATATATAGTCCGTTCTTCGGCTATGCATCAGAGAAGTGCCCTTCCAAAGAAAACCTGCCGAACGTTCAGAATAACAATTATTATCAAAGTAATGATGTAGGTTTTCATGGCTCGATGCAGGATGATTGCTTTGCAAAGTTGCTCTCTCGGGACAGCCGCGTCGATCGCTCCCTCTCCCTCCAGCTCAACGTATCGCCTCACACGTTAAGAGGTATCCTCAGGTGCTTTATGCCTATGTCGTGTGTCTCATCTCATCTCATTGTCTGAAACTGCTTAGTCCTATACAGGGTCATGGTGAAGCCGGAGCTTATCCCGGCAGACACAGGGCGCAAGGCAAGGATATATTGATGATGGGACACCAGTCCATCGCCGGTATGTCATGTGTGTGACTCCTATTTATATGTCGGTGCTATGTGCCTAGGAGGATGCCTCTAACGTGTGCTGCGAAACGTCGCGATGGGGGGAGAGGGAGCGATCGACGCGGCTAGCTCCGAGAGAGCAGCTTTCCGAAGCGATCATCAATTATTATTCAGCAATCAAACGCAGCGTGGAATCGGCACGCGTACCGCGAACGTCACGGCAGCCATGAGTACGGACACACGCACCTGGAAGCAGTCATGATCCTGGCCACGGATGAGCAAGCGCAGGGGCAGTGACGTCGTCGCAGAGTTGTTCCTCAGCGTCAGCTTCTGCTGGCTGTAGACACAAGCAAAGATCCCCCGTGTAGCCTTAACAGACTGTCGGGTCAAGTCCCGTTAGCGAGCACCTATGAAGGTCGACACGGCACACGAGAGGGTGGGTGACCAGCACCACGCCCGGCTGCCTTTGTCTCCCTTGCGGCAATATCTTCACACCGCACCAGGTACTCATTTTAGGCTCAGTCGACCTAGGGGAGGCCCCAGACCGGTTCAGAAAATCGTCACTGGTGTTGCTGGCCGTGAGCGGCATTCGAACTCGGGTTACTGGATTCGCAGCGTAGCGCGCCAACCACTACACCGCCGCCCCCCATGTGTGCACACGCACGTGTGTGCATGATGGCGTGTATGTGAGGTTGCACGCGGACACATCCGCGCGCGTGTATCCGTGACCGCGTGCGAGCGCACACGCGCACGCAAGCACGCGCGTGTGAAAACGCCGGGTGTGCGGGTGAACGTGCGGGTGAACGTGCGGGTGGACGCGCGGGTGAATGTGCGCGCGCGCGCCATGACTGTGGAGACCCACGCGGCGCGCCCCAGAGAGACCCCGCCCCAGCTGAGGAACTGCTTGTTGGAGAGCAGCGGTGGGATGTTGAGGAGGGGGGACGCACGCTGCACCTCCCCTTTCAGGCACACCTCGTACTGGGGGCCCGTCGGCAGCACCAGGATCTGCAATACCCTGGGGAGAAAACCGTGACAACAGCAGCCTGAACAGGATGTTCTGTGAAGCCAACGGGGTCTTTCCGATTCTCTGGCTGAGGAAACCACAATCTGTACCGAATACCCCTCGCCGGCGGTGCGAATCCCGCGTTCCCACGATCCAGTCTCGCGGCCTTGCACGTCGCGCGCGTGCGAAGCCGGCGCGCGCAACTCGCGGTATGTGTGGCGGAGCTTCCTTTGTACCCGTGGGTAGGGCTCAAGCTGTCAGCCGCTCGGGGGGCACCGTCGGAGAGGGCGAAAGAGACCGACAGCTCCGACTCCTGAGCTGCGGAGAGGCGTAGCGTGCTCGGCTGAACGGAGAACGCTGTGCCGGGACCCACGACCTAAATCATCACACCCACAGGCGCACGGGAGTCAAACAAAGCGGGCCCAAGTCTCCACAGCTTTGTTGAGTTGAAAAAATAGCTTAATCGATGTACTTATTACCGCGAGAGGTCTGCAGGGAAACATTCATTTCAACACAATGGCGTATAGTTAAGAAAAAATAATCATCAAGCTATTACAAACAGCACTGGAATTTGCAGTGGTGCTGTATTGTGCTGCGGAACAGCACGCCCGGTCATCATCGTTTGCGGCACTGCTCGACGAACCATGAGATAACCCCGAAACCACAGTGGAGAGACCTTGAAATACAGCATGATCACGCCAAACCACCACTTCTCCTAACGTGAACAAGGTGCCTGGGCCAGGCTTGCGACACAGCGAGAGCACGTGCAGTGGAGAAGACCTATTAACCGAACATACGACACGGACCAAGGTACTCGAGGTCGAGCAGTTGAAACTTGCGACAGGTCACAGGAGAAAGTCATGCATGCATGCACCATGAGGAGAGAGATGTGGATGCTTGAGCATCGGAGTTTAAAGAAGATAACCAAGAACTGTGTGGAGTGACCGCCAATGCGTTGATAAAGGACACTGGGTTAATGTGTTTAAATTTCATTAGCGCAGTAGAACTTGTTTTATAGCTGCAAAAGACATAATAATAATAAATGACAATGATGATGACAGACTCATAGACTGCAGAAATAGCAGTGGAGAATAGTATATGCGAGGTCATAGGACACAGGCTTAGGTGAAATTCATAGAATTAAGGATGTTTGCCAATTCAGGACACTTCACACACGAGCACCATCACGCTGAGCGTCACCTTCATGCTGAGCTCCACGTTGATGTTCCCCACGTTTTGCAGCGGAAGCTTCCGAACGATGGGGGCACCAGGTCGCGCCACGAACTCTAGCGTCTGCAGTGAGAGACAACACGTGGGTGGCTGTCGTTCAAGCCGCACTCCGCTTGCCAGAGTCGGTGCCGCGAAGCATGGCCTCCAAGAGGTGTCGCGGCGGCTGGTTATGTTTTCGCTACAGAAGCCAACTTTAGGGCGGCGCGGTGGCCCAGTGGTTAGCGCTGTCGCCTCACAGCAAGAAGGTCCCGAGTTCGAATCTCTCGGCTCGGGTGCCTTTCTGTGTGGAGTTTGCATGCTCTCCCCGTGTCCGCGTGGGTTTTCGCCGGGCACTCCGTTTGCCTCCCACAGTCCAAAAAGCATGCTACTGCATAAGTTAATTGGCTCGCAGGCTAAATTGCCCCGCAGTGCCCGGCGATGGACTGGCGTCCAATCGTCGGTATATCCTTGCCTTGCGCCCTGTGTCTGCCGGGATAGGCTCCGGCTTCACCGTGACCCTGTATAGGACGAAGCGGTTTCAGAGAATGAGATGAGAAGCCAACTTTATCAGCTGCTCTGCCTGACTGCACGGAAAGGTAAACCCAGCAGACAGCCCCACGCTGACCATCACTCAGAAATCACCTGTGCGGTAATTCCCCCCCTCTCCTGGACGAGATGGTTTATGACTCTTCTTTTTGTTGATCAGTCGTGACTTAAAAGGCACGGCGTTCAAAGTTTGTGTTGTGTGCAAGAATGATAAGGAGCAAAAAACCCAGCGAGCCTGCGTCGTTCTCTGTAAGTGTCTGGCGCAGGGTCGGCGCGATCGCCACCTGCAGGTGCTTTGGGGCGTGGACGCGCGCAACGCCGACGCGCGCGCGGAGCGGCAGGCTGCTGATGACGGCGCTGGGCCCGGGGCTGTCCAGCTCCACGTCCACGCGTGCCGAGAAAAGCTCCGCCGGACCCACGGCATCTGGGGAACGAGGAGTGCAAAGACAAAGATCGCTAGGATAGCTTTAACAGTCTGCTGCTAGCGAGCACCTATTAAGGTTAGCACGGCACACAAGGGGGTGGGTGGGCAGCGCCATGCCCGTTTGCCTGTGTCTCCCTAGTGGTAATGTTTACCCATTCCACCAGGTACTCATATAAGGCTAAGTCGATCTAGGGAAGGCACACAATTGGTTCAAATATTCACTACTGTTATTGGTCATGAGCAGGAATTGGAAGTTGGGTCACTGGGCTAGTAGTAAAGCTCGCCGAGCGCTACACCTTCTTTCCCCGAAGTGCACACACACACACACACCTAAGTGCATGGCATGCACACAATCTCACAAGCATATACACATCACAAGCGTGTACACAAAATCACAAGCGCATACGAATACAAACGTACACTAACTCGCAGATACAAACTAATTCCACTCAAGTGAGAATTCACACTAAGACAAAACTCTCCCTGTATAGCCTTAACAGAATGCAGGATCAAGTGCTGTTAGGAGGCAGAACCTAAAAAAGACCAATACGGCAAATGAGGGTATGGGTGGCTAGCACCACAGCCAGTCGCCTTTATCTCCCTAGTGGTGACGTTTACACACCGCAGCAGGTACTCATTTGAGAGTGAGTCCAGCTCGGGGAGGCCCACGGAAGGGTTCAAACATTGGTGGTTGCCGGGAATTGAACCCCGGGGTGCCAAGTTTGTAGCCCAGTGAACTGACCGTGACAGCTCTTCTCAAGTGAGCATTCACACGTGAATGTACAAGCACATGCAAGCACACGCAAGCACACGCAAGCATACGTACACATGAACATGCGCATTCATTTGTATTAATCACTTTCTAAATTAATGCTAGATGGAAGGATTTAATTACTGTTGAACACGTCATTCCCAGTAATTATTTTCTGTCTGTGTTTTTTTTTCATTCCCCAATTGTTATGACTTTATTCATTCCTATATTCATGTGCTGGAATATTTTCATCTCGCTGTGCCTTCGCCTAATCAGATAGCGCACTCCGAACAGCGTATCAACAAGTTCACGTATATTACAAGTTTCCGGTAGGCATGTTTGTGCAGTGTGCGTCGAGCGCGCACGCGTAATGAGGCGGGATCGGTGCGTGTGGCTGCGTCGGCTGGAGGTGGTGGCGATGCAGACTGACTCACCAGTCCGGCTACCGTGCCGAGCCGGGGGTCGGAAACAGATCCACACGGTGGCTGCCTGCGACTCGGATTCCTGTGCACGCGGCAAGTGGTGCCATGAACAACATCACCATCACAGGCGACACCGACGCTACCACCTTCACCAATAACAAATGCACTGTGGGCTTGGTGTTTAATGCTAAGCGATAACCGTTATCAGTACATCTGGAATTGGTACTGTGACTTCTTGTTTTTCAGATAAAGTTGAGGAAAGTTTCAACGGCAGCGTAGGACAAGGGTTCTCAACATTTTCCATTTCGAGGCTCACCTGGCCCACATGGATACGGTCTTCGTGGACAACTCGGCGGCACTCGCGAGTCAATGATGGGTTGCATCCCACTGGTTAACAATTAATGTGGAATTGAACCGGCGACCTCTGGAGTACAGTTCCAGTGTGCTGACCATTTTACCAGAAAAGCTACCATTGTTTCCCAGTCAATAAGGTAACGTAATAATTATTAGACATTTCTATAAGTGCAAAAAAAACAATAACGATCTTCTTTCAAGCAGTTCTTGTAATGTTACAAAATAATTATGTACCAATGTAGGTTTTCATGGCTCGATGTATGAGAATTGCTTTCCATAGCTGTTCTTTCAGGATAGCCTTGTAAAGTGTTACCGCTCTCCTCTGCAACGTTTCACCTCGCACGGTGGAAGCACCATCGGGGAGGGGGGGGGGACACTCGACACTGCAATCCCGAAAGAACGGCTATGCTGAGCAATCCTTAAAATCGATAACCACCCGACTTGATGGTCACCATCACCGCCGCCCCGACAGCGGGCACAGCGCCCATTGCCAGCATGTCTGCCACCGTGATGAGGGTGGCGAGGGCGGCACCTGCGCGGAGTGTGCGGCGTGCATCACGAGGTTGACGATGGAGGGAGCGGAGAGGGCCTCTGCGGAGGGGTTGGATGGCGTCTCTGGGTCGCTGCGGCTGAACGTGAAGCAGCGCCATGCCACGGCATTCTACACATTGTACGCAGGAGACGAAGATCCCCCCGTGTAAGCTTAGCATACTTTCCGTGACTCGTTCAGATATCACAGGTCACTAACTTTAGCATTGGTCACAAAGCATACTTTCCGTGACTCGTTCAGATATCACAGGTCACTAACTTTAGCATTGGTCACAAAATAAAATCCAGCCACCAACATTGCAGCAGTGCACTAACGAATGCACTATCACGCCCCAAGCAGAGCAGCAAAGATCCCCGTTACTGCCTTCAACGACTACTGGAATAAGTTGTCAACAGATACCTAGACAGACCGGTACAGAAGCGACTAAATGCACGATACCTTTACATAACACCCACAACAAAGATCCCCTGTATAACCTTAACAGACTGTAGGGTCAAGTGCCGTTAGCGAGCACCTATGAAGGTCGACACGGCACATGACGAGGTGGGTGACCAGCACCACGCTCGGCCGCCTTTGTCTCCCTAGCGGCAATGTTTACACACTGCACCAGGTACTCATTTGAGGCTGAATCGACCTAGGGAAGGCCCAGGACCGGTTCAGAAAATCGTCACCGGTATTCGCCGTGAGCGGGATTCGAACTCGGGTTGCCGGGTTTGTAGCCCGGAGTGCTAACCGCTGGGCCACCGCTCCTCACTCACGCACAAACACGCGCGCATGTTAACGGTATTACAAAGGCGAGGATTGCTAATAATAAGTTGTTGACGAGCCTCGCTCACGAGCCTCGCTCATCAACAAGCGATGCTGCTGTGCGATCTCAACTGCCCTGCGCGTCCCGAGTTTAAACCAAGTGCCCGACGCGAGCGGCGCTCACCGCGGAGATGACGAGACGCACGGGAACGGTGGCGCGCGTGCGGTTGGTGAGCCGCACCGGCAGGACACGCACCGAGCCCCACTGCACGTCGCCAAAATCAACGGCTTGGCCGCCACTGCCGGCCTCCACCTGCGAACACAAAGATCCCCCACGCAGACATTTGTCGTTTCGCAGGAATCCCGCATCAAGAGTTTGAAAGCTCACCGGGTACTTCCTGCTGTAATAATAAGCATCTCATCTCATCTCATTGTCTGAAACCGCTTAGTCCTATACAGGGTCACGGTGAAGCCGGAGCCTATCCCGGCAGACACAGGGTGCAAGGCAAGGATATA
>JAZEWT010000025.1:4520177-4530917 GCA_036362905.1 Mordacia mordax
GAGTTACAAAAGCGGTAAGGAGTGCTGTGTTTATAAACACTGTAGAATGCGATTGCTTTTCCCGAGTATGAGTTACAAAAGCATCTCTCATCTCATTGTCTGAAACCGCTTAGTCCTGTACAGGGTCACGGTGAGCCGGAGCCTATCCCGGCAGACAGAGGGCAAAAAGCAGGGATATACCCAGGATGGGACGACCAGTTCATCACCGGGCACTGCGCGCAATTTGGTCTGCAAGCCAATTAACCTATGTAGCAGCATGTTTTTGGACTGTGGGAGGAAACCGGAGTGCCTGGCGAAAAACTCATGCGGCCACTGGGAGAGAACATGCAAACTCCACACAGAAAGGCACCCGAGCCGAGATTCGAACCCAGGACCTTCTTGCTGTGAGGCGACAGCGCTACCCACTGGGCCACCGTGCCGCCCGGTTACAAAAGCATGTTTTTGCGAGTTCGGCACCTCTCTTTGCCAGATTATCGGACTATTACTGCGCCGAGTTTTAGAATGGAAGCAGGAGAGGGTTCGCTCACCTTGGTGGTAGAGACGGGATGCGGGGGGAAACAGATGCTGTTCTGCAGGGTGCTGTCACCCTCCGACAGGTACGTGAGGCGGCTCAGGCTCGCGTCGCACGGGGAAGCGGCGGCCGCGTGGTTGATGGTCCCGTTCGCGCTCGGAGCGGCGTGCGGCAGAGGCGTCCCGCCGGCGTGGCCGTCGCACACGAGGCTACACGCGAGCGCGGCCGCCGCGGCGGCGCGGCACGAGAGGCATTACGCGGTGACAATGACACGCGGCGGAGGGATGCTGCCAGCGGTGCAAAGGGAAGCGCGGCGGCATTGCAACCTGCCAATCCAACCTCCCAGTGCAGCAGATGAAATCATTACCAAGTTTCATAAACCTCGCCACCCCCGTCTACCTACGTGGGCACACGGCAGTCAGTCGATCCAGCACACACGGGTGCATGACATGTAATAAAGGCATTTAACTACGAAAATTTGGAATGGAGATATCATGAGCATTTGAAATAATTAAAATCAGTAAACTATATAGGTCTGTGTGCATGTCAGCAGACAACAGCGAGAACTGCACCTGACAACCGTGCATACGTGACATCGTACACGACAACACCAGACATAAACACATACGAGGGCGCAACGGGTGACACCGCACACATTTACACTCGCAGCCCCACGCAAAAAGAGAGCACATGTGGTGGTCAGGACGAGGGAGATTTGTTTTCCTGGCAGTAGGAATGACAGCTGCGGTGCCGATGATGGTGGAAGCGCCGGCGTGAAGATACTGGCAGTATCGATTTACCTGGGGGCGGTGCTGGTGGTGATCGAGTTGCTCACGTCGGACCCCTGGCCCGGCGATGAGTGAGACAGCGGCGAGGTGGACGGGCGGAACTGGAAAGCCTCCTCGGGCTGCGCAGTCTGCGGCTCGCTTGACGCCAAGCTGTGCTCTGCCAATCGCAGCGTAAGCAGGGACGAAGGATGAACAGAGCGCAAGCACCGTGTACACCCAGACCCCGAGAGTAAATCCACTGCTGAATGAGGGCATCCCTATACTGTGCTGCTCAAAGTCGGTTGGTGACAGCCAGCAACGTGTGAGGGCATAGAATCCACAATGCATGACAGTTTGCTTCACGATCCTCTACTGACCAGCATAGTGCAGAGTTACTCAGCCACCTGACCAATTTGGCATAATAATAATTGCACTTCTACAGTGCTTTACACCCGAGGGTCACAAAGCGCTGCACAAAGCTGTGAAGAGAACGGCATGTCAGCAACAAAAACGATATCAGAACATCAAATCAGCAACAATAAAGTTTTTCTGGCGGTTTTGTTGATATAATTAAGCTGTGGGGAGAACGGCTTATACCGATGTAGTTTGATTTCCACAACAGTAATTGTTGAAATATCGACAGCAAGGCTAACACGAGAATTATAACAACACAGTACTATTAATGTAACAATTATACCAGTGGATGGTTAGCTTGCCACACTCTGAACACAGCCACCAAAGTTCCATTCCCGGCCACGGTGAACATCAGGTGGCAAGTTCAACCACAGACGACCCTAGTTTGGTCCTTAACGGCAACCGGCCAGCGTGGCTCATCAAACCAAAGTACCCGCGACTGACAACGGTGTGAAGCAAAGCTTTCTAACCCAGCGGTGGCATACAAGGTTGGTCACTCTTCCAAGTATTATCCAGGCTTCAACCTGCTTGGCTGCTGAGATCTGATGAAGTCAAATACATATTTGGATTTGGTCGAGGGCCTCAAGCAGCTGCAACAACGATGATGCTGCCCATGAGTTGGGATGCTTTTACCAATGATCCGGTGTTGCTCGACACAGCATAACGGGTAAAATCATGGGAAAACATCAGCACACGGTGGACTCCAGCGAAACTGAGCTGTTTGGTACCGAGCCTTCCGAACGAGAAAAATCACCCCAAGAGAAGCACAGTGCTCGTGTAATGTTCGACACTTGTTCAAGGTGCCTTCCCGTTTGTCTAGGATTTTGAAAATGGATGATGCTTAAAATATTCATCTCACGAGCATAAGACGAATTATTCCCAGTCATTGAGGGATAAGCTAAATATCCGAATAATAATTAACACTGAAAGGAATGTGGCCAACTACGGAGATGTGACTGGATATTTCTGTGACCATGAAGAGCTAACAACAAGATCCCACTGATCACTGATATGACATGGGCATATTTCTCCAATAACAGAGAGATCACGGTACATTATCTCCAACTACTCATAAAACACCCATCACTGAGAGCTCGCCAGAGAGATGTCTCTCACCACCAGTGGATTTCCGTGCCGTCTGGTCATCCGTCTCGAGGTCGTCCTTCTCGCCGCGGTTCTTGATTCTGTCTGGCCGCGTGCGTGACGGAGCTCCGGTGGCAGTGAGCGGCTGCTTCTCTCTGCCCGCACTCCCTGGCGGCGGCGCGTTCCCTTCCGTCGTCCCCGTGCGCTGCCCGGCCTTCTCCCCTTTCGCCGCCGTCTCGGCGCCCGACGCTCGTCGGCTCGCCGAAACCTTAGACTCCTTGCGCCGTGCGTCCGACGGCCTCGCCGACCGCTCACTCGTCCGAGGTTTGTCCGCTCGCGCCTCCGTGCCGGCCGTCGAGCTCCGAGCTGGCAACGATGAAGGAATATCTGTGGGACCGGCGCCTCGGCTCCGTCTCTCACGCATGCCAGCTGGCTGGGCAGCCAGGCTCGGCGGCAACTTCAGCAGTCTCTCTCCTTGCTCGAGGGCAGAGACAGTGATCGCGCTAGCCGGGGTGATGCCGGCGGCGGTGATGGTGGCAGCGGTGGTGATGTTCACGCTTCGCTGCTCCTCTTTCGTGCTGTCACTGCCATCGTCATACAGTGACACCTGCTTCAGGTATTTCTCCAAGTCAAACGTGCGCTCCAGAGCACGACTCTCATCCGCCAGCACGCTGCCGCCGCCAGCACCGAACACAGACGCGCACCACGCAGACACGGACAGAGGTTCGTCTGTTAAAGAAGCTGCTGTTGCTGCGTCACAAAAAGCATTGGCCGGGGAATGGACGAGTGACGAATTTGGTGCTGCCGATTTCACAGTGTCTGTATCACAATCGGTAGCTTGTGAATCGGAGCCGGCATCTCGCTTGCCAGGACTCACACCCGATGGTGCTGCCAATGACGACGATATCAGCGAGGATGGTGACAGCGGTGCCACAAGATTTTTACGTGGTTCAACAGAAAGCGGCTGCCTTGAGGCTGTCATACTGGGTGGACCATAGTTGGGTGCCGAGGGCCCCTGAGTAGGAACAGCGGCGGCGCCGGGCGGCTGGGCCCGGTGACCCTTGTTTGAGAGCTGCATGATCATGGCCGCTAGCTGCATGGGGTCGGCGCTCAAGGACGCGCTGGCGATTGCCGATGCAATGCTGCTGATGTGCAGCACAGACTCTTCAGGGTGGGTGGCCTACACAGAGACAGGATAACCCGTTAGAGGTCTGAAAATAGCATGTAATCCCAATCGTTTATTTATAAACTCTATAAATTAAATAACAACCCATAACATGAATGACATTTTAACAATGAACTCGCTCACGCTATTTTAATCACAATCACAACATCACAATCTTAACCATAAGCTAACTAAACACAACGTAAGAAACATTTTCTCCTATCAAAACACAGCGCCCACTCAAACTCACTTCACCCTAAATATAATCCCAAACACGAATTGTGTCAAATAAATTAAAACTCTGACAAACTGAAACACAACCCAAAAAATATTAAACCGCACCAAACCCTTAAGACCAACTGCAACCCAAACTTTAATCCTCGCTCAATGACTGTGGCCACATCTCACCATGCAGTCCTCCCTGTGACCCTGCTCACGCCCTGAGGGACCGGGCTGCCCGCCATCTCCAGTCGACAGCGCCGCAGCTGGCTCCAAAAGCACCGTTTGCGACGCCAGACTCGACTGCACAGGCCCCGGCGACACCACCTCCACCGACACTGAGCGCAGAGTATTGTGGAGTGGCAAGTGTTAATGGGAGGCCTTCCGCTGGCCGTGTGACGGAAACCTTGTAGATAAATGATCGCTGACAGCTAAACTCCTCTCGAGCCTGCGTCACATAAAGGCGATGTCTGTGATAACTTTTGAAAAGTCCAAGTTATTTTGCTGGAGTGAGGCTCATTTCCATTTGTGGCTTGGAATGAGTGGTGGAAATGTCACATTTCCACTGGGCAGCCCACACCTTCAGGACAATAACACTTTAATCTTGCAGAGTCGCATGAACTCTATCGACCCCAGAGGAATAATTAATTGAAAATGCAAGTGAATTGTCTAAGAGATGCCACCTGGTGAGATACCGATAAACAAGTTATAGCAATTACGAGTAATTATCGATGGCTTGTTCATCCAGGAAATCCTCTGCTAATGTCTAGACCTTTTCAAATCTGCCAATCCGTGAAGTCGGAAAATCTTTTTGAATAAATACTCCGAGCCAATTACTATGTTTAGCCTTCCTAAGTGTTGCTAAATTATCTTTGCGTCTTAGAGGCATCCTCAGGTAGACTGCGCCTGAGGATGCCTCTAACGTCTCATCTCATCTCATTATCTGAAACCGCTTAATCCTATGTAGGGTCACGGTAAGCCGCAGCCTATCCCGGAAACACATGGCGTAAGGCAGGAATACACCCGACGACGGGACGCCAGTCCATCGCCGGGCATTGCTGCACAATTTTTAGTCTGCAAGCCAATCAACCTATCCAGGAGCATGCTTTTGGACTGTGGGAGGAAACCGGAGTACCCGGCGAAAACCCACGCGGACACGGGGAGAGCATGCAAACTCCACACAGAAAGGCACCCGAGCCGAGCGATTCGAACCTGGGACCTTCTTGCTGTGAGGCGTCAGCGCTAACCACTGGGCCACCGCGCCTCCCTGCCTCTAACGTGTGAGGCGAAACGTCGCGAGGTGGAGAGAGGAAGCGATCGACGCGGCCGTCCCGAGAGAGCAGCTTTTCGAAGCGATCGTCGCGCACCGAGCCGTGAAAAACCGACATCGTTACAAAACGAACACTGACCGGGAAACAAGGTTCGCTCTGCGCTGTCTTCACTCTCCCCGCTGTCGTCCCGCCGATCGTGCGGCGCTCGCTCGTCGTCCTCCGAGGTGCAGGACGACGCGTCCGAGACGCGGATCAGCGCAAACGGCGCGCGCCGCTCCGGGGACACGATGTCGTAGCCAAACGATGGCTACGGGCGCACGCACACCCGCACGGGCACGGTAAAACGCACGGTCACACACACACACACAGACACACCCGGAGAGACAAACGCATGTTTATTAATAATAATTTAACATTTAGAGCGGCACGGTGGCCCGGTGGGTAGCGCTGTTACCTCACATCAAGAATGTCCCGGGTTCGAATCTCGGCTCGGGTGCTTTTTTTTTGTGTGGAGTTTTCATGTTCTCTCCCCCGTGTCCACGTGGGTTTCCTCCCAGAGTCCAAAAAACATGCTGCTGCATAGGTTAATTGGTTTTCAGACTAAATTTCCCATAGTGCTCGGTGATGGACTGGCGTCCCATCGTGGGTACATCCCTGCCTTGCGCCCTGTGTCTGCCGGGATAGGCTCTGGCTCACCACGACCCTGTACAGGACTAAGCGGTTTCTGACAATGAGATGAGATTTTACATTCAGAACGCGCACACATTCATTCGCTGTCGAAGGTATTCATTCGACAGAGAGGCGGAGGAGGCGGCCAGGCGGTTTTGCCGGCACCGCACTGCCACACACTGCTTCCTATATATTAGGATGTTATCAGTCAAGTAATTAATGAGTTTTTTTTTTTTAAGGTGTGGGAGAAAACTAGAGAGCCCGGAGGAAACCCACACAGAACAGGGGGAGAATACACAATCTCCACACAAAAAGGCACCCAAGGCGGGGATCGAACCTGCTGGGGCAGGACCATTCTTTCTGTGAAGCACAGATGTTACCACTGCGCCACCCTGCCACCCTATTATTACAGCACAAGGAACCCCGTGAGCTTGCAAGCTCGAGATGCGGGATTCCAGCGACACAACACTGGCTCCTACCTCTAACACTAGATAGACCGAGGTTCTTTCATTAATATAACCAAACGTACACAGTCATCTAGCAACCCTATATGCAGTTTGCTTGCCATACAACAAACTTATAAAACAAAGGTACAAAGAAACAAGCATGCAGAAAAGCAGATGCTGAGACCACAGCTTATTATTATTATTTCCTGCCCATCTGGACAAAGGTCTCACTACACCATGTCCGCCATGAGTGCTGTTTGACCATGCATCATCATGCTAGTCAGCGTGGATTGGCGAAGAAGGTTAGAAGGCAGGTTCAGAGGGCGGAACACACCAACACTGTGTGAAACCCTTCAAACGGACTACACATCAACAAATAACTTGGTCACGGCTACTGCTAAAACAGGCCTTTGCTATGACAGAAGCCCAGAAGTGACCGAGCAAGCGGCCGTGTTTCCAGCACAAAAATATTCTTGCCTCGTACCCAAACACACGATTAGTGTGACCTAGATGCTGGTGGTTAGATGAATGTTGTTTGCTGGCTGTGTGCCGTACGTTTCCTCCCGTTGCCAAACACGCTCGACTCATCTAAAGCCGTGCCGATGCCGTGCCGGATAGCAGCACCCTCGGCTCCCCACCCGCAGCTCACCCTCTTGGAGGCGGGCACGTCACCCCAGAGCGAGCCCAGCGCCTCCGAGCGCTGGCGAATGAACGTGCCGAGCGAGAGGCGCATGTAGGCGTCGCCCTCCTCGCCGTCGGCGCCGTCCGGTCCAGTCGAGCGGCGAAGCTGCGCGTGGCCGTCCGGCAGCAGCCGCCACGACGAGTCGCCCATGCCGAGCGTCACGTCCGCCGGCACCGCCGACCCGGCTTCATTGCCGCCGCCGCCAGTCACAGTCACCGCCTTGCACGCCTCCTCCTGCAGGCGCGGCCACGACAATCAGGGCTAACGGGCGATGACGCAGCTGGGAGACGGACATTAAATATCTCTTCATTTTAGTTTGTGTGTTTCCTCCCCCTATTTTCCAAGGGTTTCCCTCTGGGTTCTCTAGTTTCCTGCCCCAAGCACACATACCTTGTGATCGCCCTCTGATGTTCAATTGCTTCGCGAATTAATCTTGGAAAGATGAATTCGTGAAGCAATTGAGATTCACAAGACAAAAACGACAATGAACCGAAAACAAGAAATGAATATAAAGCTTAGCCAAACCTGGAGGCCAGTTATTGAAGTCAGTAATGCACAGATATAGAGCTATGGGGTGTGGACATCAGAGGTCGATCACAAGATGTGTGAGAGGTTCTTTCATGAGATGCAAATTAGGGGACTAGCCACAGACAAAGCAGGAGGGGGTTATCGCAGTTCCGGGGTGTGAATAGGAAAAGGAGATTAGTGTTAATGTGATTCAGATGTAGACCCCACACAACAAAAGATGACTCAACACATACATAGTACCCACATATATATAGGAGCAACAGGCACTACACTCACTGCTGGGCCACGGGATAGCTGGTTCGAACACTTGAGACGAAGATTTCGCCAACATGGGTGGCGAAACGTCGGAAAGGAGAGGGAGGGAGCGCTCATCGCGGCTATCATGAAAGATCCATCGAGCTGCGGAAACCTGCATGGGTACAACCGTAACTGTCGTTACACAGCAACGGATGATACCTGCGTGAATAGGTTCTCCTTGAGGAAGGCCTCCTCATCAGCATCGATGAGTGCGGCTGCGTCATCTGGTCACGAGAACACGCAGACAGTGGAATCAGTGGTGGATCTGCATCCACTGAGACACCACAACACTGGGATGGCACATTCCAGGTGTTCAATCATTGATCCATTTAATAAAGGGACAGTCCGCTAAGTGTTCCCACTCACTGCCGGAGAAAAAGTCGCCGTCGCTGGAGGTGGCGCGAGCGAGGCCCTCGCACGTGTCCGTGAGCGTGTCGAACGGCGTGAAAAACGCCAGATCGGTCACCCAATCTCCTCGCTCGTCCTGGTAGACCACATGCGGCGAGCTCGGATCTGGCCCTGCTGCCACCCACGTGCACAAGGACAGAGACACCCCTACATTACCACTATTCTTCCTCAATGCGTGCGCGAAACTAAAATTACCATACGCAGGAGGTTGGGGCAAGTGCTGTTATTGAGTAACTAGGAATGCCATCAGAGCACACAGTGGGCCGGTGTGGTAGGAATCTAAATGCCTTTATTTCCCCAAAGCTGGCATTCACCATCACGACAGGTTTTCTTTTCAGACCAAGTTGACAAACGCACACGAGCAGCACGTACACTCAGTACACAAACACACATGCCGCACGTTATGTTACGGCTGCACACCCGACGAGACATTACTTACCCCTGTTCGCCTGCTCTTCTTTACTCCTTGTTGGATCCCCTGCTCCCTGTGGTGGTCCGATGTCGGAGCGAAGCAGCGACGTGGATGGTACCGTTTCGACTCCCGTTGCGTCCTGGCTCACTCGCCCGCTGAGCCATGCGGTGGCAGTCGGCAGGAGGTACATGGAGTCGAGCCCTCGGTCCTGGCCCCCATTGCTCTCGTCGCCTTGAGCTTCGTCGCCATCGTTCTCCCCCTCTGCCTCTCCTTCTCGCTCTCCGCACACCGGCCGCTGCACCACAAGCCACGTGTTAACTGCGTTCATTACATATGAGGTAGTGATGACCAGCAACTGGCTATCGCAAGCCAGTGCTGCTGCCAGGAATCATGGACAGAGCTTGCAGAATGTGTGGGTAGGGACAGGGCAGTTGCAGCGCAGTGGATAGCGCAGTCTAAGTTAATCCCTTCACCAGAGTACCGGGTTGTGTATGAATTCATCGTTTCTAAATATAATGCTTGGGATTAGGTGTTGCAATGGCGAGGACAAGGAGTTTGAGGGCATACCACACGTGCAAAAAAAAATACTAAGGTTAGTGTTTCCTAACAAACTAGTCAACCAGCCACGTGTATCAGCCTCAACCCTAACTACCAGCACTAGCTGTCCAAATCACCCTGACCTTATCCAGCTACCCACCAGTCATGGACCTCTCACTGATCCGAACCAACCACCAGTACAAATCCTTCTTCTCAGACCGTAACCCCTATGTAAGCAAACATACAAGGCTCAAAAAAATATCCTTAAAATGTTACGCTCCTCTCAGTGTTGGTGCTCACACTACTCATTCACATTGAGAAGGTGGCAGAGCACTTGCCTCTTGGCCACTTGCAGTGCAACACACTGGGAGTTTCAGAAGCCTGCATAATCCACCAGTCCTTTGCTACAGAAAGCTGGATTTGAAAATGTGCCACCATGCCCAGCGTTAAGACCGAGGACGTAAAAGCTTTGCGCAGCCCACTGCACATGCTGGACCAGCCCTGGCCATCACCTGCGAGTGCAGCTGTTGCCAGGGTACGGCCTGCGTCCTCACTTCTCCCCCGGCCACACTGCGCGTCAGGCGTCCAGGTCCAGGCACGGAGGAGTCAACGCCCCGACCTCCGTCACCATCGCCATGTCTCCTCCCTCCAGTTTCGCCATTCCCTCCACCGCCTGGACAACATGCGGAGAGCCCGGCTGTCAAGCACTGAGGTTTAATACCACCGGGAGTCAAAAAAAAAAAAATCACACAAGTGCTTGCAAAGTGTTCCATGCTCAAATAAGCATAGGGCAGCGATTATCCGTGAGCCAGCAAGCAAGAGAAACCACTGGCTGTTATCGCAATCAGTGCCGACTAGATGCTCATTTGATCAAGGGGACCATTTGATTTGGCGCTCAGCTAAAATAGTCTCTGTTCTGTGCAACAGGATGTTGAATTCTCCAGCCATAGCCATCCACCGCAGTCTGCCTTTCTATGAATACAAGTCGTCTCCATTTAAATGCAAGTTATCAACAGACAAAGCACATGCCTCACGTTTCTTAAACTGTAAACGCAAGTGATATAGAGTTCATCTCTTAATCACCTGGGACACACGTACGTACAGAAAAATATCCACATAAACAAACGTCAATGCACCTACTGCACATTATACCGACACACGTGACCTCTCAGTGTGACTCAGTAGTTTTTACATCACCATGTGCATGTCTCACAATGATCAGACGGGTCTGGCTTGAGATTTCTTCATTTACTTTCTTTCCAAAAATGTTTTCAATTAAGATTAACAAGGGAAGGACGGTGGGGGAATGGAACACACGGACAAGGGGGGGG
>JAZEWT010000025.1:4654587-4666605 GCA_036362905.1 Mordacia mordax
AGCCGTGAAAACCTACATCATTACATCGATACTAATACCAGCAATGTGTCGAACAATCACAAGAGACAAGTCTGATGATCGCTTCGAAAAGCAGTGTGCGCACGCCTGAGGATGCCTCCAACGTGTGAGGCGAAACGTCGCGAGGTGGAGAGAGGGGGAGCGATCGACGCGGCCGTCCCGAGAGAGACAAGTCTGTAGCCACACACCTCTGGCGAGCGCTGCTCGTCCTTTGTGTCAGCAGCGAGTGCCGTGCTCGGTGCTCCCACACCACATTCCGCGATACGCTGGCACAAGGCGGCGGGGTCCTTCGCCGTGAGCTGCAGCGGACCACAGGCAAATGTTATTTTTTTTACATAACCCTCAGCATGCACGATGCACTGGTTTGACATTGAATTTGTAAAAACAGCCACTGCATAGCCTTGCATCTAAACTGCAGGCTGCATTTCTTCAGGCATATTATGATCTCTGTAATCCCCCAAGCTAGCCTCCAATAAAACCAAATGCCAGACCTGTAAATAGCTTCGAAAGGTGTAGTCAAGACTGTTTGGTGGCCGTTTAAAGACTTCTAAATGCAAATATTATAATAAGTCCCATTGTACATACAATGGCCAAAGTAAGACATCTACTAACAGGCACCTGTAAACATACCAGTTTGACACCACCATGTATCAAGTAGGTATGAAAGACGTTACTGCGGTCTTCCTTTAGGGTGAGTTTATCTCTCCATCATACCTTCCTCAGCTTCACCAGGGCAGCCGGCGTGCACAGCTGCCTCTCCGAGAGCCACATTGATGAGGCATCGCCTGCGGACTGGTCGGCCGGAAATGTATTTTCACAGCGATCATCTGGACGTGGAGCAAATGGGGGATAAGCACCTTGTGGATTAAGCATTGCTCTGGAAAGACTCAAGGTTAAGAGTTGGGCTTTGGTCTCGTTTAGCTTTAGACACTGACTACACTAATCCAGCATGTTATGCTCAAGGTTACCTTTAAAATTGCGTTTTAACTAGGGTCACAGTTCAAGGGCCACTGGGTAGCCCTTAAGCCAATATTTATGGTTACGTAATGGCTAAGATTGTTTTGTGGTTAGTCATAGTTAAGGAATATAGGAATGTGTATGCTCTGTGTTAAGGTCCGAATATAGTTATGCATATGCCTAACATAGGGCCTGGTCTAAATGTGAATGAGGAAAAGATCTAAATTAAGCAAAATGCATGAGCTTAAGTGTCAGGAATACACTACAGTGTGAACATTAGATTTTAATCTCTAACAGCCTCTGCGATGGGCTCTAATCTGAGGTAGTTCCTAATCTCCATTAGTTTAATGGCACAAGCTCTGTTCAACCGGGGAACGGATTAAAAATCCACAACCGTTAAACGTCACCGGTTTCAGCAGTTACTGGAAAATATCTGGCGACTGGGCTGTTGTCTGGTTTGAGCAGGGTGGATTACGGCCGGAGCCAAGGTGGATTGCACACAGACCTGCAGCAGCGGCAAGCGGCGGTGTCTCAGTTGTCATCGGCACCGGGAAGGTGACCTTCGTGGAATGCGCCACGAGCGGGACATCCACCTGCGGCAACACACGCGACCAGCCTTGTTACAAACCGCCACCGACTATTTGGGTCGACGCCGTGCAGCCCACCAACTGTTGATCAACTGCAACGATGTAGGTTTTCACGGCTCGATGCGTGATGGTCGCTTCGAAAAGCTGCTCCCTCTCTCCGTCGCGACGGGGAGAGACGGAGCGATCGACGCGGCTGTCCCGAGAGAACCGCTGTTGATCAATTGGGATTTTGTGATCTATGTTCGGCTATTTTTTATGGAAACTCAAGATGCAGTTGCATTAAGATGCTCTATATATTGAAGCTGTATTGCAAATCTGCTGTGAGAATGAACATTAATATTGAATATGATGTACGTTCCTTTTTAGTTAACCGGAAATATATCCACTTGCATGCAAAATTATTTTGATAACATATATACATTTGCCACAAACATTTCGGGAATTTTTCACAGAAATGCATTTGCAACAAAAAAAAAATCTATTTTATCGATGAAAGCCATTTTATTACAAATATTTTAACAGTATTATCATTAAACATAATGAAAGGCTATTGCTTTCCCCACGTACCAGCCAAATTGTGAAATCTGCCTTTCAAGTGTAAAAGCATTATACTGCAAAGACGTAAGATGACTAATCATTAGTTATAATGATAATAGTTGCACTTCAAGAGTGCTTTTCACCAGAGGGTCACAAACAGTTGCACAGAGCTGTGAAGAAAATGGCTTATCAAAAGCAAATAATGACAGTTCAACAGATACCAATATTAAACAGGGTTGTTCAATATCAGGCGCCAGCTTTGAAACCATGAAGCTTCCAGCACAATGCCCATTGTCGCATTGCCACGTGTCCACACAGCACGTGACGAGCCTTCACGACAGCTCACAAGGCACCCACATGAGCGGTCGGGGCAGCAGAGCTCTTGAACACAGGGCCCAGCACGGGCTGGGGCACAGAAGACAGCAGCGATGGTGAAGGCGTTGATGACAGCAACGGGGGTGGCGTGCAAAGCCGCACGTGTGTCTGAAGATGCCGGAGTCACGAGGGAGGGATCGGACACATGTTCAAACACTAAGGCAAAGTAATTCAAACCCCGTGGGCAGGCAAGGGATATTCAGAAGCCATGAAGTAGATGAGAGCAGTGGGAATGTTGTGCCATGAGACAGTGGCAAGATGGTGCAAGAGGAATGCTAAAAGTGAGGGTATTGGAATGTTTTAATAGAGATGACATTCTTTAAAAAGGACCATTCAAAATGTCTACGCTCAGACGAGATGAAGAAATTACTCATCTCTTTGGGCAATGCTCTTCTGGCAATTCTCAATTGGTGGCGGAAATTCTACATTTCTATGGCTGGGACCAGTCGCTCCATTTCAGCATCACCGAGTTGGAAAGCTCAAGCGTTGCCCTCACATGTGACCAGAATTTTAAGTCGGAACCTTTTGAAAGTGAAGAAATAAGTGAATCCACTACCACCTAGCTAGGCATTTTAAAAAAACCCTCATTAAAATTAATTCTTATTCATAACAGCTCACACGGTGCACGTGAAGCTTACATTTGTTAATGTGTGAGCACGCTCGTCTCTGACCACTTGAGCTGCTTCACGATTAAGCACACATTTTGAATTCACTCAAAAATAATCAGGAGAATTTCTAAATAAAATAACGTGTAAGCATGTTCATTGGATGGTGGATATTGAATGGACTTACACTAAGGAAGACACAGATTAATATGCAGAACAACGCAGACACATGACAATATTCTCCTTTTCAAACCAAGCCAGTCAGTTTTTATTGAAGCTGGAAGGAACTGTTGAGGTTTATAGCTATTTTTAACAGTTGTCCAGCAGGGCGGGGTAAAGAAGTTACAACATCTGAGGGGCACCGTGGGTCATTTGGTCAGGACAATTAATCTACACAGCATGTCTCTAGACATTACGATCAAGTGTAAATAGTACATTCTGCTCTAAGCAGTCAACTATTTATATGAGCCTCGTATATATTGTGGCAGTGGGAGACCAAACGTCGTAATTTAAGGTGATGAAGACGATGGAAACGTTTTCAGAAATGAATTCGCTGCCCAAGTCATTGTTGGATATGAAAAGCATAACACAGGTGGTCAAATATTCATTCAAGAATCATATTCTTATGGACAAAAGGACAATTCAAGAAACTCGAAATTCAGCATCACGATGTCACACAAGATTCAATATTGTCGTTGTGTTTTTTTGTAGCATCTCATATGTATTGTCTCTCAATCTTCAGTCTTGCTTCATAAATCTTGATCATTCTATAGTCTACAGACACATTGGGATACAGTTTATACACATCACAAATATATATATTTTAGGCACAATTTCACACACGTTGTAATAACCACAAGCAAAGTGTAACTAAAGGATGTCCAAGAACAAGACCTCACTGTCCAAAAGGAGGGTTTTGTTTAGGATTGGTGAGGAGTAAAGTATTAAGTACAGTATACGATTAAATAGTGCTAAAATAACTAGTAGGGGGCTGTCTACATATAAATATATATTTGGATGTTAGGTGTTTGTAGAAAATCTCTAACTTGGAGAACCAATGCTTTATATTAAGTGACATCACCAGCCATATTCCAGCCTGCCTGACTAACTTTACAGTCTTTCATGCTGCTGGCCACACAACCAATGCTTGCATGCGCAGAGAGCCTTCACTTGTTCCGCGTTGCACACTCCCTTAAACTGGGCCTTCAAGACCCACCTGCTGTTCTCCAGCAGCGGTGCTACCCGAGCCGTGTTGCAGACCTCCGGCTGCGAGCGGGGAGACTGAGTGGCCCTCCCATGACGAGATGCGCTGGGCGAGCGCGGGGGGGCCCGTGCGGCGCGCGGGCGACGGGCGCACGTCGAGGCGGCTGCGCGGGCCCCGTGCGGCACTCGCGAGGCCCGAGCGGCTCGCCGACGACGCTTCCTCTGCGCGGGGAAAACACGGCACGCTTGCGGCGAACGAAACCCGATAAGGCCGACGGGTCGCGCGCCAAGCTTGGGCGCTTCCGAAACGATCTCGCACGCGCAGTCCTCTCAACATCAAAACCAGCCACTCATCCAGGACCAGCTGCATGCACGCGTTACACTGGCCGACCATCTGCCACAATAGTAAACAGCTTTGCTGCGCCACCACACTACCCACACAGGCCACCATCGCTACCTTCGGGTCGTCTTCAAACCGCTCACCTCAACGCATTCGCGCACACGCTGCTGCTCATCAAAACAACTGTCGCACATCTCACCATCACAAACGGTCTTCACAGAAAGATGCTTCTGCATTGCTGGACAAACGACCTGAAATTCCCAAACGCTACAACCGTAACAAATTCGTCAAATAACAACTTTGTGAAACATGTGAAGGCACATCTTTTCCCCTGGCCATATGATCAGTCCTGTGGTTGGCTCGATGTCAGTGAATTTGGCGAAAGTTGACACGATCACAATATTTCTGTGTGTAAGAAATAGAATTTATTATCATTATTAAGTTATTATTATCATCATTATGTCGTCATAATCACAGTTAAGGCTCGTGTTTAGTGTTCAATTGACTAGCGTGGTTAAGGTTAAGCATATTGTCTGTTGTGGCTCAGATTAGTGTTTGGCCTATGGTCTGGTTGGCTCGTGGGCTTAGGCTCTTAGAAGAACTATTGTCTGGTTAATTTCTCATTTGACATAAGTTCCCCAGTCTCATCCACCTCCCAGATGGAAATGCAGTAGTGGTATTGACTACATTTTCAGGTTACCTGACTCAACCAATTACAATGTCAGGACAATGAATAATGATAGTCAATCATAATTTCTTCACAGAAAAATGTAGAATTTACATTACTGGCTTGAAGCCATCAACAAGAGTGTCAACCATTACTAGTTTAAGCAAGTCTTCTTTATGACAGGGTTAAAGGTATGGGTTAGAGTAACATTAAGCTATGGGTACTTGTGCCAGTATACATACGTAAAAAAAATAGAAAAGGTTTTTCCATTTATGGCAATTATACAGGTGTTAAGATCTTAAAACACCAAATAAACACCTTTCGCAAAGTGTCCAGTTTGCAAAAAGCCACATATACCTGTGGCAAAATACGCAAACAAAAAGCTTTGATAATATATGCAATGTCCTTGAAACCGATTGGCCGATACCAGACATGGCTTCTGGTGTTTTAAAATCTTAACACCTGTATAATTGCCACAAATGGTAAAACCTTTTCTCTTTTTTACATAGAGTAACATTATCACATGCCCAGCTTCTAGCACTTTTACATGAAAGAAAATAAACCTGTTTAGTTTGTGTTTGCAACTCTGTCCTAAAGCAGTGCTCCTCAAACTCCCGTCTCCACGATCCATCATAGTGCAGCTTCATGATTACCAACCATCAGGTGCATTCAAAGTGTAGCAGGATTATTTTACTATGAATAGCAAGTAATAGTAAAGATAGATAGTCTGTGGGGATTTTTTTAAGAAGCGGAGTTTAAGAAACACTATACTAGTGTAAGTCTACAGTTTGAAACTTTAATAAGTCTCATCTCATCTCATTGTTAGAAACCGCTTAGTCCTGTACAGGGTCGCGGTGAGCCGGAGCCTATCCCGGCAGACACAGGGCGCAAGGCAGGGATATACCGATGATGGGACGCCAGTCCATCACCAGGGACTGCGGGCAATTTAGTCTGCAAGCCAATTTACCTATGAAGCAGCATGTTTTTGGACTAGGGGAGGAATCCGGAGTGCCCGGGGAAAACCCACGCGGATACGGGGAGAACATGCAAACTCCACACAGAAAGGCACCCGAGCCGAGATTCGAACCCGAGACCTTCTTGCTGTGAGGCGACAGCGCTACCCACTGGGCCACCGTGCCGCCAAACTTTAAGAAGTGATCACTTGAATCTCAAGACACGAAATGTTCCATGAACGCTGATTTATTTTGGTATGTTTCTTTCAAAGAGTGACTGTAGCCCCCAGTATGGACGGAGGAGAACTGCTCTGTGGCGATTGGTGGCGTGCCTACCGTCTCCGCACTGCTGGGCAAAGCTGCGCAGTCGCGATCGCACCGACGCAATGGCAGGCGTGTCCGCCTTCACCAAACGCTCTGCCCTGCGCGAATCCAGGCTCAGGCTCCTCGGAGACGGGGAGCAGTATCCCTCGAGAGGCACGTCCGCCGCACACACACGCTTGGACGGTGACGGGATGCTGGCTCCGACTGAGCGCAGGAAGAGGGACGGGCAGTGCAATCAAGCATTGGTCACTTGTGGAGCAACTTAAAAGCGATGGCCACGTCAGTTCGGACGTTTGTTGTATTGCGGGAATCCCGCATCCAGAGTTTGCAAGCTCATTGGGTACTTCCTGCTGTAATAACGAACATCCATCTATGTAATGATGTAGGTTTCCGCAGCTCGATGCGTGATGATTGCTTTGAAAAGCTGCTCTCTGGGGACAGCCGCGTCGATCGCTCCCTCTCTCCACCTCGCGACCTTTCGCCTCACACGTTGAGAGGCATCCTCCTCTCTGTCACATCAGAGGCGTCCTCCTAACGTGCAAGGCAAATCGTCGCGAGGTGGAGAGAGGGAGCGATCGAGGCGGCTGTCCCCAGAGAGCAGATTTTCGAAGCAATCATCAAACATCCACCGATGTCAGATCGTGGCTCCAGGTTCAGGAGGCAACACACTCAGCGGTGAGTATTTTTAGACATGTACACGTGATGACTAGAGCGACTGCACGGCACAGGTAGCAGCTTTATGAGCAAGTTCTTCACCAAACAAGTACATGCAGCCAATTCAGACTCCCGGAAAACTCATCTGGTACAGCCCAGCACTGGTGACTCATTATTTATTATATATTGCATTTAAATGATACATTAATTCGCACGCATACATCACCTCAGGTTTGAATACCTGAAGTGGCCTTAAGTGCCTTATTATTACTGAAAACTCAAGCTGCCAGAGGTTAATAATGATATCATGCAGAATTGCCTTTATAGAGCACCTTTCACCCAGAGGTCCCAAAGCACTGCAGGAATCCAGGGAGGTGGGGGGAGGCAGACACACAGTCTCTGCCAAACCGCCTGACACACCATCCTATGTATTATATTGGTTCATCAATGAAGAGTGTTTTTTAGTTGTGAGAGGAAACCAAAGAACCCGCGAGAAAATCCACACAGAACAGGGATGGAATACAAAAAACGCTGCACAGAAGGTTTAGTACACTCTACTGAACACTAGCTAAGTATCAAGCAAAATCTCAGGAGCAACTATTTTGCTATTATATTGGGATGTTTGGCAAATTCCATTAACCACTATATCATATGGAGGAGGGATTGTAGATTACCTGAAGGTGAATCAATGGAAATGAAATTATAACACTATAAATTATCCACCTCGCAGCCCAGTGGGTTTGGAAGTCTCACACACAAATATTCATAATGCACAACTGACTGCATTCTCCTTGTCTATTGACACATCTGCTTTGTATCCAGCCAGGTGGCACTGTGGTCAGTGCGATCAACAAGTAGAAATCTATGATGATTAACCATGAATCAGAGGCAAAGGGTTGACTCGCCCATCATCTGTTTGGGGGTCAAAAAAATCGGTATCAATTTGTAGAAAGTAAAATAAATGTTAACGAATGGAAAGGCTGAATCCTGTCATCAGAATGTGGATTTCCATAACTGGCTGAGGGCAGTTAAGGGAAATGGGGGTTGCTCATTGCATGTTGAATAGGCTGACACGTATATTAAACAGCTATTATCATTCCTTCGGCAGTGTTGTCCCTGTGGAATGCTGTGTTTATTATATAGAGAATATACAGTGGCATCAGAAAAACAACCTGGCTCCTGGTTGAACAGCTGAAAAGAGATGTTTAGCGGAAAACAGAAGCCGATATAAACACTTGAAGCAATAAGCGAGGTTAGGAACGCGGTAACACTGGTAATTTTGGCACATGGGTGCCATGCGGGCACCTTGATCGGCCTTGCTGCGAGGGGATTCCTGGGTGGCGTGGGGAGGCAGGGTATCACCCCGCGCATTGGCATCGGTCAGGGGATCACGCAGCCTCTTGCTGGAGCCTGACCGCTCGCTCGATTTCCGCTGCAGCAGCTCGCGGCGTGCGCGCGAGCGCTCCAGAAGCTTCTGCACATGCGGAACAATGCGCACAACACCACAAGTCGCTGGAGCCGCAGGGATGGCAACAAGAATCCGGAGGGCTGTGGAGAGAACGGCATGTGAACAGCAACAACAACGACATATGAATGGCAAAACAACACAATTACGTTGTTTTGTTACAAATCTGAGCTCTGGAGAGAACGGAATGTCAATAACATCAGAGCAGTTCAATTGAACGTCAAATAATGGCTTTAATTTAGAGGACATAAAATAAGCAATAAAATAATTGCTCAACAAACAAAGGAAGGAATAAGTGTTCCTGAGCAGGTGCAGGTCAGCAGTGAGCTATCATCCCAGCACGACGACAGTGAGCCGCGTCAACAGTCCTAGCCAGATGACTTGACAGTGAGTGTTGAGTGAGTGTTGAGATTTATGGTTACTTCAGAGTATGCTGTATAAAAGGGCGGCACGGTGGCCCAGTGGATAGCACTGTCGCTTCACAGCAAAAAGGTCCCGGGTTCGAATCTCGGCTCGGGTGCCTTTCTGTGGGGAGTTTGCATGTTCTCCCCGTGTCCGTGCGGGTTTTCGCCGGGCACTCCGTTTTCCTCCAGTGGTCCAAAAAAACATGCTGCTGCATAGGTTAATTGGCTTGTAGACTAAATTGCCTGAAGTGCCCAGTGATGGACTGGCGTCCGTCCCGTCGTCGGGTGTATTCCTGCCTTACGCCCTGTGTTTCCGGGATAGGCTCCAGCTCACCGTGACCCTGTACAGGACTAAGCGGTTTCTGATAATGAGATAAGATATTCTGGAAAAAAGTATCCAGTGTATACTGAAAAGACGTAATGATGGGGGAAACATTTTAAATACACACAGATGGTCAACATTATTTTCAATCTCTCCAGGGCTGCCCTTTCGGGATAGCTATGTCAAAAGAGCACCTCTTCAGAGCAGTTCTCGTACAATGGGCTATGAAAACCTACATCAAATAATTTTGTTTACAGGAGAGAGAACCAATATTCCTGGATATGGTCAACAAACACAGTTTAATGACCCATTGCTGTATTGACATCTCGTAGGTGCCTAACAGCCCAACAAGCTGGGTGTTACACAAAATGCCATAAATCTTTGTAACCTTGTATTCAAAACAATGTAAACATCTGTCGGGCAACCATCGAGTCCGGTCTCCAATGCCACAGACCGCTCATTGTCGCGCCCGTGGTCACTGGTGGAGGGGCCACCAGTGACGATGACAGGAAGCCTCTCACATTGCATCAACTGCATTTAACACCAGCGAAAAAGAGTCCGCGCGCCAACCGAACTCTCTCCCACATGCCGGTATGTCGGCGCCGAGGCACAAGCTCCCGTCCCAACAGCCCGTTGTTTCTCAATCGTCAAACCATCCAATAGTCAGCTCGCCGAGTTCCGGTTCACCAACTGTCCCCAACCCAATGCAGTCCCACCTTATATCTACTGCCCCCTCTGTGCGTAAGTGACATCTGACACGTATAGAGGGACTTTTTAACCTTCCGGCCGTCCTTCCAGTTTACCGTACATCACCATCTTTCGTCCAATCCTTGAACTTGCTATGACCACCCTCCGGTGGACCATCCCGTAGCAACAACACCCCGTGACCCACAATCACAGCCAATCACACACGACGCGCTCTCGGCCCATCCCAATGCAGCTCTCTCTCGCTCGGCTCAAATCCTGGGCGTCAAGGTGCACCCAGCCTGGCACCACGCAGAATCCAGCATCGCCCATCGTGCACGACACACCCGCTCAGCCATTCGTAGCACAGCTCTCTCCAGGCTCAAATCCTGGGCGTGGGTCAAAGTGCACCTGGCCTGGCACCGCGAGCAACCCAGCACCACCCACCACATACGACACCCCCACTCAGCCATTCACACCGTCGTAAGCCGGCACCGCTCATCACGCACGACACCCCACTCACCCCATAACATCGCGACCCCCTCCTCACGGCCCGATCACAGAGTGTAAGTGTCCGGGTGCACCTAACCTGGCACTGCGCGGGGCTTGGCACCACACACCTTTATGCTATTGCACACAGCATCAATAATACAATTCACATTGCAGTCTCACATAAGTAAAATACATTGTTAAGAACTAAAAAAAACGTAACAAAGATCACAATTTCGAAATATAAAATGGCATATGTTCTCAACCTTTTTGCACCTCAAGGCCCACGTGGCCCCCTTTGGTATAATCTCCACGGGACCACCAAGTGGCTGGCACTCACGACTCCTCACTGAGGGGGTCGTGCTGCCTACCGAATAAGAATGGCAGTAATAGTCCTTCATTCTGAAAAAAAAAACACGGATGGGCACGGTTGCCAAGGTTTAAAATTGTAGCCGAACGACCAACGCTTAATTATATAAGCCGTTGTCGGTTTGTCTTACATTCCAACCGTAAGCGACGTGAGAGAGGTTCGGTTGAAAAGTAGCCTGTGGCCCAGGGGCAAAAGCCTCGTTCAATCGCCAACCGGCAGGAATCCAGTTGCCACAGTAGCGACATCACCAGCATTCCATCACATTTGAAAAATAACTCCGGTTTTAAAAGGAGCAAAGGCCTTGCCTGTTAATGTTTCATTTTGCTGGGGTAACATTTACTGCAAGACCTCAATTGCAAGTTAGCCATAAACATGCTGTCCATTAATTTTTATTGAATTCCACAGGGAAAGTTAAAAAAAATATTTTGCAATTATTGACTGTTTTAAAACTATTAAAATAATACACTTAAAATATATTGTACTTCAACAGGAGCTAAATCAAACAAAATATATCTTTCAATGCCAGAGATGTTTCATAAATCTAAGTCGTGTCTACTGACTAAAAAAGTGCGATTTTGCTGATGTACCTTACTTGTGAAGCCTATATATAATAAAGTAATCCTGATAACTGATTAAGTTTAAATAAGCTGTTATTACTGTATACGTTATGAATTTTCCAATGGAACCTTAGGTTTTATCTGCAATGTGGAATTTCCTCCATTGGGATGCGATATTTCCCTGCTGGCTAAAATGTATCGCTTATCTTTTTTTTAGAACGCTATACGGACAACAAAAAGTACCCATGGCGTTACTGTTGTTGATAAGCCATTCATATGTTGTTGCTTACGCGCCGTTCTCTCCACAGCTCCGTGCAGCGCTTTGTGACCCTCGGGTGAAAAGTGCTATAGAAGTGCAATTATTATTATTAAGATGTCGCAGACAAAGCTGTTGAGGCATAATCACAAACAGGAACTGGGGGCAATGAAGTGCAGTTTAACGAATTAAAACAACTACATACATTAAGCACTGAGGGGAGGCGGAGGAAGAGGAGAGGGGGGGAAGAA
>JAZEWT010000025.1:4669934-4684121 GCA_036362905.1 Mordacia mordax
CCGGTGTTCTGTAACTGCAGACTTACCTGCAAATTTAAAAACCCCCCAAAAATTTTGCCGCTGATTTTCCGTTCTGGTGCCGTTGTTGTTGACGGTGCCGTTCTCTCCGTAGCTCTGTGCAGCGCTTTATAATTTAATAATAATAATTATTATTAAATTACGCATTGAATGTGGGTTACACGGCAACAACGTTACCCCTAAATGTGAAAACCTATTCGGAGGTCTTGAAAACGTGCCATGAGACTCGGTGAGGCTTTACTGGGAAAACGAGCGTAATAATGATAACACTTTTACGATATCTGATAATCGCCTAGGAAGTCTACAGACTGAAATTTGAACTCAACACACACTGCATAACATGCATTATTTTTCTAATTTTTTTGAAAGAACAGAATGTCGGTTTTTAACAACCTATGTGCGTAGCTTTCCTCTGTGTTCTGTCGTTTTGTTTGGCGTGGATTCCATACCAAAATCACAACTCTCAAAAAAAGTTTGTGGAAGCACTGAGGCTTTTCTGGGGTAAATAAAGCACATGCCTGTGATGTTGACATTGGCACGTCTTGCCATACCACCTGCTAACAGTGGTCACCACGCGGCTGTTTGCAGAGAAAACGGTTGGGATGCACAGATTGTGAACAGATTGTGTCAGTCAGCTTTATGACTTGCAACACAAGGCTCACAAACGCCATGATATAACACACAAGGCTCGCCAACGCATTGTGAGATTATGATGCCAATGCGTGCAAGCAAATGGCCTTGTGCTAAGTTCATTATCCGTTTCCTGCCAACATGCTGCCCTTGGGCATGTAGCAGTAGTGTAGTGGTTAGTGCACCCAGTGATCTGAGTTCCATTCTCGGCCCTTGCTAACATCAGGGGTGGGATAATTGATTTACGAACTTGTCCTGAACCGCTCCCTCTCCCCTCCATTATCAACCCACACACACCAGCGTGGTGAAGTGTTGTCAAATGCTGGCAACCGCATGGGCACGCTTTTATCCACCAGTGGCTGACCAAAGGCTATAAATTATTATAATCTATCCTGACCTGCTGTGTAGCAACACAATAACTCATAGCTCTGTTAATCTACAAATTTCACCAATGCTATGGGTCTTCCCTTACTGCTACAACCATTTACACGGGCTGTTGTGTTCAACTTTGTCACCTCTAATGCCACTATGGATATTGTGTTTTTACACTGGTACATATAGGGACATGTGTCCCCATGCTCAAAACTGATCAGGCTGTGTTCATATGTATGTTTGCAAGTCAAGGTCCAAATAGCCATATATTGTGTGTGCTGTGTATGATTGGTACATACTTTGTGCATGAAAACACTGAAATATATTGTCGTTTCAACTGCCGCCATTTCAGAAAGAGTGAGTTCGCAAATCTTTTATCACCTGGCTCTTTTCTGAGACGTGGAAGTTCGTACTCAACTGTCTTGTTGTTTTTGGTGTCGTTTTTCTTTTCATGGCATTGTAACCGTAGAATTGCTCCACTGGCCGGGACGAGAGCTCACGAAGAAGACCACTCTGGCTGCTCCGGTGACAGTGCAGACTGGCTGCCGACTGTCTCGGTACAAACACCAGCCGCCACAAAATGACCACAAATCAGAACAGAATGACCGTAGGCCGTTCCAAAATGACTGGGCCTCACAGAGCAGTCAGATGATTTTGCAAAGAGACCGGGTTTCACAAACCGACAATATGGTGTCACACAGAGACCGGCAGCTGCAAGTGAAACAGATGTCTGAAATCAACCACCGGGTGTTTAAACGTGGCTGTGTGGCACAAGCTGAGCAAGTGTTAAAAAACAGTCGACCGCCGCAAAAAGATCACGTGGCAAAAATTGTCCAGCTTTCACAACCTAACGGTAAGCCATCGCAAAAAGTTCAGCTTTCACCAAAAGACAAAATTTTACAGATCAATCGCCGGCTGTCAAAATACCACTATGTGTCACAAACTGACCAGGCGTCACATAAAGTGGCACGAACCAAAAGCAGTCCTTTGCCCAACGGAGAGGCACCACAAAGCCAAAGAAGGGAGACACAAAACAGGTTTCCGCTGCGGAGCGGGAGCGCGAAAAGTCTCACGGCGGTAACGGAGACGAACACGACGCTGTCGCCACCGCTGCCGCCGTCACACTTGCGTCTCTACCCTGCACAGCGTCAGCTTTGCTCGAGCACGGGGAGCTCAGCGACGGCTCCAGGAAATTCGAGGCCAGGGTCGGCGCGGGCCTCGTGGCGGCCGACCACTCAGGGACTTGCTTCCCCACGGAAGGAAGCAAAGGGTCGCTCATCCTCTTCTGCCACCACTGCTGTCATCCCGGTGCGTCTCGAGGTTTTATTGTGTTGGGGTAGCACAGTGTTGGATTGTGATTGTAAAGTCGTTATTTTTTTTGTCTCAAGGTCAGGTTTTATTTCCGTTTTGCTTCAGATACCACAGAAGGCTGGTCAATGCCAGGGTGTGGCCAAACGATAGCTGCATATTTGTCAAGCGTGTTACGTATGCTGATGATCTGGTATTTGCTGCTCACTCTTAAGACGCTGGAGACTGCTGCTGAACTTGGAGCATGCCACTAAGAGGTGGGAGCTTATCCCTTACCGTCAGTGCCACCAAAACAAGCCACTTTCTCGGGGGTTAGGGTATTTTATACGATGAAACCCTCCAACCCCTGAGCTAGTCTTGAGTAATGGGGCATTTGTAGAGAGTGCAGGCGTTTTCATACATGGGCAGTGTGCTTATGACCAGTTCATGGTTGGCAACAGAGGTCTAACACTGGATCAGTCGAGCCTGCATTATTTTTTTCATAGGCTGCATTGTGTGGAAGTTTCCTGACCTATTGCTCCATATGAAGTTTTGGGTTTTCTCTACCAAAGATACATTATTCTCTCAGCTTGCAATATGTGGATCTCTTTAATGGAAATCTGCGCCAACTCAAAACATTACGGCTGAGCTTCCTACGATCCGTCCTGGGTTTCACCATGCTGGATTCTATGCAGAGTTCACAGATTTTTATGATCTTAATACAGTCCCATCAATGAGCAGCTCGGCCAGGCTACACTGCATTTCGTGGGTCACCTAGCCTGCATACCAAGACCCCACATGTCCAAGCAGCTTCTGTTAGAGGGAGCTAAATCGGCATGGTAAGAGCTAAAAAGAGATGAGTTTATGTGGCATAGGATTAAGTGAGGTTTTTTGTATTTTGCTGATGACTGGTGCAAGTGGTGTCAAGATCCACTTCCGTGGAGGAGGTTCATCAAGGAGGTGAAGTGCCAGGCAGATAAAATGCAGCATGTTGGCAGAGTGAGAAGCAAATGTGGTGTATCTGTCAGTCATACAATTAAGCCATAACATCTAGATCTGTCCTCCTCTCGGCCAGTATTTGACTCTTCTGTGGCCTCAAAGTGCACCGAGCCTGGCACACGCTGTGTGGTGATGTCACCACCAATTAGTGGTGTTGTTGAAGCAGTTAGTGTATTTCACAAAGATCGATATTTGTGGATTTTGCTTATCTATAGAAATGAGAGGTTGCCGGTGTATGACAATGCAGCATGTTAGTTTTTTAATTGATAGGCTTGTGTCTCAGCACTGCACTTCTTGCTATATCAAATAAAGACTGGAGTTGAATCAGATAGGAACTTGCCAATCATTCCAATCGAGGATCTTCCTACAATAGATATTCTTAAGACTCAATATGGAGCATTCATGGATAACCCCGATGACTGGGTTTCCACTGATAAGCACCTCCTCATGGCGTGTCCTGTTATTTGTCTCACCTTGCTAGAGCTATTGTAGTCAGGCTAATGTTGCGACTGTCATCGCTGCCTGTACTCTGCACTATGTTCGTGGCCACAGGTGACAAGCCGGTCACTTCCAGACCGGGTGGTGGGGTCACCCATGGTAGGGCCACCTTTGGAAGGTGGCCAGCACGCGGTGGGGGATCTGAGTGTTGCGGGGAACAGCCTGGACCTGGCCCAAAGGCCGGTTGGTGGAACGCATTGTGACCGTATGGAAGATGGAGCAAAGGATGAGTTCCGTCGCCTTCCACATCTCCTGCAACGCTGTGAGCTGTGCCATCATGACCCACTCATCGTCATCGCCACGTAATATTCATGTCACGTCGACCATGCAGCACATCTCGAGGCTTTTAGCCAATGAAGTCATTTGCAAGAAAATTGGCAGAGGTGGACCATAAATAATAATAATAATAACCGATGTTTATCATGTGCAAATTCCATGCCTGGTCAGGGACGAGACACAGATCCTGACCACAGCACACATGGCCCAATCTTTTTTTAATGTCGCGATATCATTGATGTCAATTGTGAAGCGGATGTGCGTAGTTATGGTTAGCTAGAGGGTTAGCCACCCTACAGGTCGGGTGTTGCCCGTTTCACCTTAGCGACTTTCAACACTCACCGGATGTAAATCCAACTCAAGTTGCTGGGTTCATAGAGCAGTGCGCTAACCGCTGCGCCATTGAGTATTACCTCGAACATTGCCTCCAGCGCTGCTTCTTGGGTGTTTCTCTCTGCATGTTGTCCCCTGCTGGGGCAGGGCGAGGGCTGGACGTGGGGCCCTGCCGCGGGTCACCGTCGCGCCCGCCGTGCCTCCTGGCCGCCATCAAACCGCGTAACGTGCAGCGCGAGCGCGGCCGCTTCGCGCGCGCCCGCTTCGCGTATGACCCGCACTTCGAGTACACGAATCCCGCCGAGCCTGCGCTGTTGGCGCGCTATGCTGCGCCATCGCACTGTTTCCTGCCGCAGGTACGGGCGAGGGTGGCGCTGGGTGGGGGGGGGAGGTCATTTGAAGTCGGCATTTGTACTGCACGGCGATGGACTGGCGTCCCGTCGTCGGGTGTATTCCTGCCTTACGCCCTGTGTTTCCGGGATAGGCTCCGGCTCACCGTGACCCTATATAGGATTAAGCGGTTTCAGATAATGAGATGAGATTTGTACTGCAAGTGGGGATGGACTGTGGCATTACGATAGTTGGCATATTGGGAGGACTTCTGCTAGACGCTTGAGCGTCGATGTCATGGTTCGTGTTTATCGCTTGTATTAGGAATTATGTTAGGGTCGGTGTCTGTATTAGGGTTTATGTTAAGCGTTCAGGTTAGGATTTGTTTTAGAGTTAGGAGCTGTTAAGTTTTACAGTTTGCATTATGACTCGGGTCGTTTTAAGATTATTGATTTAGAATAAAAGTGTCTTTCAGAGTTGGGCTGTTAATAAGGGTTTTGTTACTAGGGTTTATGTTATGGTCTGTTATGATTATTGATAGGATCAAGATTATGGTTAGTGCTAGGGTATGCGTCATGGTTACGCTTTATGTTAAGACCATGGTTATGATTATTCTCTGGGTCGTAGTAATGGTTATGAATAGGAACGTGGAAATGGTAAGGGAATTTGCAACGTGTCCTCGCCTTGTCTCGCTGTCTCGCCTCATCCTGCTCCCCTGCCGCAGGCCGTGAGCATCCTGGAGCGGACGCTCAGCCGCTACGGCAGCTACGAGCACTTTGAGCAGGCCATGGGCGGCAACGTGCTGTCGCCCCGCCGTATCTGGGCTCACGTGCGCTCCTACATGGAGAAGGAGGGCTGCCTCGGCGAGGTGGGGACGCAGAGCGACGTCAACGATTGCCGCGCTTCGTGGCCGCAAGCGTGTTTCCCCTGCTCAATGCAGGAGCCGAGCGCACGGCGGTGAGGTGTGAGAGGCTAGATCCGAGTGCAGCAAGCGGCCGATAATACAACACGGATGGAGACGTCTCTCTACATCTTTCCTAAAGCTGCCGTGCTTTAAGAAAATGCGATCGCAGGCCTTCAAAAGCTGTTGTTTCGAGATAGCCTTATCTGCGCGCCTCTCACTCTCACTCATCGCGTGGTGCTGAGCGGTGTACGTGGTGGTGAGTTTGGTCGTATCTCTCGCTCACCGCGTGGTGCCGAGCGGTGTACGTGGTGGTGAGTTTGGTCGTATCTCTCACCCACCGCGTGGTGCCGAGGAGCGTTGTACGTGGTGGTGAGTTTGGTCGTATGTCTCACCCACCGCGTGGTGCCGAGGAGCGTTGTACGTGGTGGTGAGTTTGGTCGTATCTCTCGCTCACCGCGTGGTGCTGAGCGTTGTACGTGGTGGTGAGTTTGGTCGTATCTCTCACCCGCCGCGTAGTACCGAGCGGTGTACGTGGTGGTGAGTTTGGTCGTATCTCTCGCTCACCGCGTGGTGCCGAGCGGTGTACGTGGTGGTGAGTTTGGTCGTATCTCTCGCCCGCCGCGTGGTGCCGAGCGGTGTACGTGGTGGTGAGTTTGGTCGTATCTCTCGCCCGCCGCGTGGTGCCGAGGTGGTGGTGAGCCTGCACGACGATCTGCTGTCACGCGCCTCCATGACGGTGCAGCATGGCCGCCCCACGCTCTGCATCAACACGGCAGCGGCTCGCGAGCACTGGCTCGAGGGGATGCTGCAGCACGAGATCGGTGCGCACGCACGATCACACAACCAGATGTTCGTTGTCGTTATTATTATTACATCAGAAAGTATCCCCGCATATAACGATAATAATAATTTTACATTTATAACACGCGCATATTCATTTCACCGTCGAAGGTATTCATTCGACAAGAGAGCGACTCAGAGGCGCGAGGAGGGCACAGAGAGGCGGGGGAGGAGGCAGCCGGGCGGTTTGCCGGCGCCACATTGCCACACACCGCTTCCTATATATTAGGATGTCATCGGTCAATTAATTAATGAGTTTTTTTTTTAAGTTGTGGGAGGAAACCGGAGAGCCCAGAGGAAACCCACGCAGAACAGGGGGAGAGAATACACAAACTCCACGCAGAAGCGCGCCCAAGACGGAGATCGAACCTGCTCGGGCAGTGAGAACATCTGCGCCGCCCTACAGCTTGCAAGCTCCAGGTCCGGGATTCCTGCGACAACAACAGCCGTCCAAACAGACCGATGCAACACCAGCCAAAACTAAGGAGCAAATAACCTTACAGCAACAATCTGTGCATGAATGAAACTCCAACCATGGTGATAAAAGTGAACGGTATCACGCAAGATTGGACACTTCAACAAACTCACAACAGTAACTTGTGCAAAGATGAAACACCAAGCGTAATGAACTAGACAATAGAACTCAAGATTGCACAGCACAATAAATGAATAATTAAGTATTACGGTGCAACTGTAGCATGGGAATTGCTTTTTTTATCACAACAAAGGGAAGGAGCATATACTACCCTTCCAAAAGTCCAATCAGTTTATGTAAATGCAGCTGGTCTAAAATAGTTATGCTAATTGGGATTAAAAGTAGATTATGTTAATGATTGCATTTATAGAGCGCTTTTCACCCGAGGGTCACAAAGCGCTGCACAGAGCTGCGGAGAGAACGGCACGTCAACAACAATGGCAGAGAACGGCAAATCAGCAACGATAACTTCTTTAGGTTTTTTTTTTTTACAAATCCGAGCTGTGGCGAGAACGCCATGTCAACAACAACAACATCAGAACAGTTCAACTGGAAGTAAAACAGCGATAAATTATAGGACATAAAGTCAGCAAAAAATAAATAATTTCTTAAACAGGAACATATGTTCCCGAGCAGGTGGTAGAGACTAGCATCACGCTTCTGGTGACGTTGTTCCAAAGTGAAATAAGGAAAGGAGTGAGTGACCAGAGCTTCTATTAAACAAACGTGTTATTGCAGCCAATTTTATTCAAAAGTTTTTTTGTGGGTGGGGCTTGTTCTCAAATCTCACTCAACAAATTAAATTATTTTGTGAAACCGAGTTTAAATCCGCGTGATAGGGTTTATAATTTTAACCCCCAAATTAAACTTCATTGCCTCACCCCTTAAACGTCTAATTAAAGCTCATGTTTAATTTCCTCGTTAACCACCTTTTTAACACTTCCTCATTAAACATTTATTTAGACTTCCCATGAAATCTATTTGTTGAACATTACTAAAACCCATAAAGTTCAAGTTTATTTGATTTAAACAGGAAAAAGTCAAGAGACAAGGATGAGGCCGATTTTTGGTTTAGCAACTTGTGGAATTGATCTGCCTGCCTGTACGGAATAATTTCCAAATATAATTTCGAAATTGGCAAATAAGCACTCTGCAACCAGCATACAGTGGCCTACTGTTAGAAATTACATCAGGGGCTCTATTGGGCGACACGGTGGTGCAGTGAGTAGCACCGTTGCCTCACATTAAGAAAGTCCCAGGTTCGGTTTCCAGGTCGGGTGTCTTTCTCTTTGGCTTTTGTGTGTTCTCCCAGTGTCCGCATGGGTTTTCGCCAGGTACTCGTGTTTCCTCCCACCGCAAAGACCACGCTGCTGCAAAGGTTAATTTGCCCGCAGTGCCCTGCGATCTACTCGCTTCACATCTTGGATATAGCCTCGCCTTACGCCCTGTGTCTGCCGGGATTGGTTCCGGCCCCCCACGACCCTATACAGGATTAAGCGGATATTGATAATGATGATGCTGCATAATATACATAGCGAAGCAGACGGCATGTTAAACCAGGGCAGCCTGCCCACCCCAAAACACCAATCTCTGCAACAAGTGGTGGCAGCAGCGTCATCACTGTGCCGCATGCCGCTCACGACAAACTTGTCGTTGCTCCCCTCGGTGCCGCCGAACCTGCCCAGGCACGCACTTCCTGCGGGGGCTGAACGGCGCCCGTCAGCCGTGGGGGCGCCCGGGCGGGCGGCGCCGCTTCGCGCTGCGCCCGGCAAACCCGACCGAGGAGGGGCTGGCGAGCCTGCACAGCGTGCTCCACCGCCGCGACCCGCTGCTGTGGCGCGCCGCGCTGCTCTACTTCACCGTCAGCCGCGCCGCACACCTCTCCTTCTCCGCGCTGTTCGCGGAGCTGGGCCGCTTTGTGCGCGACCCGGCCACGCGGTGGGAGTACTGCCTGCGTGCCAAGCGTGGACAAGAGGACACCTCCGTGCCAGGTGAGTAGTGGGGGCATCTCGATATCAGGTGTGTGAGACATGATCAGTCAGGGTGGACCAGTGGTGCGGTGATTAGAGCACTGGATGATAAAACGCATGTGTCGTTGTGTAGAGTGGTGGCAGAGTGATTGTTTTGGACGGAGCTGTGAATGTGGCGACCTGAATTATAATACTCGCCACAACTAGCAGTGGACATTATTGTCTGAACAGGTCCTGAACTTTTTTTCACCAACCTGCAGTGACCAGCGTGGTAAAGTATCGTAGAATATCCCTCATTACTGACCTGGTGTTGAGAGGTTTTTTTTTCTATCTGACAGTGGGTTGACAGGCCTGTGGTAACACCACAAATCATTACATGTGTAATAATAATAATAATTGTACTTCTAGAGCTCTTTTCATCCGACGGTCATAAAGCGCTGCACAGAGCTGTGGAGAGAATGGCATGTCAGCAATAACAACAACATAAGAACAGGAAATCAGCAACAATAAAGTTTTTTTGTTATAAATCTGAGCTGTGGAGAGAACGGCATGTCAGCAACAACAACATCAGGACAGTTCAACTGAAAGCCAAATAGTGGCAATTAATTAAAGGACATAAAATATGTGATATAAAATTATTCTTCAACAAACATAAAGGAATACATGTTCCTGAGCAGGCGCAGGTCTATAGTGTGCCATCATCCCGGCATGACAACAGTGAGTTACATTAACAGTCCTAGCCAGAGGACTTGGAAGCCTTACAGAACACTTGAGTTTTGAAATTAGATTTGAAGGTGCCCAGGAACCCAGGATCTCTCACACACTAAGCAAGACTCATACCGCTAGGACAACGAGTCAGACATGCTTACAGGGAGTGAATGTGGAGCTTGTGCGATGATCACGTTGCTGAACTAACACTGGATAGCATGACCATGTCTCTGGGCTCTAGGCTGCTTCAACAAGGACCAGGTTTACCTGACAGGCGTCCTCTCCATCCTGCGCCACCGCCGCTCCATCGACTTCCAGATGCTCTATATCCTGGGCAAGGCGAGTTATCACCCGTCAACACAATCGTTCGTGCGTACAGATGCACAAGCTCGCATGCTCGCACGTACGCATTTGCACGAGTACATAGATAAGTATAAATGTATGTACACTCAGGTGTATGCTCGTACGTTCTTGTGCATGTGAATAAGCTGGTTAAGGAAATGAGAGAAAATGCACCTGATGCAAATATAATATAAAATGTAAGCTGATCAAAAGTTTATATTAGTAATAATACTGGCACTTCTAGAGTGCTTTTCACCCGAGGGTCACAAAGTGCTGCGCAGAGCTGTGGAGAGAACAGTAACAATAACATAACGACAAATCAACAACAATGATTCGTGCTGATCTCATGAACTAATGATAGTGCTGGGTGGTCTAGTAGCAGTGGTAGTGCTGTATGGCCGAGTTCTGGTTTACAATTTTGTAGTGGTATTGCTTGATGTTACTTAGGATACCTAGGTGTCTTTTGGCAAACACTAGGTATCCTTTGGTACCGTGTACTACATGCACGCAATGGTTGTATAATCGCATTAAGCTGTTCTCTGGGAGGTTGCAAGGACTGGAATTTAGCAACACTGCTCCTGGGGTAGTGCTGGATAGTTCATTGGTTTAGCAAAGCCTCTGGGGAGTACATTATTCTCAACCTAGACTGCTTGGTCCTATGACTTCTTTGCACCATCACCACTGACCTGACCCTGGGCCCCTGCTGGTAGGTCTCCATCGAGGACGTGGAGCGGCTGCGTCCGCTGGCGGTGGTGGAGAAGACACGGCTGCCACACTTCTTGCATAACGCCGAGGTCTACCAGTGTGAGCTCGACCGGATCATGTCGGCCAACGGACTGTCCGACTCGGAGCTACAAGAGCTTATGCCAGACTGAGCCATGGGGCAGCACCACTGAGAGGACCGCTGGGTATGATCCTCCTTAGCCACCGTGGGTATTAATTCTGTGGGATCTGCAAAAAAACTGGAGTTAGACAACTACCAACTGTGGTATTGTCTAATTGGCACAAACTGGTTTGGTGGGGTCCACCGAATTAGCGAGTTTGTCCATCGTGCTTTCATGAAGTCGACGGTTCGATTTCCACTGCAGCTGCTCGTTTATTTCCACACGAATATTCTCGAGAGCCTCACCTCTTGTAAAGTGGTTGTTGAAGATTTAATAGCATTTCTTACGGTTCATTTGTTATTCCACTCTGGGATAAAGGCCTCTGTCACAAACAAAGGCGAATATATTATTTTTAGAGGATTTTTACGATGGGGCCCTGGTCGAAACCACAGAGTGTGCGCCTAGATTCAAGGCGAAGAGGAGAGACATCGGGGAGGAGAAAGCAGACAACGACAGTGGCAAAGAAACAGTCTGAGCTCAACACAGAGTGTGGCATTAGCCGTAAGCAAGCTCTTGCGAGAGGAGTGCTTGGCAGAGTTTTGTTAACAACACGTGTGGCTCAGCAGTATAGCGGTGTGAGCGGTGAAAAAAAAATCCACCACCCGCAGAAAGGGAACCCAAGACGACGAGGGATGTCTCGAGATTGACGATGAACGCGGCCGCAGTGTGTGTGAAAGAGTGGCAGCTGTCTCAGTCAGACAGCCAATCCAGCAGCAGATCGAGCCCGACCTAGGTGTACAGCGCCGGGCGTCAAGCCGTCCACATCAGCGACAGCAGGGGAGGTGAATGAGCGTGGCTGCAGGAGCGTTGTGTGCGCAGCGGCGGCCGCCGTCTCAGCGAGACAGGCGAGAAGGGGAGAGTGTCTGACTGCGGGCACGGGTGTGATCGGCGTGTGGGATCGGCTGAGTTGGCAGCAGCGGTGAGTGGCCACAGTGCCTCCGAGTGGTTCTGTTTGGTGCAAGCCGTGCACAGCGCCGGCAGGGCGGTGCAGGGAGAGAAATCTCCAACCGTCAAAAAAAAAGTACTTCACATCCTCACATGCAAAACCACAATGACGTGAAACCAGTTGTAGAGACTGGTAGTAATTGTCTCACCTCATCGTCAGAACCGCTTAATCCTCTACAGGGTCGTGGTGAGCCGGAGCCTATCCCGGCAGACACAGGGCGCAAGGCAGGGATATACCTACGATGGGACGCAAGTCCATCACCGGGCACTGAGGGCAATTTAGCCTGCAAGCCAATTGACCTATGCAGCAGCATGTTTTTTGGACTGTGGGAGGAAAGTGGAGTGCCCGGCGAAAACCCACACGGACACGGGGAGAACATGCAAACTCCACACAGAAAGCAGCACCCGAGCCGAGATTCGAACCCAGGACCTTCTTGCTGTGAGGCGACAGCGCTACCCACTGGGCCACCGTGCCACTCGGTTGTAATTGTTGGGTTGGTGAAACGAGAGGGTCGTAAGTTTGTGTTTACATCTTGCCTTGCATCGTATTGCATTGCTGTGGTAGCGTTTTGTGATATCATTTGTGAGGTACTGTTTTGTGTTGGGTGATGTTGAAAGTGGGGTTATTAAAATTGGTGGTGATGGTGCTGATGGTAGTGTCTATATCATATCTGGCGTGCGTTCATTGTAACAGGCAGTTTCTCGGACAGCTCTTTTCGATGGTGAGGCCATCGTGGGCCTTGTCTTATCGAGTTGTATTATACACTTGTACACTATACGTAATGTAATTACTTATGAAGAATCGTTAGGGACAAATGACCGAGAAGCGACTTCAATGCTAGTGCATTAGGACTCGAAAGCTAGTAATCAGGTAATCAATTCCGTAGTTTGAATCGCTATCAGGGCCGTGTGTTTAAAGCTCGGAGGCAGCAAGGTGTTAGACTCTAAAATAAGTTGTGTTTGTGTGGAATATAAGAGCATTATCTTTTACCAAGCATCATAAAGTGCAAGCGTACATACATTTTATTTAACAAAGTGAAATTAGACGGCATCGCCTGGCTCTGCGTTTGATCGTGAGAGCATTGGTTAACTTTATAGTCTTGATGATAACAGAGCAGGTTGATGCTTGGTGCTGATGGTGGTGATGGTGGTGATGGTGGTGATGGTGGTGATGTGGTGGTCCAGCGGTTAGTGCGCTGGGCTACAAACCCGGCGACCCGAGTTCCAATCCTGCTCATGGCCTCCATTGCACTAGTTACTCATTTGAGTTGGTACTCATTTGAGTACCGAGTGCAATGTGAGACAGAGGCGGCCAGGGGTGGTGTTGGTCACCCGCCCCCTCCTGTGCCGTGTCGATCTTCATAGGTGCTCGCTAATGGCACTTGACCCTACAGTCTGTCAAAGCTCTATGGGGAGATCTTTGTCTTAGATGTGGTGCAAGTGGTGCTATTGGTGGTGATGTTGGTTTACTTTGAGGAGAGGTAGTGTAGTGGTTGGCGCACTTTTCTACAACCTGGCGAACCAAGTTCAATTTCCGCTCACGACCAATTACCGTCGAATATTTGAACTGGTCTCGAGCCACCCTTATGTCAACGCAGCCTCAACTGAGTACCTGGTGCGATGTGTAAACATCGCCGCTAGGGATTTTTTATTACATTAACTGCCACTTTTTAACGTGGCAGCTCGACTTCCTTACGCAACTAAAGTATTTTTACAACGTCTGAAGTCATATTATCGAGTGACAATAATTAATTCGCCATTTGCCCGTCTCCGTTGGCGTGATTTCGCTCTCCAGCATCAGCCGCCGACGCATATTTAGTTGGACCAGATGCGTCCAACTAAATATGTCCTAAAGTGTCCCTGATGTTGGGGCTGACGCCGCCACCACTGTAAATTCGTAACGGAGCAAATGTCACTTTCACAGGATTCTCCGGATTTGAAGACGCCCTCAAACGTGCGCCCGGTGTCATTTTAAAATTATAGTTGAAAGTCTGATCATATTTTACTTGTTGTTCTGCAACGGTGTGTATATTAAAAAAAAAAACCCAAAAAATGTTGTTGCTGCTGATTTTCCGCTCTAGTGCCATTGTCGTTGGCGTTTCGTTCTCTCCGCAGCTCTGTAAAGCGCTTTGTGACCCTCGGATGAAACGCACTCTCTACATGCAATTATTATTATTGTTAATAAAGTTATGCGCTGCTGTTTAGACCCTCGGGTGAAAAGCGCGCTATAAATGCAGTTATTATTATTTATTGTCCTGATAAGTAAATTGCCCCCAAAAATGTGTCCTGCGATGTATTCGCAGCATATCCTAGGTTATTGCCCCGCCTTGAGCCCTCTGTCTGCCGAGATAGGCTCCCTGCGACTCAGGATTAAGC
>JAZEWT010000025.1:4739361-4750942 GCA_036362905.1 Mordacia mordax
GGCGGAGGAGGAATTGCGAGATGTGCCATCGGGTGAACTGCCACACCAGGAGATGGAATCGAACCTGCGACCTCTGAATCGCAAGTCCACTGTGCTGACCATTATGCCACCCCAGCAGTATCTGAGGAAACGATGTTGCCGGTTTAAATGGATTGACCGGTTGCTCCCCCTCCCCTCCTCCCTTCAACGGTGGGGGCATTGGAGCAGAATCGTACGGATTGAATGCTCGTTCCTGGCACCAACCCCTCCTCGAGTCGCAGAGAGTCTTCGGATCATTACTTGTCTGCAATCTCCACCCCGAGCTTGTTCACCAGGGAAGGTAGCTCTGGGGCTCACCGGTAACTAACAAAAACAACTCTGCCACCACAATAATGTTACAATCCTGTATCGTTGGAAAATTAAATCTGTATTGATGTAGGTTTTCACAGCTTGCTGTACTAGTATTACCCTTAAGAGTGCTCCACTTGACAGAGCTATCCCAGCAAATGGAAAGAAAGAGACATCAATGAATATTTACTTAGCAGAAGATTTAAAAAAATACTGCCATAAAGCCATGACAGTTAAAGCCATGAAGCTTTGCGATTGAGGGTTAATGTGGGACACAGCGTGGTTGGAGTCCCACTTAGGTTTCTCAACAGTTGAACGTGTAATGTCTCGAAAGTGGGCTTTGTTCTCTAATCCATGTCGTGTTTCCTCCTCCTGTCTCCCAAAGTAATTACGAGCATGCATCGCTTCTCCCATCTATGCTCGACTGAGAAACACTGCCGACGCATGCGATTGTCAGGAGCCAAATAATCAATCCGTGAAGCTACGCAGTGTTAAATGCCCCGGCGGCTAGCAAAAAGCCAGAGTGGAACCCAGAAAATCTCAACCGGAGCAAGCCTGGCACTCCCGACACTGCCATTATGAGCCTCCCTGGCCCATCCGGCAATCTCCAGAAGGTCCTAATTTAGCGGGGAGAGGGTAGTTTACTGTCCATGGCGAACGCCAGATAGAGAACACACATGCACACTCACGCGCGCGCACACAGAGGCACGCACGCACTCTCACCCACTCCACACTGGCAACAGAAGCGCACACTCCACGGCTGTGCCACGCGTGAAGTATTTTTTGTTTTAAAGACGGAACTTTTTTTTTTTACCATTTCTTCTCGAAAAGAACGTCTGGTTGCACGAGAGAGTTGGAGAGAGAGAGAGAGAGAGAGCTGGAGAGAGAGAGACAGGTGGCAAAGAAGCTGCAGGAGAGAGAGCGAGAGGAGCCAGCGAGCTGGAGGGAGAGTTCGAGAGAGCGCCGCACAGAGCTCGAGGCAGACCGAGTAAAACCAAACCGAAATACTCAGAGTCATTAAAAACGCACTGGCGTTCCAACTCTTCCTCGCGCGCACAACGACTAAAGACGCGTTGTGTCGAACTACGCGCAGCGCTGCCCGGAAACGCGGACGAACAAATCTCAGTCGTGCAAGAGACGACTTTCTGCTGGAGCGAGCGGAGAGGCCGTGAGCATTTTCTTCCGTTCCGGTGCCGTTGTTGTTGACGGCGCCGTTCTCTCCGCAGCCCCGTGCAGCGCGCTGTGACCCTCGGGTGAAAAGCGCTCTATAAATGCAATAATCATTATTATCATCATCTCCTCTGTATGCTCTCGAGCCAGGGGTGGAAATTCCACGTTCCTATAGCGGGGACGAGTCGACCCACAAGCCCGACGTGGGGCAAACACACCGGGAGAGCGAGCAAAGCAGAGTGTATCGTTTTACTCATCCTGTTTGACGCTGAACGTCGCGTGTTCAAAGTTTGTTGAACGCTGCCTGTGCGGTCGTGCTCACCTAACCCTCACCTCAACCCCCCACCAACTGAGTTCCTGCATAGCCGCCTCCCCCCCCCCGGCCCTCCCTTGACACGAGGTCACGCTACACGACGCATTGTTTGGCACGTTGTCCGACGTTTCGCCGCCCCGCCGGACCGTCTTCTTCGTACGCATTCGAAAGACGTGCAGGCGATGGTTGTTGTGGGCAGCCGATGGGGCTGTGGCATCGCGGCTGAGGAGGGAGCGGGGCGGATGGGATGACACGGGGACGGATGGCCACCGTCCCCGGGCAGGTGGGGGCCTCGAAAGCGCACCGGGCCTGGCACGCGAGGGCCGCATCCGGCGCGTTGCCCGGCAGAAAAGGCGGCGCGTCCCCAGGCAGCGCGACGGGAGGAACCGCGAGGCGACGGTGCCAGCGCCGCCGACGAAACCGATGCCGGAGCGGAGACCTGACAAGTCGACGCAAGTTCACCCGCTCGGCGCGGCAGCGGCGCTTAAAAATAAGACGATCCATCACGTGTACCCCCTCCGCCTCCCGTCAACTCCCGATCCCACAGCACACCCCCCCCCCCCGAGTTAGAGCGAATACTAAAATACCTTATTGTGCACGTCTCGGCAGAGGCAGCAGTGAGAAGCGGTAGCTGCTTCCCGCGTGTGCAGCAAAGGCTGGACTTGAGAGTTAATAAATAAACATGCCGACAGCCAAATGGGGAAGCTGCCACGGCGGTGTAATGGCTGGCACACTGGACTCGGGACTCTGGAGGTCGCGGGTTAGATTCGGTTAGATTCGATCTCCGGTAAGGCAGCTTTTAAACAATGGGGCAAGGTTCTCGGCACTTTGGCGGGTGGCTGGACGGCACCACGCCTTGCTTTCTTGCCGAGTGCCAATGTTTGTGGTGTTTGTTTACCAACGGTGCCAGATACTGATTTAAAGTTGAGTCGATCTCGGTGGAAAGGGCCCAAGAGAGGATCGGATAACTGTCGCTGAGGTTGCTGCACAACAACAGTTACCAACAGCTGCCATTTTCCACGCGAGATTGACAACAAGCGTGTCGCCCGTGCCAGACTAGGTGCACTTTGACGAACGTCACGTGAAGTGCCAAAGTCTCTCGCTGGCGGCAGGGGGTCACGGGACAGACGCCGGGCGTTATGGGTGAACTGAGGTTACCGACAGACGCAGCACCACACACGCAGATGCCCACACGTACAAGCAACACGGTGTACACAACTTGCTGTGTTTTAGTCGCCCGGCCCTCCCTACGCTCGTTGTTGTGAGCATCACTCCAATGACACGTGCGCGCACACCCACACGCCTGCGCGCACACACTGTACAGTGCACACACCGGACAGATGAACATTATCATGCCCGGACATCCCAACGTGTTTCGCTGCATGGCATTTCGGCTCAGTCACCATCACCGCCGCACGCACGCACGCACGCACACACACACACACACACCACGTCCCCCACAGAAAACAGACACCCCCCCCCCACCTCGAGCCACAGCTCCTCCTCAGCTGTCAACAACCATCAGCGGAGACGAGCGTTGTCGGGCTGTACCTGGACAAGAAGCTCTCAGCAGGTGGAGTGAAATGTCTGTCACCCGGATTAACGACACACGGTCCACCAGCACACAGCTGTGCACAGCACATCTGTCAAAACCTCGTGGCCAAGGGCGCACATCCCGCAATTGCTGCCGGAAGGAGCCTCGCACGAGAGGGAGAACTTAAGACGGGACGACGGTATTTTGGTCTACTACTTTTTCACGCTGGCCCGGGTGGGAAATTTCACAAACCGGCAGCGCCGTTTGAACCGCGACGCCCGGAGGAGGGATCGAACCTGGTGACCCTTGGATCGCAAGTCCAGTGCGGTGACAAATACGCCACTGTGGCGGCGGCCCACGCGGTACTGTAACCAAACCATCACCGCGCCGGTGATGGCAGAGCGTGCGGGGGAAGCCGTCAATAACCTCGCAGCAAGGAGTTTCGTGTGTACTATCACTGTCCTCCTCCCCGGGCCGCCGACCCCCCCCCAACACACACCCCCACCGCTCCAACCACGACTCTCCTCCATACTTCTCCGCAGAGACGCAGGGAGATTCCTTTGGCGTCTATGCGTGAAGAGGGTGTGACATTGGGGAGGGCAGGACGCAGCTGGCGCGGGGCTGGGTAGGGCTGGGCTTGGGGCTTGCGTCGAGGCAGCGCAGAGCAGGCGCTTGTGAGCGGTGGCGGTGCCGCGAGGGGCCGTGGGATGATGATGATGACGACGATGATGCGTGCGATGGTATTTTATTTTATTTTTTCCTGCGCGCTCAGTGGCTTCGCTTGTGAGCGAAAGCGGGCCCCCCGGAACCCGTGGGGCAGCTCTAGGTTGATGGATGGGCAGGAGGTAAAAGGAAGAAGGGCAGCGAGAGCCCAGCAAAGCCAGCAAGAAGCTCCGTTTTAACACGCTTTGGTGTCAATCTGCTGAAGGGTCCTTCTGGGTCCTCGACACTTTTTTTCCCCTCCCAAACACCCCCGGTTTTTATAGTAAACCTGTCTAAAAGTCCACAGGAAGGTTGTGTCGTTTGCTTTACAGTGCGTCGCACTTATTTTTTTTTAAACGCTATTGTTGCCCATTTTCCGCTCTTATGTCGTTGTTGTCGACGCGCCGTTCTCTCGGCGGCTCTGTGCAGCGCTTTGTGACCCTCGTGTGAAAAGCGCTCCGTAAATGCAATCATTATTATTAATTATCTGAAAACGCGCCGTCTATGTGGGTGGGTGCAGCTCTCACGGCTGTTGGAAGTTCACGTGACTGAACCATCCCACATGTCCGCCCACACCTCGGCACCCAAGCCCGCGACGATGCGAGGAAATATTCTGCGACGGAGCCTTCGTTGAAAATCACAAGTGTGGAACGCTGGCGAAAAACAAAGTCTTCGGCTAAGGCCTCGTAGTGGTGTGAGGAGTCATTTCTAGGATGGCCATGCATTCGAAATCTAATGTGACTTTAAGTGAAACGACAGGTCAGCAACAAAAAACGGTCTCCTGCAGATGCCGCAGAGAGTAATAATTAAAACGTCAGTAAGGGATTTAAACTAATATAACCCATCGTATCGTCACGCACGTGTCATCATCCTATTTGGACGCTGACTCAGCCCATCAATTATCCTTCTGGCGTAGACAAAACGACTACGAAACGTGTGGGAAGTCATATAGGTATATATGGGATTTCCAGCAATGACTCAGCTATAGGAATGGACATTAAAACCCTGCACAATGCTTATATGAGCGAAGATATATTGCACCACTGGTCACTGTGTGAAGGGGTGTGACAACTGGCAGCTGGGAAATCCTTTCATCCAACAGTGGAATGACCAAGGCGAGTGATGATGTTGATGACCATATTACAATAATACCAGAAGCCTAGGAAGTGCTGGGCATTAAACATCTTAAGCTTACATAAATAATTCTCTCCGACTTTTCACTCCTCTCTGGGCTTATCCCAAATTTATACACCATTCGTTTGTGACAATACCACCTGGAATGCGCCCAATCTCAGAACCTAAGCAGGCATGAGCCTGGGTGGTGCATGGATGGGTGACCACCGTGGGCAAGTGGGATTGTTGTGGGCAGTCCAGCGAAAATCTATCGTTTTACGTCTCCCACCTCCAGTCTCCTCGCCAGCAACAAGCCCCGCTGACGGAACATTGAAGTACAGATGAGTAAAGCCCCACAACCAACAAGGCATCTGGTGTGGGGGAGGGTTAAGACTGCTCATCCAGCAGTGGATGAGAGCTTTCCTCATGCCCTGACGGCTGTTCGTCATGTTTTTGGTCGCTATACCCTGAATGCTACTCCAATGGAAATTAAGTCTTGGTAACCTGCCCCCACCCCTCCCCCTCCATCCAGCACACGTGTCCCACCAACCACAACATCCTGCTCCTCTTCCGATAACATCTGCAACTCTACCTTGTCGTGATATATTCCAAACGTCCAACTTGTTTACCCCAATCCTCCTCCACGCGGCGCACAGCAACCTCCTCTTTCTGATTACAACACTTCCCAGCAGCGTTCCTTTCCTAACTTCCATGTCGCCTGCCCTGTCCTCCATCACGCGAACGCGCCGCCTCCTCCTCCTCCTCCTCCACCCACCAAAAAACCTCCGCTTTGCGATTCCATCCACGACGGCAGTGCCACGTTGTCTCACCCCACCTTCCACACATTTACCCACCCGTCGCAATCCCTTCGTTCTGATTACGACGCGCTCCTGCCAGCTATGATGCGGGGACTGCCGCGTTCCTTGACCAAAAAACCCAGCAAGGAATTCGTCGCGTGCAATGCAATTTACGTTCTGTGTTGCGTTTGAATTCAGCCGTGTCTCTGGACGCTTCACAAAGCAAAGGGGAAGGAAGGGATGGTAAAACAAATATAGAAAATTAATTATACGCACACGAAAATCAAAATGGGCCTTAAAGTCTTCATTTGAGCAAGAGCAGAGACTCAATGTACTGATGGCGGTTTTCATGGCTCAATACACGAGGACCGCATTCCGAAGCTATTGTTTCAGGGTAGCCGTGTCGAGCGCTCCTCCTTATTCCTTCGCGATGTTTCGCCTCCCACGTTGGGAGGCATCATCGGGCTGAGACTTGACAGGGGGCAGTGCTTGACATGGACATTGCGAATGAGCAGCTTTGGAAAGCAATAATCAATCTCAAAGGTCAACCGAAGGAGGATTTGAGACAATAGGAGCAAAAAGCAGATAAGGAGTGACCTCCTGTAGGTTGAAGGCTCGGCGGAGGCCTTATAAGAAGGAGGCCCTCATTGTAAGAGTGGAGCCAGCATGTTGAAGAATGCTGTGAGACGAAAGGGGAGAGGTAGGCAGGTGCATGGTCACGAACAACTTGAAACCCGAATAATCCCCATACACATTTATTTCAAGGCTAGACGCATTGTTTTTGTATTGATTTAAAAAAATTTGGATCGCCGAGTCTCTATATCGTGTTGACTGACGTGCCTGACTGCAGTGCTTTGTGACCCTCGGGTGAAAAGCACTCTAGAAATGCAATAATTATTGGTAAAACTACGAGATCGCTACACAAACTCACACATATACGCAAAAGACAATAACAGTAACCACCATTCGCCACTAAGTGACGGTGACATCACCACGATGCCTGTGCCAGGCCATGTGCACTTTGAAGTCACGTGAAGTGTCAAAGACTCGTGCAAGAGTTGATGGGATAGATCCAGGTGTTCAGGATTGCCTGACCGAGATGATTGGCAGATGCACCACCTGTGCTCCCGACTGTGCCAACTTGCTGTGTTTTAGCTGCCCGGCACTCCGCTCATTGTTGTGAGCATCGCTCCTCTGCTCTCCATTGTTGTTGGAAGGCGAATGCCTCTAACTGCCCCGTAGCATCCTTCACGATCCTCCTCCACAGGAGGTCGATCTTGACACCGCTGGTACCAGTCTTCAGCAAGTCCCCTCAGCTCCAGGTCCTCCTATGCCACATCAGTTCATCTCTTCTCCAGTCCGTGCCATGCCCTTTAAGCCACCTCTATCCAGCCAAACAGAAGCTGTTTGGGCATGCGGTGGTTGGTCATGCGGGCTACATGACCCAGCCACCGCAGCCTCGCCTGCTGGAGGAGCTCAGCAATGGGACTTTGTCCAGCTCTTTCGAGAATTTGTGAGCTCCTCAAACAATCCAACCTGGTTAAACATAGAATGGATCATAGGCAGGCCAGTCAAAAAGTTTCGAAAAGACGCAGTTAATCTGCCAAGGAGACCCACTTCCCACAAGCACAGAGCAGAGAGAGCATGACTGCAGCTGAGAAGACCCACAGCTTCCACACAGCGCATATACACACAGCCAAATGCACAGCCAATCCCCCCCACATACAGTAACACACACACACACACCAACCTACATACACAGCCAAACTCACAGCTACCTGACACATACAAACACGTGCGTAATACATACATATAGCCAAACACAATCACACAGACAGCCAAACCCACACACTTATACTAACACTCACATAGCCATACAAGCATAATGCCACACTGACACCCATACACATATTCTGTCAGTGGCAGTGTAAAACCCCTGTGATTATGTTAATTGCCTCCTTACTTTACACACAAACGTCCACTCACACACACTCAACAATCCACACATTCATCCCGATACTGTACTGCTCTCAAGGATCCACACACCAGCACACACACACACTGACAGCCACGTACGTACTCTCCCGAACGTCAGTACACTCACAAGCACGCACTCGCAGAAATTGACACACACAACACACACAACACGTCCCATGCACACTGACGAACATCCGTACACAACACACGCACACACTCTCACGCACACACTCTCTGTCACATTCACACATATCTGTACAAACACATACGCCAAAGGCAAAGATCCCCCTTAGAGCCTTAATAGACTGTACAGTCAAGTGCTGTTAGCGAGCACCGCTGAAGGTCGACACGGCACACAGGAGGTGGGTGACCAGCACCACGTCGACCCGCCTTTGTCTACCCTAGTGGCAATGTTTACACACCGCACCAAGTACTTATTTGAGGCCGAGTCGACCTAGGGGGAGGCCCTGTACCGGTTCAGAAAAATCCGTCACTGGTGTTGGGCCGTGAGTGGGATTCAAATTCGGGTCACCAGGTTTGTAGCACAGGACGCTAACCGCTGAGCCACCGCTCCCCACCAGCACAAACACACACACACACACTCCGACCCACACACACACAGCCTAGTCACAAGGTGCAGTTGATGCATCACTCACAACGACCTTGACTGAGCACAGATGTCACTGAGCCAGCGCTCAGTTACATGCAAGTGCGCACGGGACTAAAAGTCCTGCTTAAAGCCATCCCACTCTTCCACACGTGGCCTCGTGAACAACATCCCGCATGATCCACATCACACCCAGAAGCACAACATTTAAAGAACACCCCACTGCAGACTGTGGTAGTGTGCATCACAATGTACATAGTTACAGTCATGTCACCAGCCACTCTTTCCCACGTGGCACATTTGATTAAACTATCTCATCCATATACACATTAATATCTTATTGAGTATCAGACTGTTCGTGTGACAGGCAGAACACACACTATACAGTGCACGTCAGTACACAAGAGTGTACTTGTGATGGTGATGCATTTCGAGTACTGCACTGTATTCACGTACTGTAGGGTGAATTGTGATGTGTTTCGCTATTTAACAACAACAAAACTTTGACACCAGCACTGTCAAACTGTGCTCTTATTCCTAGTCGCAAAGCCATCGTTATTAAAAATATCATCACCAAAACATTGTCGTCATCACTATAACAAGGGTACTGTACCAGAACACAAACATCAGAGTCCTGTCATGGTAATACCGTGGCAGGATCCTCCTGAAAATGAGACTTGAGACTCAATGAGGCCTTCCTTGATAAACAAAAATAATAATAATAATCATGCCTAATAATGAGTCCGGCACTGAATAAAGATTTATATTCGAAGGCATGACACTATCGAGAGGGTAAGATAAGCCTACATAACTTGACCACTGAGCCAACTACATGAATATCACAACGTGCCTTGGAGATTAAACAATGAAACATTTACAATTATAAAACAATGGCACTTTATAGAGCAAACGTGAACACTTCAGGACGTGTGCAGTCAATAGTAAACTGTGCTACAACACTGGGGCGGCATCAAGTGATCACAGATTATATATCAATGATCTTTTGTCAAACATGCACTCCACTCTTTGGGAAGATATCCCATCCTGGGTAGAGCCATGCCTTGCGCCCTGTGTCTGCCCGGATAGGCTTCGCTTCCCCTTCCCCCTTCCGCAACCTTATACAGTGGGTCACCGATGATGATGACTGTACACTGGCGTGTGTTGTTGTAGCATCGTCCCCGGCACGGCACACTTTAGTGAAGTATGGTCAAACGACCCCGCACGGAGCGGGCCTCGAAGGCCCTCATCCAGCAGTGGATTATCGACACAGTACAATGCACACAGCGTGGTGTTTCAGAGTCCACTCTCTGGCGAACTGTACGTAGCACTGTACGCAACAGGAGCACCTGTCTTTTTAAACACAATCTTAAAACGCGTGTTGCTTGAAATTACAAACGTTTGGTGTAAGTCTATAAGTTGTCTTCTTTAATAAGGTGATTAAGTACAAAACGACCGGCCGTGTTCATGCTGAATTGTGAGTTGTTGTTTGAAGTTAAACGTGCTTTGCATGACAGTAAATGAGGAGCTTGTGGATTATTTGCGTCTTGCCGAAGGTGCGCTTGCTTGGAAGATTAACGACATCACTCACATCCACGCACAATGACGAACATCCTCCGCCATCGCCTTCGTTACAGACGCCATCGTCGTGATGGCTGTGATGGTGATCACAGTGACGTGACCACCTTTGCATCGTCGTGACGTTGGTTGCCACGGCTCGATGTGTGTGAGAATTGCTCTCGAGATTAGTTGTTTCGAGACAGGCCGTGTCGAGTGTCCCCCCCCCTCCCTCTCTTTCGGCCAAGTTTCGCCACCCTGATGATGCCTCCCCCGAAATAAGACCAAGATCCGTCGCCCATCATCATCGTGGCCGGCGAGCCTTCACTTTCATCCGTCATCCCGTCGCACGCCACGATGGACATCACCACAAAAAACGTTGTAACCTCACGCCATCAAAGTCCACCCATCATCGCCATCATCATCATCATCATCCCCACCGCTCGACCTGTGCGGGATCACCTTCACGTTCAGACGATGATCGATTAACGCTTCCATCATCATCAACAGCGTCTCAATAACCTTCCTGCCCCCATCCCTCACCGGCAACAGCGATTCACTCACCCACCATCACCATCATCACCACCATCACCACCATCACCACCATCGCCGCCATCACCGACCATCACAGAGAGCACGATGTACAAGCTTTAACACATAACTGTGCTCTGCTAAGGAAGTCAATGAGCGTAGTAGCGCCCACAATGTCCTTCAAAATGCCGTGATCGCCATTATAGCTCTGTGCAGCGCTTTGTGACCTTCGGGTGAAGGAGGCGCTCTGGAAATACCATTGTTGTTATTATTGTTACTGCTACCGGTAGTTGTACTCACGGTGTGCGATGGTGCCTTGGGTATCGATCTCAGCGACGATGCGGCTGATGGAGTCGCCCCTTGCTTGTCAACTTCTTGCAGAGATGACATACACGGCAGACACACAGACACACACCAAGTCAACACACAGACACACACCAAGTCAACACACAGACACACACCAAGTCAACACACAGACACACACCAAGTCAACACACAGACACACACCAAGTCAAGTCAACACACAGACACACACCAAGTCAACACAGACACACACCAAGTCAACACAGACACACACCAAGTCAACACACAGACACACACCGCAGACACACACCAAGTCAACACACAGACACACACCAAGTCAACACACAGACACACACCGCAGACACACAGACACACACCAAGTCAACACACACACACGAAATCAACACACACCAAATCAACACACAAACACACACAAAGTCAACACACACACCAAGTCAACACACACACCAAGTCAACACACAGACACACACCACGTCAACACACATCAGACACTCTAATACGTACACGCAGTGCGGACACACACACACACTACACACGTAGGGAAAGTTATTACACACGTAAGGTATGTTACACAGCAGCTAGAATACACATAGTGATGCACACACGCCGACGCGTACAGTGCTTCAAAGTAG
>JAZEWT010000025.1:4805355-4830590 GCA_036362905.1 Mordacia mordax
CTTTGTGTTACAAAACCGGCTCGGTTCGATTCCTCGTGGTCAGCTGAGCCTTAAACGAGTATCGATCGTGGGTTTGTGTTCAACATCATCACCGGGGAGACAAAAACTGGGTCAGGTGTGGCGCTTTCCGCGGTGGTACAAATAGGTGCCCGCCATGGGCCCGCGTCCCGAAAGAGTATCCAGGTTAAACCAGAGGCGTCTCCTACTTGACAAATAACTCATTTGGTTCAACTGGGCGACATTACATTGAGACGTCTGAAAATGGAATCCATAAACTTGTGACAGTCTTGGAATATATGACACACCGTCATTATTCAACACGCCTCCTACATAAGGAATCTAGAGACACAAGTGTCTTGCCAAGGGGGGCCCTCGTGGCTGCCGTTGCTACATAGTAACCGGAAAACGCCCTGTCAGTCGGAGGCAGTTTACCAGTATGGCATTGCTCAGTGAATTACGGTGTAATTTTTGATCAAATTTCCCGGTACAGCGGTCACACCGAACTTGTTCTCAGGCCAATACGGTGGTGTATTCCAGTGTTGCGTGTATTGTAGACGGCATATGTACAACTGCCGTTTGTCACTAGGTGGTGGTGATATCACGACGGCTCTTGTGCCAGGCTAAGTGTACGTTGAGGCAATGCCAAGTATCGAAGGCTCGTTGTCAGGAGACCACGGGACAGATGCCCCAGCAGTTAATACGTTCACTGACCGACAGATGCACCATATGTAATGATTTAGGTTTTCACGGCTCGATGCATGCTGATTGCTTCGAAAAGTTCCTCTGTCGGGACACTGCGCTGAGGATGCCTCTAACGTGTGAGGCGAAACGTCGCAAAATGTGGAGAGAGGAAGCGATCGACGCAACTGTCCCGAGAGAGCAGCTTTTCGAAGCAATCATCAGATGCACCATATATACACGCACACACAGATGGACCATGTATAAGTTTATTAAACAGAATGACTAAGATGCCTCCTAATGTTTCGCTGTGAATTAAAATTACATGACAGTATATGTATATGGTTATAGAGCAGAGGTTTAAATGCTATATGTGGGGAAATTATGATGGCTATTTATTGGTTTGTTGCTCTCAATTATTCTAATTATTTGTGTTCAATATAGAGGGATGTGTCCTTTTTCACTGGATCTGTCTCGATGCGTGCAAATGCATTGATTGCTCTTTAAGTTTATCAGCAGGGAATTGATAACCGGCATTTTATACAGATTATACCAATGGTATTGTATTACAGATGTGTGTGTGTGTGTGCGCACTGCGTGTGTGTTAAGGCTTTTTAAGGGAATATTACACGGTACACGAACAACACGCATACGTGCCCTCACGCATTTTCAGTCCGGACAATCTCCCTTTAGCTTTTGTACAAAATTAAAATACACAGGAGGCGCAATCTACGTTAAGTGCACAGCGTGAGACTCAGCATTAAAAAAAAACATATTCGGGATTATTGAAACCGCTTGTTGAAACGTTGTGAAGCAGAGAGTTGTGATGAAACAATGTCTCCTTGTTTCTGCTCGGGTTTTCATCGTTCTGGAGATGTTGTTCAATGTTTTTCTCTTCTCTCCTGAACCGTGGCTTCGATCACACATTTAAAAACAACCCACCCTTCTTCACGCAGTCCAGCGATCGCCCGTGAACAGAATTTACAAAACAAGGGGGAATTGTGTTTGTTTTTCGCTACCGTTTTAAAGTTATTCCCGTGCGCGGTAGGCCGAGAGTAAACTGGAATTTGTTGATGGGGGTACAAAGTTTGATGTCCCAATGAGTTTCGTGGGCCGACTTTAATTGAGGGTGGAATTGGGTTCGTTTATCCCCCCCAAGGTGTTTCATCGTCATCGTGTCGTTTGATAAAGATTTTGGTCTTTCCATTTATATCGTACCCAACTACTATGCATGAAAATATTTTGTACATACAATTGATTAAAACCAAAATATTTTAGAATTAAAAGGTTTTTCTTTTTGTGCAAATTGTATTTTCACGCTCAAATAAAAATAAGGTTTGATTGAGTTTGTCTCGCTTATCGCGTGTTTATTTGACTTTCTTTTGCTGTGGAGTTCAAAGACATTGTTCCCAATATGATTGTAACGTTATAATTATAATAATAATTGCACTTTTCGAGCGCTTTTTTACCCGAGGGTCACAAAGCGCTGCACAAGAGCTGTGGAGAGAACGGCGCGTCAACAACAACATCAGAGCAGTTCAATTGAAAGTCAAATAATTGCTACAATTAGAGGACATACAGTGAGCGATAAAAATAATTGTTCAACAAATGAAGGAAGGCGTATCATCGTAGAAAGGATAACGCCGCTTACCGTGGGGCATAATGTGAGATGAAGGCGGCGAGGCGTAGTGCTGGCCACCCACCCCCTCGTATGCCGTGCTGGCCTTCACAGGTGCTACTCGGCAACAGCACTTGATCCAACAGTGGAGGCTATGCGGCACATCTTTGTAGAGCGGTGATCACACGACTTAGTCCAGCGGTCGCCACTTCAGTTCGACCTCTCGGCGCGGCAGTGAAAACTATGGTGCGGTTGTCTCGAATCCCGCACGCCTGTGTCCACCACCCGTGAGCATGAATGGGCACGCCGCAGTCAATCGGCAGGTCGCGCGTGGTGGGGTAAAGTGTGGGTTCGCCCACCTCTCCCATCGGGAATCGCGAACTGGCTCTGATAGATCGCCGACAGACGATCATCGGTGGTGATTTACAGAGCATGGAGATCTTAACCCTGGAGCAAACTCACCGTCTTGTCTGAGCGACGTTCATGCTCTATTGATCAACTCATCACATCTCGTGCACGAGTACATTGGAGGTGGTTCGTGAGCTGTGTGAATGACCCGTGATAGACGTGCGTTGTGTGTGTGTGTGTGATTGTGTTAATGTGTGTGTTGTGCCATTGCTTGCGAAACGGGACCCCCTCCTGGCGGAACATTCCGCCGATTCTAAGATTTCTGGCTGGCCTGCCTACGGTCCATCCTGGGTTTAACCAGGTTGGTTTGTGTGAGGAGCTCACAAATTCTCGAAAGATCTGGACAAAGTCCAATTGTTGCTCTGAGCCATGTCGCTCGCATGCCCAGCCACCCCATCCCAAGCAGTTGCTGTTTGGCCGGATAGGGGGGGGGGCTAAACGGACGACGCACGGGCTAGAGAAGAGATGGACCGATGTGGCACAGGGGGATCTGGAGCTGAGTGGACTTGCTGAAGACTGTTGCCAGTGGTGTCAAGATGGGCCTCCATGGAGGAGGATCCTGAGGGACGCTGCTGGGCAGTTGGAGGCAGTCGCCTTTCAACAACAGTGGAGGGCAGAGGAGCAACGCTCACAATGAGCGAGGCGCCGGGCGGCTAAAACACAGCAAGTTGGCACACGAGGGGGCACAGGTGGTGGTGAATCTGCCAGTAGTCATCTCAGGCAGCCCATATCACCTGGGTCTGTCTCGTAACCTCCTGTCTGCAAGTGTTTGACGTTTCTGATGGCCTCAAAGTGCACCTGTCCTGGCACAGGCGCCGCGAGGACGTCACTGCCACTTGGTGGCGAATGGAAGTTGTGGTTGTGTGATTTTATGGTGTGAACAAGGCCTGATTTAATCGGGATACTTGTGTGAGGATTACTGTGGGAGCACGGGTGGGAGGGTGGCACGGTGGCTCTGGGTAGCGATGCGCCTCACAGCAAGAAGGTCCCGGGTTCGAATCTCGGCTCGGGTGCCTTTCTGTGTGGAGTTTGCATGTTCTCCCAGTGTCTGCGTGGGTTTTCTCCGGGCAGTCCGGTTTCCTCCCACAATCCAAAAAAAAATTGGCTTGTAGACTAAATTGCCCTCAGTGCCCGGTGATGGACTGGCGTCCCATCGTGAGAAAATCCCTGCCTTGCGCCCCGTGTCTGCCGGGATAGGCTCCGGCTCACCGCGACCCTGTACAGAACCAAGCGATGTCTGACAATGAGATGACAGCACGGGTGGTTGGGAGTCGCTGAGTGGGGAGTGAGGGCGTGGGCTCGCGAGGGGGCCGGGGGGGTGCTTGGAGGCACGAGTGACAGGCGCAGAAAGGTGGGCAGGGATGGAAATCACTGCCCGAGGCGGTTTGAGCTACGCCTCGGGCGCCTGCGTGCAGCTTTTTGTATTCTGCCCCTGTTCTGCGTGGGTTTTCTCCGGGATCTACGGCTTCCTCAAGTAATTCGCTCTTTAAATACCCTTTAACACGGAACGAACAAATGACACAATGTATCACAGTGCAAATTCCACGCCTGATCACAGACGGGTCACGGCCTGTGGAGGCGAAGCGAGAAACCCGCCGGGGGGGGAGGGGAGGGGTAAGTCAGCCAAGCAGTCGGCCGGCGCCAACCCGCCAGACACTGACCGCTGCCACGCGTTACACGTTACCGTATTACCAATTAATGCGAATTTCTAGGGCGGCGCGGTGGCCCCAGTGGTTAGCGCTGTCGCCTCCTCACAGCAAGAATGTCCCGGGGTTCGAATCTCGGCTCGGGTGCCTGTCTGTGTGGAGTTTGCGAGTTCTCTCTCCCCGTGTCCGCGTGGGTTTTCGCCGGGCACTCCGGTTTCCTCCCACAGTCCCATAAAAAAAAAACCATTCCGCCACACAGGTCAACCGGCTCACAGACTAACTTGCCCTCAGCGCCCGGCGATGGACTGGCGTCCCATCGTGGGTATCATACTTCCTGCCTTGCGCCCTGTGCCTGCCCGGGATAGGCTCCTGCTCGCCGCCACCCTTTTAGACGCCTGCGCGGTGTCCCGACAACGAGACGAATTCTCATCTCATTATCTGAAACCGCTTAGTCCTATACAGGGTCACGGTGAAGCCGGAGCCTATCCCGGCAGACACAGGGCGCAAGGCAAGGATATACCGACGATGGGACGCCAGTCCATCGCCGGGCACTGCGGGGCAATTTATCCTGCGAGCCAATCAACCTATGTAGCAGCATGCTTTTTGGACTGTGGGAGGAAACCGGAGTGCCCGGCGAAAACCCACGCGGACACGGGGACAGAGCATGCAAACTCCACACAGAAAGGCACCCGAGCGGAGAGATTCGAACCCGGGACCTTCTTGCTGTGAGGAGGAGGCGACAGCGCTACCCACTGGGCCACCACCGCTTCGCCCGACGAAACGAATTCCCATCGCCATCTGCTTCCGCGAAACCCCACGTGGAGGAGGGGGGAGGGGCGGACTTCTGAGCACGTGTTCGGGATCCGCTTCCGGTCGCCCCTCCCCCCTCCCTCCTCCTCCCGCTGAGCAGCGAGGCCGCCGTCTCGCCGTCACCGCCGCCGCCGTCCAGCGATGTTCCGCCTCGTCGCCAGGCTCCTGCTCGCGCTGCTGCTCGTCCTGCCGCTCGCCGTCATCTTCAACGGCGAAGGTAAAAGAAGGGGAAAAAAATTTAAAGAAAAAAAAATCATTGACGTGAATTTACCTCAGCGTTGAATTGAACGGACGCGCTTGTAAACCCGATGCTGGCGTCGCGCATGGACGCGTGTCATTGCGATGCGGTCGATTGATCGTTTGGGGGGAGGGGGGGGAGGTTTTTAGTTGTTTAGTTGTTGTTGTTTTGGTGTTTGTTTATAAAATTTAAACGAGGTTTATCTCTCTCTCTCGAGTCGATGACGTGGCCCTGCCGAGGGCCTCTGCATTTCCCACTGCACTCGCGCGCGCCCGCGCCGCTCCCATTGGGCCGTGGGCGCCCACGCGGTGGCGCTGCCAGCCAATGAGAGGCCGCGATCCCCCCCGGGGGGGAGGGGCGACGGGGGGTTTGCCGCTTAAGCGCTCTATGAATTTGCGTTCGCTTGAAAGTTAAGTCGTGGCACCTCTGAGCGGGCCGGCGATAATTAACCGGGCCGGCGATAATTAACCGGGCCGGCGATAATTAATTGCTTAATTGGCTGGGATTTAAACCCACGTTGCGCTCGACTCGAGCGGATCCCACCGCTCGAATGTGCCGCGGCCCACCGCCATATGGTTGCCATTCAAACCATATGGTGGCCGAGCGGGCGGAATCCCTTCCTCAATGTTAGTAAATGTCCTCCGTGTGACTGGCCCGGCTCCCGAATATACAGAGGAGAATCATCTCTCTCTCTCTCTCTCGATAGAGAGAGAGATGATGCTGCTCTTTTCAGATAGCAGCGTTGAGCATTCTTCCTCGCGATGATACGGCTCCCCACGTCGGAGGCAACGTCGTGCTAAGGAAATAGGAGGAACGCTCGATATGGCTACGCCGAAAGAGCAGCTCTTGAGAGCGAATCTCATAAAATCGAGACATGAGAGCCTACATCGATGCGCGGAGGTCACGAACTTATCGGCTGTGTTAGTGCTTCCAATAGAAAACGCACATTCGATCCGATGCAAATCATAATTGGTTTGTGATTGAGAATGTTTGTCTCAATGACATAAAACCTGTGTCTCATCCAGTGTAGAATCCGTGTACCATGTCATACAAACGTCATCTCATCTCGTTGTCACAAACCGCTTAGTCCTGTGCAGGGTCGCGCGGTGAGCCGGAGCCTATCCCGGCAGACGCGGGGCGCACGGCAGGGATATGCCCACGATGGGACGCCAGCCCATCACCGGGCACTGCGGGTAATTTGGTCTGCGAGCCATTTAACCTGTGCGGCAGCGTGTTTTTGTTGGACTGTGGGAGGAAAGCGGGAGTGCCCGGCGAAAACCCACGCGAACACGAGAGAGAAGCTCGCAAACTCGCACACAGAAAGGCACCCGAGCCGAGACTCGAACCCGGGACTGAAGAGCTCAATAATTAATAATAATTGCATTTATTGGAGCGCATTTCACCCGAGGGTCACAGAGCGCTGCGCGGAGCTGCGGAGTGAACGGCACGGCAACAGCGTCGTTGCAGAACAGCCAGTAAAATACGATCTGACTTTAAACAGAAAATGTTAAAGAGCAAAATTATCAGTGTTTTTTAAACGTATATGGGTAAATGTCGAGCCGTCTCACGCTTGGTGTGCAATCCATCGATCCGTCCGTCTCCTATGCTGATGTCACCGCTAATTCTCCTCGGCGAATGCCCATTTAAACGCAGTTATTAGTAAATAAATTTTGCACCCACAGTCCGTCTTGAGGCTGTCCAACAACGAGCCACGACGGGGTCTTTACCCAACTCCACAAGATTCAAATCGATCTCTAACCAGCGTGTGGTGTCATTCACACGCTCACCTGTCGGTGTTCAGAGCCACGCGTCTCTCAGTGGGACGTAATAATATAATAATAATTGCACTTCCACAGCGCTTTTCACCCGGGGATCACAAAGCGCTGCACAGAGCTGTGGAGAGGACGGCGTGTCAGAAGCAATAACATGGTTTTGGATTTTTCATTCCCCCCTTCTTGGCCATTCTCTGCTAATTTCAAACACATTGCTTAGTCTTAAACCTCTTCAAAGCATTTCAACTAAGCTTCAATGTGTTTTTGAGACTGTCTTAATAACTATTCTTTCTGGATAGACGTGTCGAGCGTACCTGCTTCCTTCGCGACGTTTTTCCTAACTCGAGTGCCATTTTTCACACAATCAGGGGAGGATCTTCTTACGGCCTGCAAACTTACTATTGCATGGCATCGTGGATGTGAACGTTCTTTATTGCAAAAAAACCATCACGAAAGGGTCTATTTTGACGTTTCACCTCCAACGTGGGAGGCAAAATGTCATGAAGGAGAGAGCAGGAGTGCTCGGTACGGCCGTCTGTGCTTTTAAGAGCAAATCTCTTACATCGTGCCGTGAAAACGTGCATCAAATAATAACTGAAGGTAACTGAACATAATGACATGAATGAAATTCGTGCTAAGTTGCGATTGCGCGTGTGTGCTTGTGTGAGCGTGTCCTCACACAGGTGTCATACAGGTTGGCGAGTATGAACGTGTGAAGAGTGTCATTTAAATCCGCACAGAATTTTTTGCCACGCCAGCTCATAACATTCACCGTTCCATTTTTTTCTAAGGACCAATACACATGCTGGACCACTTTACATAATCCGTGCTTGTCCATACTGTTTGGTTTGGCTGCCATTCTACATAGGTACATGAAATGTTTGTTGTAACGCCACTTGCATCCCATCCTGGTAGTTTCGCCCAGATAGTCCCATTAGTTAGATGTTTATTATTATTTCAGCAGAAAATGCCCTATGAGCTTGCAAGCTCTGTGTGCGGGACTCCTGCGACACATCAGATGTCTGAAGTGACCAGTGTAAGAACGCACAAAAACAAATGGTGGATAAACTTACAGCAACAATCTGTACAAAACTGTCCAAAATGGTAACACACAAGATAGGACAATGAAACCATCTCATTGCACCAGTGTGTCCGGGTGAATGATGGTCAGTGGATGTTACCTAAATTTCCCTAGGTGAGTATCTATTGGGGGCGGCGCGGTGGCGCAGTGGTTAGCGCTGACGCCTCACAGCAAGAAGGTCCCGGGTTCGAGTCTCTCGGCTCCGGTGCCTTTCTGTGTGGAGTTTGCATGCTCTCCCCGTGTCCGCGTGGGTTTTCGCCGGGTACTCCGGTTTCCTCCCACAGTCCAAAAGCATGCTCCTGGATAGGTTGATTGGCTCGGAGACTAAAATTGTCCCGCAATGCCCGGCGATGGACCGGCGTCCCGTCGTCGGGTGTATTCCTGCCTTGCGCCCTGTGTTTCCGGGATAGGCTCCGGCTTCACCGTGACCCTATATAGGATTAAGCGGTTTCAGATAATGAGATGAGATGAGAGATGAGTATCTATTGGATTCTTCCCGATAGTTACTCACCTGCATAAATTTACGAAACATCCACCTATTGGGCGATCACCCAATAGGTAATGACCTGGACAAATTGAGGTAAAACACATCCACCCACCGTCATCGTTCTTTTAAACGTTCCTCGACATTGGATCTCTAATTTGCACCTGTTTCTCAATCCACGTGTCCCTCTCTCAGCCCGTCCATCTGTCCATGTCTGGTTTAATAAGGCGGCAATTGAGGCACTGTGCTCGAATTTCTTTTTTGTGGTCTCCTTCCACCTGGCCTGGTCCTTACCACCCTAGCCGTGCAGGACATAGCTCTGCAGACGTCTGTGACCCTTGTTTTATGGATGGTGTTTGCCCATCAGAGCATCATCATTGCTAATAACTGCTTACGCCTGTGCGGAGTTGTGGGGACGCGTGGAGACTCTCCCGGTAGACCACGGGAAACGAGGCAGAGATTTGTTAAGGGTAGAACACCAGTCCGTTACAGGGCAACTGGAGCAATTTATTCAGGTCATTTAACCTAGGGAGCGTGCGTTTTGAGAGTGGCGAGTGAACCGGAGTACCTGGCGAAAACCCACGTGGACACGCATTCGCCACACAGACAAGTGGCAGCTCTACCCGCTCGCTACTCCATCATGCTGCCCCCATCAGAGTGGTATCCAGGCCCAATCCTACTGGGCTGCGATCCGAGTGCTGGGTGCATTCCTGGTAATTTTGTCATAGGCAGGATTCATTACTGAAAGTAATTTTACACTTCCTGTTTACTGCAGCGTTATTGCGTTGCATATTATAAATTCACGGCAAGTTTATTAGCCAATATATATCTATGTGAATGTGTGCTCTTGAGATTTTACGATGCTCATTTTCATTTTCTGTCTCATTGTTTAATTTTACAACCTTCACGAATGCTCATCAAAGCTCGATTCAGACTCAACCCTGTTTAACTGCGGAAATCTGACGAGGTAACGGGCATTCAGGATGATTGTCGTGAAACTACATTGTTGTTGGTATGCCGTTCTCTCCACAGGTCTGTGCAGCGCTTTGTGACCTTCGGGTGAAAAGCGTTCCAGAAATGCAATTATGGGCACCATCATCAGTTTTACGGTCGGACATTGCATGTTTGGCTATGGGGGTTGATCCAGAGGCATTTCTATGAAGAGGTCGGTTATACACACGGAACAACAATCTTGTACTGTATCATTGCCAGTATCTATAATCTTTTTAGGTATGGTGAAGAAAGTGTTTGTATGCGTGTCCACACTGAGGTTAATAATAATTGCATTTATGGAGCGCTTTTCACCCGAGGGTCACAAAGCGCTGCACAGAGCTGCAGAGAAAACGGCATAACAACAACATCTGGACAGTTCAACTGAAAGTCAAATAGTGGCAATAAATTACCAGCTTAAAATCTTTGATAAGCGCAAATTTTATCTGCTCAACAGCAACGTTTTTGTCTTAGTTAAGCTTCACTTTCCACGTATTTATTACTCTCCTGAAGCTTCTGAAACTCTATGCCAGCTTTAAATTACAACTTTGCACCACTGTCAACCGTCTTAAACGCCCTGTGACCTTTTTCCTGACGTCAGAGGAACGTCTTGCATGCTTGGCACAAGGTCGTCCGTAGGGCGGGCACTCTGCCAGTAACCACAGTGTATTTGTGCATTGACGCGCAGGTCGGGCATTTGCTCGAGCTGACGAAGATGCGACCGACGACGAGGTCGATGCAGCAGTGGAGGAGGACGAGGAGGAAGACGAGGAGGACGAGGCGGACGTAGAAGATGAAGAGCCACAGACAGCCATGGTGATGACTCGTGACAGTGGCTGGCTCTACCTCCACTCAATTATCCTGAATCCGCCGTAATGACCGGACATTTCATCATGGGCTAAAGCTGATAATCGCTTCGTTCAGGAGTTCTTTGGCAAGGTGGCACAGGGAGACACTTGTCTGAAAGTAAGAAATACGTGGGTTCGATTCCTGAATTCGGCACCTTTGTGGCGATGGTGTGTTCTCCCTGTACGCTGCATGGGTTTCCTCCTGGTTCGGTTGTCTTCCCATATCTCAAAGCACTCAATGGCATTGTTATTTACCAATATCCCAGTTTATCAATACCCCTTGAAAGTAGAGTCTCTGGTCTCGATGAGAATTTCCTGGGTAAATAAGTAATTTCTATTAATATCATTACAAAATAGTTGGGAGGGGGGGGGAGTTCAGGTCAAGTAAGTTCTGTTGCCAGATGGATTACCGTGCCATGTGTAATCGTGTCCTGTGTGTGCGCACGACAGACGGGAGAAGATGTGGAGGAGGAAGAGGATGGAGGCACAGGCGAGCCCACCGCCTCGCCGCACGCTCACACCACCATCCTCTTCGTGAAGGGCGAAGGTACGGCCTCTTGCTCCTCCATTACTCTTCCCGGTGTCTGATGCCGCCGCCCGCGCAGATGCGTTGCATTATATCTGTTCCGGGTATAAACGCCCGTCTCGTGTGATCGTATAGGTGTCAATTGAGATGGTTGCCGTTCTCAATTCCAAGGATGTATACAATGGCTGTGAAGCCGGAATTTGATGGGAAAAGTAAGACAAACTGTCCTGCACAAAAAATAACACGAGGGGTTTGTATGAAATGCGGTGGCATGGTGGCCCAGTGGGTCGCACTGTCGCCTCACAGCAAGAAGGGCCCAGGTTCGAATCTCGGCTCGGGTGCCTTTCTGTGTGGAGTTTGCATGTTCTCCCCGTGTCCGCATGGGTTTTCGCCGGGTACTCCGGTTTCCTCCCACAGTCCAAAAAAACCATGCTGCTGCATAGATTAATTGGCTTGTAGACTAAATTGCCCGCAGTGCCCGGTGATGGACTTGTGCCCCATCGTGGGTATATCGCTGCCTTGCGCCCTGAGTCTGCCGGGATAGGCTCCGGCTCACCGTGACCCTGTACAGGACTAAGTGGTTTCTGACAATGAGATGAGATGAGGTTTGTATGAAATGGTACATGGATTCTGTATTGGATGAGAGACAGGTTTTATGTCATTGAGACAAACTTTCTCAATCACAAAATAATTATGATTTGCATCGGATCGAATGTGGGATTTCTATGGGAAGCATTAACACAGCTGATAGTTTTTGACCTCCGTGCATTGATGTAGGCTTTCATGTTTCGATTTATGAGAATCGCTCTCAAGAGCTGCTCTTTCGGCATAGCTATGTCGAGCGGTCCTCCTATTTCCTTAGCACGATGATGCCTCCGACGTGGGCGCTGAATCATCACGAGGAAGAATGCTCAACGCTGCTATTTCAAAAGAGCAGCTCTCGAGAGATTCCCTTCTATGGATTCGGGAGCCGGGCTCCTGCTGAGCCGTGAGCTCCAGTCATAGGCTAGCTGCTTAGAGGTCCTCGCAGCTCTGTGCAGCGCTCTGTGACCCTCGGGTGAAAAGGGCTCTGTAAATGCAATTATTATTAAAGATGATGCCAAGATCTGACGGCACATTTGCTCTTGAAGGTGACGAAGCTCCTTTAACTCATTTTGGAAGTTGACGACTACTTTTAGACGGACTCGTTTCCTTTTCGTCGCAGACTTCCCCGCCAACCGCGTTGTCAAGTTCCTCGTCGGCTTCTCCAACAACGGCTCGGAGGAGTTTGTAGTGGAGTCTCTGGACGCCTCGTTCCGCTACCCCCAAGACTTCCAGTTCTACATTCAGAACGTGAGCGGATGAGTTCGCCCACTCACTTGTCGATTCACTCGCTTGCTCTTCCACGCAGCATTTACTTGTTCACTTTCTCTCATTCGCTTGTTCACGCAAATCACTTAGCCAGCCCAAATAACGAGACTCGCTTACTCACGACACAGTACTTGCCCATTATGTTATTAGTTTATAAACTCACCCATCCATTCACTCTTTTCCTTTCTCATGGATTCACCCTTCCACCACAATGAGGTTGCAATCATTGAGAAATAGTACTTCTAATTATAACATTAGGGTGGCACGGTGGCCCAGTGGGTAGCGCTGTCGCCTCACAGCAAGAAGGTCCCGGATTCGAATCTTGGCAAGTGTGCCTTTCTGTGTGGAGTTTGCATGTTCGCCCCGTGTCCGCGTGGGTTTCCGCCGGGCGCTCCGGTTTCCTCCCACAGCCCAAAAAACATGCTACTGCATAGGTTAATTGGCTCGCAGACTAAATTGCCCGAAGTGCCCGGTGATGGACTGGCGTCCCATCGTGAGTGTATCCCTGCCTTGCGGTCTGTGTCTGCCGGGATAGGCTCCGGCTCACCGCGACCCTGTACAGGACTAAGCGGTTTCCGACAACGAGATGAGATGAGACTATAACATTAATTCACCGTTACCGACGAGCGACGCGTTCCGTTGTGCATGCGCCACAGTTCACGGCGCTGCAGCTGGACACGCTGGTGAAGCCCCATCACCAGGCGACCTTCGAGTACTCCTTCATCCCCGCCGAGCCCATGGGAGGACGTCCCTTCGGCCTCGTCATCAGCCTCGGGTACCGTGACGCCACGGTACGCGCACGCGGTCTCGTGAACGGATTGGTCGCGATCGCGCGCACGTACGGTCACGCGTACACGCGCTTGTGAGACGTACGCACCCACATGATCACATGTATACGCGCGCGCGTATGATCGCACGCGACGCACTGTGGTGATTTCTTTTGTTTTCGCGATTCCTTTGCGACCTGAAGCCGCTCACAAAAATCCCTATGCTTAGTAATTCTAATTTTACGAATAATAATTCGCAGCACTTCAACAAACCACTGCTTGATGAAGTCCTTCCGACACCGTTGTCAGTTGCGTGATGTTTTTATGACCATACCTCAGCACCCTAGTAAGTGTGGGTAGGTAAAGCTTGTCCGTTGTTCCATGTTACAGTTAGAGGTTACGCATCAGTAATGTTTGTAACGTGAACAGTGTCCAGGTGGCAGCAGGGTTTGTAGTGGAGTGAGCCGGTTATGAATGTTGACATTGGTGATTGCTTCGAAAAGCTGCTGTCTCGGGACAGCCGCGTCGAGCGCTTCCTCTCTCCCCACCTCGCAACGTTTCGCCTCACACGTTAGAGGCATCCTCAGGCGCAGTGTGCGTGCGTCGCGTGTGTGACTCCTATTCATATGTAGGTACTATGTGTTTGTTGAGTCGCCTCCACAGAGTTGCTGCATTCCAGGATCAATGGACGACTGTTGGGGTCCACTTGAAAGGGTTCCATTGTCCTGCCCACACCCCGGAATCACATTAACCCCATCCTGTTCCACCTGCGACGAGTCTCCTAGTTTGCATCTCATGAAAGGAGTCACACACGCGACACACGCACACTGCGCTTGAGGATGCCTCTTAACGTGCGAGGCGAGAGAGAGAGGGGGAGCGATCGACGCGGCTGTCCCGAGAGAGCGGCTTCTCGAAGCGATCGTCACGCATCGAGCCGCGAGAACCCACGTCGTGACGGATGTTGACGTCGTCGGCGCGCGCCGCGTCCGTGTGCCCGCAGTCGCAGTACCGCGACGCCGTCTTCAATCAAACCGTGACCGTCATCGAACCGGACGAGGGAATCGACGGAGAGACGTAAGTGCCCGCCAGGCGAGTGCGAGCGTGCGTGTCGGCGGTGAGTCTAGCCTGGTGAGAATATTAGCGTGAGCGAGCGATCGTGATATCCCGAGTGGGTTGAGTCTGTACAGTGTGGACGATGGTGAGCGCATGGGCGTACGCGTCGCAGCGGGCGTCAGTGAACGCCGCGTGCCATGCCACCCCCTCCCCCCTTCAGGTTCTTCATGTACATGTTCCTCGCCGGTCTGGTCGTTCTGCTCCTGGTTGGCGCCCATCAGCTCCTCGAGTCTCACAAGGTCCAGCGCCGCACAGTCGCCCCACGTGACCACGCACGCACACACACACACACACAGGCACGCATTCCCAGATGGCACTCGACCACAACACACGGCCACATAGCACGCAGCCACACGTCTCAGCCATACAACACACAGATAGCCTGGAGGATAACTGAAATGTTATGGAAGTCGACGTGACCGCGTTCCACAGTTTGCGATGTAGTCTCGTGTGGATGTTCGTAGACCCTGCATAGAGACCCATAGACTGTCATAGATGAGCACGAGGCAATGTTTTCTGGGCCCCTTGATTGTGAAACGATTTAGGTGGCTTTTAAGAATCTATGTCAATGTTTTAATTCGTCACTCAAGTTACGTGTTAAACTGACTGCCAGAGGTAAATGGCTCAGGTGCGCAGCAAGATAAGGGTTGTTTATTGCTTTGTCTGTAATGCTGAGTGTCATGTCAACTTTTACGCTCATTACTATCATTCTCATTACTATCATTCTCATTAGTAAGAAGAGTCACAGCAATAGTGCATGGTCGTTGTATAGCGTTTAGGGCTCGGACATTACATCTGGAAGTTGATAAGCGTACTTCTGTGTCCACAGAGCTGATTGTTCATTCATTCAAAATGTGGTCTTGTTCTGCTCTACTTTTGAGCGTTGCTCAGGAATGCTTAACGTCTACGTGGAGATTGCTGAGCGAGCCTGTTGTTGGTTTCAGGAGTAGCCTCGTGAATACATAGAGACCCCCATAGACTCACACGCAGACTCATGGACCTAAATAGAAAGACATCGAACGACGTAACAGGAAAGTACGCAATTGCCTGTACTCTGTGTAACTGAGCTGCAGTACACACGTGTGCCTTGCTCAACAACAATAACGACGATGTTCATTTCTAAGTACTTGTCACTTAAGGGTAGCAAGCCTCCGTGCAAAGTCACAATCTCACCGCGCCTCTCTCGTCTTTCCGTTTTGTTCGTCGTGTGTCCAGCGCAAGCGTCCGACCGCGAAGCCCGTGGAGATGGGGACGTCCAACCCCAACGGAGTGGACATGAGCTGGATCCCACAGGAGACGCTCAACCACATGAGTGAGTCGCTAAGGCTCGTCACCCCGCCAGCGCTGTTGCTCGCCCGCCCGTTAGAGTGACCGCTCGCAGAGGAGCAACCCGCGTATATGCCGCTTGCTCGCTCACAAGCCAAACCACTTCCTCATTTACTATCTCGCCAGCTCACTCCCTCACACAAAAGCACTCCATCATTCACACAGCCATCGAGGTGAGTCGTTCACGCTCCCCTTCTTGTCAGCACTGCCGTTTTCCCGGTTCACTGATCAGTGTTGAACGTTTGCCGCTTTAAATGTCTCGTTCACTTGATGCCCCGCACTTTCATTTGCCTGCGCACTCGCTGGCACAACAACTCGACCATTCACACGCTCATTCGCTCAACCGTGTCGACGAGCCGTTCTCGTTTGTTCATCGGCCAGCACTATTGTTATCTCGCTCGCCTGCCCACTTACTGCCCAGTATGTGTACATGCCTGTTCACTCACTTCCTCATTCACTGTCCCTCAACCACGTGTCCAAAGTGCCGTATTGTTCCTTAATCGTGCAAGTATCAAGCTTCATCTTAGTTTCCTGCATCGTCATGTGGCTTGACACAAATTCATCCCACTGGGTACCCTTACTTTTCACCAAGACGTCTGGTCACAAAGTTGTTTTGGTGTGATGCCAATATTCTCGGCTAAGGTTTGCAGTGAAATTTTCTGTTTCTAGAACAGTTTTATAAAAAAAAATATATATTTCTCCTGGAGAACAATGCATACCATGGTAAATCCAAAAGGGGTGACTCTTCAGAGCAATTCTCATGCATTGAGCCACATAGATTTGTAATATTAACACGAGAACTCGATTTCAATTTTGGCGAAATAAATTTGTTTGAAAAATCCCGACCGCTTTTCCCCCCTTTGGCTTCGGCCGCACGTCGCTCTGCGCCCTTGTTTTTCTCACTTCCCGCCGTCTCGCCGCTCGCTGTCTGCCCTCTCGTGCGTGACTCTCTGCCACCTCCGATTCCCAAGAGCTGAGCAGGAGAGGTGAGTCGTGCGACCCGCCGCATGCCCTTGGGGTCGTCACGGCGGTGGCCGTTTTGTCCTGTTGTGTTTTTAACTTGCATGGAGCTGTTGCTTCCAGGAGTTGCAGACTCTCGTTGTCATTGTGACGCTTTTCAAGGTCATTCGAGGGGGGGGGAACGATAAAGAGATGTGGCCTGGCATAGAAATAAATTCGTCCTTTCTTTTTGCATGATGTGTGTCCAGCAGCCATAAGAGATGCAGAGGCTAGTGATTTAGCTTTCCAATTTATTTGCCTGGGAATTGATGAATTGCAGATATATACTGCCTTCAAATTTGCATACATAAGTGAATGACGCCTGTGGAACTGTTATTTCGCTACATGAGAAATAACTTATTTATCTTCATGAGCGGCGGGGTGGGTGGTTGCAGTGATAACACGTGCGCCTCACAGGATGAATGCTTCGATTCTGGACTGGCGCCTCGTCATATGGAGTTGGGATGGTCTCCCCCCACGTGTTTCTGTCTGCGGTTCCTTCGGGCTCTCCGGATTCTTCCCATGGCTGAATGTCCGCCGTGCCAGCGGTGGAGTGGTGCCCTCCTTAAAAAAGCCTGCGGACTCTTGTGGCATTGGAATTCCTGAATAAATAAGGAATTCATACCGTTCAGCTGCTCCTAGGCAACTGTCATCCTGCATCCACTGCTGGATGAAGCCGTCTCAATGCAGGATTTATTTGGCCTTCCCTGGTACGCAGCTGTAGTTTCCCATGCTTGTCCAAATCCTACCGTCTTCCCTTCACAGTTTTTATAATAATAATTGCACTTCTAGAGCGCTTTTCACCCGAGGGTCACAAAGCGCTGCACAGAGCTGCAGAGAGAACGGCATGTCAACAACAATGGCACCAGAACGGAAAATCGGCAACAATAACTTATTTTTTGAGGTTTTTTTACACAAATCCGAGCTGTGAAAAGAACGCCATGTGAACAACAACATCAGAACAGTTCAACCGAAAGTCAAACAGTAGCGATGAAGTAAAGGACATAGTCAGCAGAAAAAAAGTGCTGTAGCTATTATATTACTCTTTGTTTTGGCTGTACACCTTGTCTGTTTCCCAGACCATGCCTTGCCAACAATGCAGAGGCGTGTTTATCTATTGATAGACCCATTCATGGTTTGCTAATGAAACGGACAGTGGCAGTAAAACGAATGAAACGATGCGTAATGCGGTATATTGTACGCCACAGCGGTCATGCTGCTGGCTAATTAATCCATCGCATCGACCGATTGTTAATTCCACCCCGGGGACTAGTGACTACGTAATTGAGATCGTGAGCCATTCACGATAGAGAACATGGGTTCAATCACTGGGGCTAGGTGTCCATCCAGGCTATGATGGATCCACCACATGTGGCCCATTGTCAGTGTACTGCCGGATAAAGGTCATAGGATGTGACCTTATTTTACCTTCCATGTGTGTTGGGGAGCATAGAAGTATGCTGCAGTATCTATGCTGCACCATTTACTGCCCAGCACATAGGTATGAGGTAATATGGTAATTTTGAGGCGATCGTTAATGGGAATCACCACCGACAGGAATTACTTTTACCATTTGTGCACTCTTTTCGATACAGAATGATCTAACTCATTTGCACCATTGCTATACAAGTTGCCACGATTATGAATTATAATGGAATTTATTTCATCGGGATGACCAAATGCACACATCCAGCCGTCGTTTGTGTCATATTTGCAGCGGGTAATTGAGATAATACTATACAGTTCTGTGTGTGTCGATAAGGAATTTTCCTGATCCAATCAGCCACAAGCCTTCACTGAGGACTTGAGTGTTATATTTATGTAAGAGTAAAATCGATTTATAACGCACACGTTCTCGTTCAGTGTCCGGAGTCAGCACCGCCTGCATTCGCACCCTACGCTGGCTGCCAATTCAACAGTGAATCATTTATAAAAGCGCCCTGCTCTTGTCACCGAGATTCAGGACACCCCCCCCTCCCAGTACTTCACCAACCCACGTGCGCCGCGCAGCGCTCTGGCGCACTCCCCGCAGCTTCCCTCCTCGCGCTTCCATACATCCGCACCCAGAGCCTGGAACAGCCTTCCCTGCGCCTTGCACAGACCCGACATAACTTCGAAATAAATAAAAACTGCTGAAACACAGCACCTCTTCCATCAGGCTTCTCTCACACTGAGCTTACCTCCACGCCTCGGCACGCACGTCTCATCTTGGGCCAAACGCAGAAATTCCGCGTTATAAATTGTGTTATTATATTAACTTTTGAAGGTAGAATGATTCAGAGAGATGGGGGAGGGAGGGCAATTTTGCTGCCAGCCAACACCAACATTTACCGGACACTTTCATATATTATGATGATGTTTGCATGATTGTTTTGACTGCTAAGTCTGCATGCCCTGGACTGACTTCTCGTCACAGTTGAGTTATCCAGAGACTATACCCAAGTTAACGCTTCGAAAAGCTGCTCTCCCAGGACAACCGCTGTCGATTGCTCCCTCTCTCCCTCCATCGCGACGTGTGGCCCCTGCACGTTGGAGGCTTCCTCAGGCGCCTGATGATGCCTCTTTAACGATGGAGGTGTGAGAGAGGAAGCGATCGACGTGGCTGTCCCGAGAGAGCAGCTTTTTGAAGCAGTCATCATGCATCATTACGTTACCCAAGTTGTACAACTGCCGCGTTATTTACGCGTTGTCTTGTCTCTCTTCCCTGCTGTGCCGCGTGCAGACAAGGCCTCCCCTAAGCGATCTCCACGCAAGCGCGTGACCCGGCGATCGGAGGGCGTCAGCGAATGAGAAAGGCCAATCGTTACGATCTTTAGTTTGTTCCTTCCCCCACTCGTTTTGGCTACAAATTACATCTTTCCTTACCGCCCCTGCCTCCTACTCGTCCTACTCCAAACTCCGTCTTGTCAAAGTTAGATCATGTCTGTCAAGAAATAGACACGGTTGTTGTTTGTCACGTAATTTTGTATTAATTTGAGGCCAGGTATAAGAAAAAAAAACCAAGCCTGCCTCGTTCATATTTTCTCAAAATAATATTTTTAAACTATTGGTAATTTTTTTTTTTATCAGTTGTAACTCATGTTTGTGGCAAACATTAACGAAGTTAATTTAGATATGATTTTGTTTCGCAAGAGGTTGACAAAGTTGTATCCCGATGTCGGTTATTAAATTTAAAATTTTACAAAAAGATTTCACCCTAGTTATGGTTTGTCTTCAGTTGTAGTGGACACTGGCGGCTTATGAACGAGTCGCGTGCAGCTCACGAGGTCTACCGCGTGTGACCATAACGCGTGCAGATTCACGTGCAGGCTGCAACTAGCAGGAGGAAGGTATGATATTGGCAGGTGGTTTGTGAGCAACCAATCGCTGAACAGAATGCGGAGTTGTTGGTCTAAGCGAACCTGTCGTAAGTCGTGACATTTACCTTATACTCCGGATGATAAAGTGCTTTGAAAAGCAAGACTTGTGTGCCAAAAAAAAAAAATATACTCATCTGGTCACACACATACCAGATGGTAAGTTGCACGCCCAACATTTGATTTAAAATACCGACGAAAAATATAATTAAAAGAGTGGAGAATACCGTGCTTTGTTTTAGGAGGCTTTACACAGCTGCGCAGGCTCTTTGCAGAATACTGTGGCCATTGACCTGATTTCTAATGCAATTACGGTTATTCCAGTCCTTTGAGCGAGTAATGTTCATTTGATTTTATGTTAATGTATTACCCGGCGTATGTCACAATTATTACAGCAGTCTTAATAATGCACGTAAAAAAATATATTTTATTTGAAGAGTTTGGGAATCCAATCAATGTATGTGAAAACGAAATCGAGTTTTTGGTTAATCACACGAGTGCTTCTTAAGTAATTGCATCACAGTGACTCATTGCTCACAGGAAAGTCTTTTGCTGCAACCATGGGTTTGGCTATGGCTTCAGTGAACGAGGGACCCGTGTCCACTGCCATGTATGGTCGAGGTTGAAATCGAAACAGCTGTTCGACTGTTCAATACGCACTTCCACGGTTTTCACACAGATCAGTGGAAATTTGATTGTTGATATTAACTGGGACAAAACCGAATGACTTAATTGTCGGAGCTGGTCAGGGGGGTTTCAAGGCCTAGGACTTGGGGGCCCATGTTTGGTGGGGCAGGGAGATGTAAAAGTGATGCCCGTTGAGTCTTCAATACTTGCCTGCAACTTTCCTCTCTCTTATGGTTGGCTCTCATTCTCACTAAGCCACCACCTCCCCTGAATGTCTCCGCGCGCTATATCGTTGGGCCATGCTAAGAGACACTCGTAGGTGATGACGTGTAGTCCCCGTGTGTTGCCAGTTTGAAGAACCCTGACTTAGATAATTACCGCTCTGAAGGGCCCTGTACATTAGACCCGGCTGTTCCGCCGCTTATATTACCGAAGCCTTGTCATTAGGGTGCCTTAGTTTTGCTCACTTCCACTGGCTAGTATACTAATGCTACGTCAATGCCAGTGTTATGTGGTGACATAAATGGTAATTGGGACTAATTGGTTTAGCGCCAATTGGTCCAGCATCAAAAGTGAGCTTCAGCCGATTGCATGATTGCCGTATTCTCCGGATAGTAAGGTTCTACAGAAATCTATGTGCACCCTATAGTAAAACTACGGTCATGTGCACATATCAGATATCAAGATCCACCCTTAATTATTACTGTCACATACAGGGTGTGTAGGGGGGCTGTGCAACTTATTATATGGGAGAATGCTGTAATTAAACAGAAAAACCAGAATTCTGTTGTGTTAAGATGTGTATCGTTCGTGCATGAGGCTTTTGTTGGACAATAGTTTTTTGCATGCTTGGAAGCCAGAGGGCAGAGGGAATACCCAAGCATGTGAGAGGAGAACGCTCATACACCGCTGCACACCTAATACTACTTTACTACCTCCCGCAGGTGCCAAGTTGGAGGGTGGCGCGCACATCACACCGCAGCGGTCACCCGCTTAGCGGTTTAGTGCTCATGACTTTGCAGGTGTTGGGTGTTAAACCTATCGTGCATCCATTATTAAAACCAAACGTTTTTCGAAAGAGATTTTGCGCCAGTGAAGTCGTGAGCATGTGTTTAGGTTCTCAGCTCGATAGTTGCGAATTTCGAGAGCTGCTCTTTAGGGGGCATCTGCGAGGGAGAGACGAGGAACGCTTGACACTGTTATCTCAAAAGAGCAGCTCTTGATTGTAATTCTCCCGCTTTGAATGCGTTTACTTATTTTTTCACAACGTTATGATCTGGTCCTTGGCAGCGGACACTGAATTTTGGCCACCACTGCCACCCTGGACGCCAGGCGTTGCTTTTTTACAGCGTCTCTGCTGTAGAATTGTCACCCACCACTAGGTCACAACACTGGATGGGTGGACATCCCATGGAAAGGACTGTATGCACCAAAGGTCTTGAACCGTAGGTGTCGCAGATGAGATGCCAGAAAATCGTGGCGGTCCACCACAATGGTCACGATGCATGGGAGGGTTAATATCGTGCTTGTAGCTCATTTTATATATGAAGTGGTCTGTGTCTGGAACGCGAGCTTATAGTGATAAGTCCGATGGGTCTGACGCTTTAAAGTTGTACGCTGGCAGAAGATTGTAGAATTTAGAAAACACTTGTCTGTGAAACCCTGCTGTACTAGCATGTACAGAGTGTCCTCGAAATGACCGTGGTAAGGTAGATGGCTCTACGGTGTCCTGTGTGTTATAGGGTGGTATCCTAACATTAAAGTATTGGAAATCTTACTCCCAAATTTTAACAATGCAACGGCATGTACAGCCACGATACCGTGTTGCACAGTAATGATACGCGACAGAGCAATGTCGTTTGGGAAAACACTTAATCCTGGAGAGAGTTGCGGTGGGCCAGAGCCTATCCTGGCAGACACAGGGCGCATGGCAGGACTGAGTGAATTACCATGCAGCAGTCTCCAGAATTAGGTAACTCCGTTGCATAATTGGTGTGCGATTTCCAATGATTTCATGGTGTGTTTTTGTGTGATGTGCATTTGAAATTGCTTTTGTAATGTAAATGTATGATATATATTTTTATAATATTAAAAGCAATATACCCATCACAAATGTCACAATCTGTAATTGGGATTATGAAAGTAACTGGGATTTTGTGATAATAAAATCGATGTGCTGGGGCACCCCAACCCTGTATTAGCCTGGTATTTTGAGGATGCGCTGTCATGCGTGCAGCATCGTGGGTTGGCTCTGAACATTAAACCGTGGCTTGTGATGGAAAAGAAAATCAAGTAGCGTGGAACTTTGAACTTCATCAACGCCATGTGTAAAGAATTTCAACAAAAATGCCTCTGTCTTTTGAGTGTGTGTGTGAATGTAGGCAGCTGCATGCTAATGGAATACGGAAATATACTTCGGGTGGCAGGGAATAAGGACACTTGCAACGATAAGTTGGTGTCACAGCTGACATTCAACATGATGTTTAGATCGCAGCGATGAGATTGTAGTCATTGTAAGAACTTTACCCACATCGCCAAAGGCTTCAATTGGCACGAAAACTTTTCGAGGTGCAGAGTTGGGGCGGTTAGTCAATCTCAGGGAGAGGGAGCGATCGACGCGGCTGTCCCGAGAGCAGCTTTAAGAGAGGTTTAATTCTCCGTAAAAATCTACTCTAGTTGCTTTCAAGGCCATCGTTTTTAAACGGTCACTAGCAGGGACATGACCTCGGATGCTCGAGTTTCTGGCGCAGTGCTCTAACTGCTGCGCCACCACTCCACCAACTAAAAATGCGTCGTGGCATTTAATAATAATTGCACTTCAAGAGCGCTTTTCACCCGAGGGTCAGATAGTAAATGCCTTGTCGTACAAGTCCTTGCAAATACAAGCCTTTTGTGACGGTGGGAATATTTTAGTCTGACGATGACTACATTCGCCTTGGTGTAGTCAAAACAATTCGTTATTTAAAAGGTTTAATTTGGCCGGGCAGCGTAGTTCGAGTCATCATAGAACGTTTAATTTCCCCGCATCATATCCGTCACAGTGTTATTGTGGCTGTTTTAATTGGCATAACGACTGCGGTTTGCGTTGGCACCATCTTACACGGCGCACCAAGACGGGTCACTGCACGTGTTGCATGTGTGTAGATGAGTTACTGATCTGCCAATTTGTCCGACGATGTTTGTGATTTTTTTTTTGTGTTCTCATTAAATCCCGCACGGTTTGTTGCGTTACAGTCGGGTGCGTTTTATCCGCCACTTGCCGGAATGGCTGTGGTTGAGTCACTTGTTCTGTGTGGGTTTTTTTTAATTGCCGCTAAATCGTTGGAATTAACTTGCTGAAACTTGGCCAAATATTATTTTGACGTTTGCTCAATCAGAATGGAAGGGGGAGGGGGGTCTAAATGGCGCGCAATAATTAAAAAAAATAGCTTAACGTTTCATATTAGAGTGCTTATTTTCTTGCACACAGAGAAGGTTGACGCGAGTTTTTCTGTTATTCGTTTTGTGCCAGGCCGTAAAGTGTTAAACGAAAAGCTTCAAATTGTGCTCAATAAACATCGCCGCGGCTGGCTGTGTTTTGGATTTTTAGTCCGTTGTCAATAATCGTGTGTGGAACTGGCACGCAGGTGTGGACAAATTCTACTTTCCAAGCTTCAAGTGACGCTGTCCCGTGTCTCCAGTCAGGGACGATGTCCTGGTGTAATCGCTTGCACACTGTAACGTGCAATCGTAATGTCGCTGGTTGAAATCAGCTCCTGGTACGGCAGTTGAAACAATGGGGCGAGATCATTGAATTCCTCAAACCCACGTGCACTCGGCAATATAAACGCGCGCACCACGGTGAATCTTTAGGGTCACGAATGGTGCGAAAGTCAATAGTACGAGTATATTTTAACGTGAGCCCAAAATTAACCAAATTGTGTCCAATACAACTTCGTTGAGTTTGTGATTATTCTTTATGGACCGGATAAAATCTATTGCCAGGTCACACCGGACCCAGGGGTCGTTTGTTGCGCACACTTTTAAGGCGCTTTTGTGTTGAAGAAAAAGCGTGCGTCCTAAATGTAATAAATTATCCTTACAAAAGCCTTGGTTGATGGAGTTAAAGTGTAGGTATCAAAGGACAGGTATTTACAAATTGCTTTGCGGGTCACGAGCGTCGACTTTTGACCCAAGATGATGGCTGTTGTGAGTGGCGCGTGTGGCTGTAACATTTACCGTAAATTAATCTTTACCTTATCTTGCCACATCCCCTTGAGGATTTTGGTCATGAGATGGAGACAATTTGCAAGCAGTACTCGCACAATGTTCGGGTTGTCGCTGGGTTTGCGCGGTGAGTTGTGCTGATGCCTCACAGCAAGAATAAGCAGGGTTCAATTCCCCGCTCCTGTACCGGTCTGTGTGGAGTTTCTATGGTCTTCCTGGGTCCGCGTGGCTTTTCGCCGGATACTCCGTTTTCATCCCACTGTCCAAAGGCATGATGGCTGGGTTGTCTTGACTAAATTGCTCCCGATGCCCTGAGATATTGTAACTTGCTTGCCCTTCCACGGTGGCCAATTGTTATTCCATGGCAGGGAGAGGGGGTGGAGGAGGGAGGG
>JAZEWT010000025.1:4893393-4912826 GCA_036362905.1 Mordacia mordax
AGCGGGTGAGCGAGCCCTATTCGCGAGAGCCTCTCCGCTTAACGCGACGAACTCTTTGTCTTGGAGAATCAGGACGGGGAACTTCACCGCGCACTGAGCCGGGCGATCAATCATGCGTACGGACGCACGGCTGGGCGGGTGGCCATTCAGACCTCGGTTATCAATCCTCATCGCTCTGCGGTAAATCTCTACCCAGGATCACCGATCAAAGCCATAAATCAGGATGTCTGCCAGGTGGTTATTTCTCCGGTTCGCGCGCGATGTTCGACGTTTCGCTGCACGTGCCGTTTCGATTGGCACGTGGAGAAGCTGGCGTGCGACGAGCGTTTGGAGGCACGAGACTCGATGATTCCGAGCCGGAATCGCCCGCCTGGGTCTGATTCTCTGCACCTGCTCCTTTCACCGAGTCCCCTAATCGAACTCCCTTGCACACAAACGCCCCTTCGTCACCAGCTTTAAGGATTGCGGATGCGCTCACGGACCCAGTCCGCTTACCTCCGCATCATCCGAGAGCGAAACGACTGCGTCACTGGGCTGTCCGGCGCGACAGCGAGTGGCAAAAGCGCGGCGCTGCAATTACCTGCTCGCGTCGCTGCTGGCGGAACGGGTCACCACTCGATCTTGCTAAAGAGGGTCGCTCGAAACCCGCCATTCCCATCAGTGGGCCGCGAGCGCTGTTGTTGCTGACACGCCGTTCTCTGCACAACTCTGTGCAGCGCTTTGTGACCCTCGGGTGAAAAGCGCTCTCGAAGTGCAACTATTATTATTACCATCACTCAAGTGGGCCTTGTGGGGCTCTTGAGGAGCAAAAGGTTGAGATCCAGTGGGGTGGACATCGCTGGCCAGGCGAATTGGAGGAGGTGGAAATGCCCACATTTAACCCCACCACGTGAGAAATTCCGATGGACTAACTCATTGATAATTAATTCATTCTCAATACCCGCTTAATGCTGGGGAGGGTCGCGATGAGCCGGGACCTATCCCGACAGACACAGGTGCGCAAGGCAGATATATACCCAGGATGGCACGCTAGTCCATCGCAGCCCACCGGGTCAATTTAGTCAACAGGCCAATTAACGTGGACAACAGCAGCGACAACAGCAGCGACAACAGCAGCGTGCCTTTGGATAAATGGGAGGAAACTGGAGTACCCAACTGAAACCCTCGTGGACACGTGGAGATCACGCAGAAAGGCACCAGAGGTGGGAATCGAACTCAGTGCCCGCTTCCTATAAGGCGGGCGGCGGCGTTGCTCGCTGCGCCTTTGCGCAGCCCCGATGGGCTGTTAATAATACGTTGCTTGAGCAGAGACGGGTTTATTGTCTCCTAATTATAAAGTAAATTGTTATGATGTCGGACGTGACGCCTCGCGCTATAAAAATCGCTCTCAATAGCTGCTGGGAGACGTCATCAGATGGCCTGATGTTGCCTCTAACGTGGGAGGCGAATCGTCGCGAACGAGAGAGGAGGAGCGCTCGACACTGCTATCCTGAAAAAAACATTTGTGGAGAGCGTTTTTTTTTTCAAAATAAGATTTTATTATTTTACTGCAAAAAATCTCACTAAGCTATCGGCTGTTTTTCAGGTGTGGTCTGGCCACACTGGATGATACCTTCTCATCACAGTCGCTGATGTCATCTTCACCATGATAATACTACTTGCATTTCTGAAGCGACTTTCACCCGAGGGTCACAATGCGTTGCACAGAGCTATGGAGAGAACGGCATGTCAACAACAACGTCATAATAGAACGATTAAGTAAAATAATGATTATAAGTCAATGAATGACATCAAAGCACAAAGAAAACAATTCTTTACAAAAAATAAAGGAAGGAATGAGTGTTCCTGAGCAGGCACAGGTCAACAGCGAGCCATCACCCAAGCACACAGCAGTGAGCAACACCAACAGTCCTGGCCAGAGGACTTGAAAGCCTTACGGAACAAGTGAGCCTTGAGACGAGATTTGAAGATGATTATCAGGGACTCGGCCGATTAAATTTCCAAAGGGGGGGGGGGAGTTCCAGAGTCTGGGAGCAGTGCGGGGAAAGGCTCCTCTTCATCATCATCATAATCACGCGGAGGAGATCATTCCGACTCACAAAGACTCAGTCACAAACGACCAACAACAACGCTCATTCGCCACGCAGTGACCGTGGCGCCACCGCGGCGCCTGTGCCAGGCCATATGCACCTTGAGGCCACGTGAAACGTCGAAGGCTCGCCGGCAGGAGGTCACGGGGGAAGACCCAGGTGGTGTGCGTATTTTTTTTTCTGAATAAGATGACTGGCGGGTCTTCTGAGTCAGGGGCCACCACTAGAGGCAGACTGCGACGCTCACTCAACACACCGCAGAACACGCGTGGCGGCGACGCGCAAACTTCGCATTCACAACGGGTATCGTCAGTGTCCGGGAGCGAACCCATGCCCTCCTGCTCACCAGGCGAGATAGAGACAAGCAGCTCATTGTGTCTATCTGGACTTGCCGGTGCATCTGCTAGCCGTATCATGAATACGGTGCCCACTTCCATCCACTTGGGGCCCTTATACATGTGCATGGTGTGCCGGGTGACCATGGCTTTTGAGATTGGCAGGCGATCACCCGTGTCCAGATAAGCCCCCCCGCCCCAACTGTAAGCGACACGCGACCCTGTTCAGCCTAATCGTGTAAGCAAAGGTAAACAACATCAATCAAAGCATCGGGCTGGTGAGTAAGCAGCTCTCGGCCAGAGGCGCGACCTATAAATCCAATATCAGCGCAGTCTAGCGCTTTCGCGACAGCGACTTTCATTAATTTCAACGACTCGCAACGGTTAGAATTTCACAAACAACTCGCATTTGTAAAGGCGCGAGGCGCATTCGACGCGTCTGTTCGGCGTGGTGGGAATGAACGCCGGGATTGATCTCATCTCATTGTCAGAAAGCGCTTGGTCCTGTACAGGGTGGCGGTGAGCCGGAGCCTATCCCGGCAGACACAGGGCGCAAGGCAGGGATATACCCACGATGGGACGCCAGTCTATCACCTGGCACTGCGGGCAATTTAGTCTGCGAGCCAATTAAACTATGCAGCAGCGTGTTTTTCAACTGTGAGAGGAAAACGGAGTGGCCGGCGAAAACCCACGCGGACACGGGGAGAGAACTCGCAAACTCCACACAGAAAGGTACCCGAGCCGAGATTCGAACTCGGGACCTTCTTGCTGTGAGGCGACAGCGCTACCCACTAGGACCACCGTGCTACCCGACCTTCTTAATAATAATAATAATTCTATTACAATTTGCAAATTTCATACCTGTGTCATCGACCAGACACGGATTCGGAGGCACGAGGAACGCACAGACGGGGGAGGCGTGGGGAGGGGGTGGGGAGGGGGGGGTAGGAGGTTGTTTAGGTGGTCAGCCAGCGCCAACCCGCCAGACCCTCGTTTCTATACATTACGATATATGATGATGTCATCGGCCAAACTAATCAATGAAGTTTAATGTCTAGCTCTGGGAGGAAAGCGCAGAGCCCGGAGGAAAGCCGCGCAGAACAGGGGGGAGAAGAGAAAACGCAGAAACTGAACACACAGAGGCGCCCGGCTCGGGAGTCCAACTACCTGCACAAGGACTTTCTTGCCGTGGAGCCCGAGTGACGCCGGGTCACTCTCTCACCTTGACAACGTTTTGCAGCCCCCTTGTGATAAAGAATTTAATTGCAGTTTTCGCGAAGTAAATAAAACGCACATGTTTTAAAAGTTCTGTGAAAAAAATTTAAGTTAAAAAAATCGATCTAAGTGAGTGACTGTTGCAGCAATGCGTTTAGAGTAGATGTGCCTATTAAAAAAAAAATTGTGCCTTAAAAATAAAACTTCTTAGTCAGAAGACAAATGTTTGATGATTGCTTCGAAAAGCTGCTCTCTCGGGACAGCCGCGTCGATCGCTCCCGCTCTCTCCTCTCCTCGCGACGTTTCGCCTCCTCACACGTTCGAGGTATCTTCTTGCCGTGAGGCGACATCGCTACCCACTGGACCACCGTGCTGCTCCAGTCATGAATCAGCTCCAGTTTAATCCTTGTGCCCTGTGTCTGCCTGTCCCAGCAGACCCAGGGCGCAAGGCAGGGCTATACCCATCATTGGACGTAAGTCCATCGCATGATACTGGGGGGGGGAGAGATCGACTCAATCTCCACACAGACAGGCGGCACCCGAGCCGGGAATCAAACCCAGACGCTTCTTGCTGTAAGACAGCAGAATTACTCACCTCACCACCGTACCGCCCGAATACAAATCATGATTATAAAAAATAAATATTTATTTTATGAATCAACCAGACTTCGCTTATTTGAAGTGGATTCACAACGTGTGGTGACCTTAGCTGACCCCAAGTTTCATTAGAAAATTCACCTTCATTTCTATTACATGACTTCCTGTGGGGGCGGCGCCGTGGCCCAGTGGGTAGCGCCGTCGCCTCACAGCAAGAAGGTCCCGGGTTCGAATCTCGGCTCGGGTGCCTCTTTCTGTGTGGGAGTTTGCGAGTTCTCTCCCCGTGTCCGCGTGGGTTTTCGCCGGGCACTCCGGTTTCCTCCCACAGTCCAAAAAACATGCCGCTGCATAGGTTAATTGGCTTGCGGACTAAATTGCCCGCAGTGCCCGGTAATGGACTGGCGTCCCATCGTGGGTGTATCCCTGCCTTGTGCCCTATGTCTGCCGGGATAGGCTCCGGCTCACCACGACCCTGGGCAGGACTAAGCCGTTTCTGACGATGAGATGAGACTTTCTGTGGACCGAGAATCTTCGCTTAACGATCTACAACTGCAATTGCACGGAGACTTACAGGGAGCTCAGTAGCTTTGAAACCTCACATGAACGCAAACAAAACAAGATGTGTTAGTTTGTTGTTCACTCAAGTTCAATGTCGAGTTAATCTGCCTGAGCCGATTTGCATTTCAGTGGAATTACATTTGCACTGTTTTTAATTCCTCATGTGATACGGTTGCTCTTGTGAAGACGTTTGTTTTCCTTTTTACACCCGCTTTTACTTAACTTGCATTCGGCGATGTGTGCAATGGTTTAACGTAAAATCGGGGGATGTGTGTAATGGTTAAAATCTTTGAGCACACAATTAAAGCATTTCTGATAATGCTGAAGAGCTGAAAATTTGCACACAAGCATAACTCGGATGACAATGCAATCGAGTGAAAAAAGTTTGAAGACCGGTGACAAGGCGATCCTGGGCCCGCCATAGAAACGATCCTTTCAAATCACTATTCTCTTTTCAATCTGATGGGGGCGATATTTTCCCGATACCAGACACGCACTCAGCTGATGTGATATTTTTAGGTGGCTTAGAATTTTAAAAAGTAGAAAATAAAATAGGATAATCATCTCATTACCAGAAACCGCTTAGTTCTGTACAGGGTCGCCTCACAGCAAGAAGGTCCCGGGTTCGAGTCTCGGCTCGGGTGCTGCTTTCTGTGTGGAGTTTGCGAGTTCTCTCCCCGTGTCCGCGTGGGTTTTCGCCGGGCACTCCGGTTTCCTCCCACAGTCCAATAAAACCCCACGCAGCTGCATAGGTTTCATTTGCTTGCAGACTTAATTGCCCGCAGTGTCCCGTGACCGACTGGCGTCCCATCGTGGGTATATATCCCTGCCTTGCGCCCTGTGTCTGCCGGGATAGGCTCCAGCTCACCGCGACCCTGCAAAGGACTAAGCGGTTTCTGACAGCGAGATGAGACGAGACAATGGTAAAGCAAGGACACGCTGCTGCTTTGGTTAATTGACAGTGAGCCTCCAGTGTCCTGCGATGTACTGGCGTCACAGCATAGGTATAGCCTCGCCTTGCACCTCCTGTTTGCTGGGATAGGATCCGCCACCCCCCCCCCCCACACACCTCGTGATTCTGTGCAGGATTAATTGGGTATTTGATAATGATGATGAGAATATAATAATAAATACGGCAATTCCAGAGCGAGTTTCACCCAGGGGTCACAAAGCGCTGCACAGAGCTGCGCAGAGAACGGAATGTGAGCGACAACAACGACGCACGTGCGGCAAATCAACAACAGTAAAAAATAATAATAATTTTGTTACAAATCCGAGCTCTGGAGAGAACGCAATGTCAGCAACAACAACAACATATGAGTAGTTCTGATGGGATGTGTAAAAAAAAAACTTGTTCTTGGGAGGGGGGGGGCAGACATGGGAAGGAAATTGTGTGTTCATTAAAATGTGTCACTCGAATTGCCCAGAGCTCCGTCCGTTGTCTCGTTGCACCGGTTTCATTGGAATCCCCTGGATTTCACCATCAGTGGAATCGGATCGTCGCCGATCCAGATCCACGATCCGCCACCCGGCTCTTACGGCGCACCGACGACGTCACCGGTCAAGCGGCTTTTTGTTTTTTCTACTACGCATAAGCGCGGTCGCCGGAGAGGCGGACACCACGTGACCGCCCGTCCGGACGAATGGGCGCGCGCCGTCCCGCGCTCTCCGATCGTATCCACCAAATACAATCTCCACCCGGGGCGGTGACGTCACGGCTCCCCCCTCCCACCCCCGCCAGCGACGAGACCTCGCGAGACTCGGCCGCGACCGCGGCGGCCATCTTGGGTGGGGTCACAGCCGCCAGCCTGAGCTTGAAGGCTTTAAGTTTTTTAAAGAAAGTCTGCAGCGTAACATAATCGCACGTTTCAATGTAACTTGTGGACCAAGGGTGCGAGAAAGGCTTGAGCACACATCAGAACATCAAAGCCCCCAACAACAATAACACTCGCAGTGCAATTAAACCGCGCGCTTGCATTTCCCCGCAAAATAGTTTCCTAACCTCCGCACCTCTCGCAGTTCGTTTTAACCTTTAGAGCTAAAGTCGCGAGTCCATCATTGCACGTGGTGCGGCGATCCCGCAGCCATCAAACTGTACTTTTGTCTCATCTTCCCCCCCCTCCCCCCGCGTCCTGCCGCAATCGTTACCCGAGCCCGTGCGGCTCCGTCCCACGGCAAGATGGCGGCAGCGGCTTCAGCGTTTGTGTTTTTTTTACCCCACCTCGCCCGCCCCTTCGTCACGCGTCGGCAGGAGGCGACGCTCAAACCCGCACATATGGGGGCCTCACTTGAAAGCGTTTAAACCCCAGTCTGTTCGCTCTCTCTCTCTCTCTCTCTCCTCGCTCTCCTCTCTCTCGAATTAACAGTTAGCCGAGTTTTCTACCCGTACGCAGGAGAACGTGTGCGATTTTATCGAGAGATTTAAAAAAAAAAACGATAATAGGAAAATAAGTCTTCGTCACTTTTTCACGGCCAAAGACGCCTTCATGGCAAAACATCAGCGGGTGCCGTCGCGCCAAGTTCATCTCATAGAAGTAAAGAGCAAGGTGAGCGATTGGGGAAGTGGTGTGCGGGGGTCCGCTGACCACACTGGTGAAGTATGGTCAAGCACGTCCGCGCGCGGCGCTGCTCGCGTACGGCGGGATCCACTGCTGGATGAAGGCCCCAGCTGTCCCATGCGTTGTCGTCGGGTGGGAGGGGGGGGCGGTTGTTTGGGCCATTAGTTGCTGGAGGAGGGGGGGCAGATTTGGGCGAACAGGTGAACAGGTGAACGGGCGGCCTCGCCTTATCCCCACCGCTCGCACTGACCGGCGTGGTGAAGTATGGCCGAAGCGAGCGACGCGACTCCGCGCGTGTGTGTGTGTACCTGTGCCTAGGCCTCAGTCGAGCAGTGGATAGAGCCCCGACGTCCGTGCGCCGTTGCGCGACGCACGCACGTTGTGCGTGTGTCAGCGCGCACACGTAGTACGTGTGTCAGTCCACTGCTGGATGAAGGCCGCCCCCACGTATACGGAGCGCAGGCTTAGTTTATATTCGGTTGTTGCTGGATGGTAAACACGGAGCGTAGACTTGTCACATTTTGCGATACTACCCTCTCTATTGGTTCTGTGCTATGTGAGTGATTCGCAGACGCTCACTATAGTTTTATTAAACGTTTTTTATTGTGTTTAAAGTGTACAAATGTCAATGTTTTGACGCGTGATTCAGTTGGACGCGTGTACTGTACGGCGAGGCTCTCAGCCAGCAGTGGACTGAGCAGTTGCTGTACAGTACACGTACTGTATGAGCGGCTCCTTACTGCTCATGCCGGTGGGAGGGGAGGGGGTTGGGGGTTACAACCATACTTCCCCACGCTGGTCAGGGCAGTGTGTTGAAAGCTTTGAGCTTGCATATGGGGCCATGGAAGTACAGTACAGTAATGGATTTTTACCGCACCGACTGTTTCCCCCATTACGTACTAAGTTAAGAGCTGTCAAACGACCCCCTTGGATTCAATCAACTGGTTTGTAACTTTAACAACGCGCGCTCTCAAACTTTTAAAGTGTTTTGCTTAAGATGTACTGTACACAGACCATCATGGTTAAGTATGGTCACGGTTTGCAAGCCCTAGCCATAGCAGAAGTTGATTTTCTAAAGGGCTGTGAGTGTGCGTTGAGAATTATTAACCAGTTGGCCGTGTGTGTGACTTTTTAAAATGTTTTTTTTTGGAATGGTTTTGAATCTTAATGTTTTCAATTGCGTAATTAAAAACTCTCTCTCTCTCATCGTTTTTAAATGTTCGCCCCGGCTCCATAAATTAGTTTAATAGGACCAACGTGAATACTGATTAGGTCTTTAATGTGATTCAAAGATTATTTTTTAAAAAATCTAAATACACTAGAATCATGTAATTGTATAGTATTGCGCTACTCCGAGCAGCTTCTTGTACGCGATAATAATAATTGCATTTATAGAGCGCTTTTCACCCGAGGGTCACAAAGCGCTGCACAGAGCTGCTGAGAGCACTTTCGGGATAGCCGTGTCGAGCGTAGGGCAGCTTGAATTTCATCGCGCTGTCGGCCACAGTGGGAGTCCTTACGGTCGTGTTCCAGCTTTATGATGACACTTGGTCGTTAGTTTATATTCGCCATTCTCAATAGGTGGGTCGCGACCCATCAGTGGGCCGCGAGCGTAATCTGGTGGTCCATAGAGACCAGGTCCAAGTTTGCCACGATGACCTTGAGGTGCAAAAGTTTGAGAACCTCTGGTTTAGACCACCCGCTGTTACACTCATAGCTACAGTGGGCTCCACTTATTTATTCTCAATATCCCTGTTGACATCCTGAACTTGGCGTAAACGTTTTGGAACATTATTTAATCATTATTCAGCACGTGATCAATTAAGACACTGTTAAGGTTACTTAGTTCAGATCGATGTACGACTCATAGCCCCATAAGATATGCAGCGACTCTGAATTATAATTATTGCCCGTAACCACATGAGTCATTGAGTTGGTTCGACTCGTGTAATGGTTAGCGCGTAGGACTTGTTCATCAAAAAGTCGCCGGTTCAATTCCACCTTCCTGTGCAACAGTTGGAACCTTGGAATAAGTTTATTAACCACCTATGTCTGCCCGGGCGGCACGGTGTCCCAGTGGGTAGCGCCGTCGCCTCACAGCAAGAAGCTCCCGGGTTCGAATCTCAGCTCGGGTGCCTTTCTGTGTGGAGTTTGCAAGTTCTCCCCTTGTCCACGCGGGTTTTCGCCGGGCACTCCGGTTTCCTCTCACAGTCCAAAAACACGCTGCTGCATAGGATAATTGGCTCGCAGACTAAATTGCCCGCAGTGCCCGGTGATAGACTGGCGTCCCATCGTGGGTATATCCCTGCCTTGCGCCCTGTGTCTGCCGGTATAGGCTCCAGCTCACCACGACCCTGTTCAGGACTAAACGGTTTCCGACAATGAGATGAGATGACTATGTCTACCCAGAAGTGTAAATGGTTATGCGCCAGTCGATTGGCATGCAATCAAGTAAAGTGTGGTCACTCCTTCCGTCTCTTCCAAGACATCCCAGCCAGCTTGGAAGAGTGAGCTTAATTACCCTTTTACAGGAGCTGATTAGAACTCTGCGGGGACGTTTCCGTCTCCCACCGACAATGCCTCCTCCTCCAATGTGGGAGGCACAACGTCGCGAAGGAGAGTTGTCAGAGTTTCTTCTGTCTCGAAACAACAGCTGTGGAGAGCAGTTCTTATACATGAGCAGTGACAAACGTACATCAATACTTCGCTGGAATTCCTACCACCAAGGGCTCTACAAAGTTTACAGTGATGTCACATTCACATTGGGAATTGTTAGCCAGTTCTCCGCTTGCACTGGGGTCTTTTATGGGCATGTGTGCCATTCTTGTGAAACGTTGCAAGTTTTGAGTTAACTTTATAACCGTTGAACACTGCTTTAATAGAAGGCCGTGTACTTCAGCGTTAAGGGACCTCCTCCCGAATCGCGTTTATGACGGGATAGTGGTTAGCAACATTCTGTAGTAGTTTGCGCGCTGTGCCACGAACACAACAACCGGAGTTTGATTTCCAGCCACAGCTGATGTCGATCTTGCACTGACCGGCGAGGTGAAATATGGTCAAACATATCCCGTGACCGACACAGTACGAGAAAGCAATCAGGCGGTGGTGGATTGACAACGGGGAGTAACTGCGCATAAATCATCAGATTAACAACGTGTTTTTAAACTACGACGTGGCTTTTAGTGGTTTTGTGGTAAACGGCTCTCCAGTGTGTTTTTGAGATGTGTTTAAACTTAAAAGCTGTCCGTTTTGCTCGTTATGCCTTTCAATTTGTCGTTGTGGGTTTTTTTTTCCTTTTAACCCGCTTTAACTTAACTTACATTGGTGGATGTGTGTAACGGTTGAAATCTTTGAGCACAAAATTAAAGCATTTCCCATAAAGGCGAAGAGCTGAAAATTTGCACGCAGGCATAACTCGGGTGACAAAGTAATGTAGTGACAAATGTGTGAAGACCGGTGACAAGCCGATCCTGGGCCCGCCATAGAAACGATCCTTTCAAATTACTATATTTGAACTGAGATGCTGTTCCTGGGTAATCTTTAAAGACATCACATCACACGTGTCGAGGCTTCTTAAAGCATGCAAGCAGTAGGGCAGATATGAAGCGTCACTTATCGGCGCCGTAATTTTTTCACTGTACTTCAACTCAAAGTCAAAAAGTCACCGCGCCCCCGTGTCTCAACATTTGCGCTCATATCAGCCGCTGGTGTTGAACCAGCATTGTAAATTCCACAGTCTTGTGGTGGGGAACAGTCTGTCCGTGTGTAACGCAGATCGATACAGAGTGTTGCCGTGCATCACCACTCTCACCCACCAAGTGGTGGAGATTCCCTATTCATGTGGCAGGGTTCAGTACATCCTTGTTGAACGTCGCACCACTTTTATGGTACTTTGCAATATGATTAGAGCTGGGACCGTTTCTAGATAAAGTCGATTTATGTAGTGAGAAATTGTAATCTAGTTTATTGCGATCGATTATTCATATCCCCAGCTACACAAAATCCTGCCCTCCAAAGGGGGGGAGAGGTGTTTAAAATTACGTCACTGAGCCCCTACCCATCACCTCTCGTCCAGTGGCACGTGGAAGAACAGAGCTCAACGGATTGTCTGGTCAGCGATAGATTAAATAATTAGAGCGGTCCAGCTCTGACAATGCAACGTGGATTTTGACACGGGGTCATTTTGCAATCGCATCTCGAGAGACCGCTGTCTCGAGATCTGTCCGTGTGGCAGCGATCCCAAGAGGCGTTGGTAGTTTTGCAAAGCTCACTCTGATCCAGCAACCTTTGCCTCCAAAGCCGCCAGATCGTGAACGTGCAATCGCACATCAAGGTCGATTAGTGGAGATAAAAAGTCACGGTCAAAGGTGGGAGAAAGGAGGAAGATCTTTAGCCTGCACTTGAATATGGGGTGAGGCAAGGAACATGTAGCCAGATGTTTATTATTACACCATAAAGTACCCATTGAGCTTGCGAGCTCTAGATGCGGGATTCTTACGATACAACAAAGGTTCGAACCGACCAACGCAAGGACGTATAATGTCAAAGGGTAAATTGACTCACCGCAACAATTTGTGCAAAAATTAAACCCGAACCATAATCGTAGAGGAAACCGTAACAGGCCAAGTTGCACGCAGTGACATTGTTGTGTATCAGATTGTGGAAATCACACGTTCCCATGGCAGAACCCAGTTTGTCCTTTATATATAAGGGATCAGTCGGATGAAGCAGTGGCGCAGTGGTTCGAGCGCTGCGCTATCGAGCTGGCGACCTGGGTTCGACTTCATGTCACGGCTCCCGTTCGTGGCACACGATGCAAACTCGCTCCCAGCGACCCACACTGGTGACGCACCGGGGTAGCGTGTGATCAAACTACCGCCCCGCGACTAACACGGCGCAGAGAATCTTTCAACACAGAGGGCTGTGCGTTTTACGCGTATAACATTCGCTTGAATTGTAATAATAATTGTACTTCTAGAGCGCCTTTCACCCGAGGGTCACAAAGCGCTGCACAGAGCTGCGGAGAGAACGGCATGTCTGACACAACAACGACATCAGAGAAAATCGGCAACAATAACGTGTTTGTTATTACAAATCTGAGCTGTGGAGAGAACGGCATGTCAACAACAGCAACATCATGACAGTTCAACTGAAAGTCAAATAATGGCAATAAATTATAGGACATAAAATAAACGATGAAAAAATAATTGTTCATCAAGGAAGGAATAAATGTTCCGCAGCAGGCACAGGTCGCAGCGAGCCATCATCCTGGCACGACAACAGTGAGCCGCATTAACAGTTCGTAGCCAGAGGACTTGAAAGCCTTTATCATAAATAGAAATAATTCCATGTTGACATCTCAGGAACAACAGTGACCACAGCCCCAAGTCGTGAAGGGATTTTGAGATTAATGCATAAAGCGATGATTGGGTGACTTTTGGGTTCATATGATAATCGCCCTACCACGGGACCAGCATCACTGGTCGTCTGGGTTCGAATCCGGATGTCGGCTGCCCTGTGATTGAACCTGCTTTTCAAGCGCAGCGAGTTCCTGGTACAGGCCTCATTTCTAGTCACTGCACACACTCGAACGCGCAAAACACAACTTGTTATCATAATAATCTGGAGATGACGATGGCCTTTTAGGGGACCTTCTCGCAGCGGCGGTGATTTTGAAGAGTTTGGAAATGAAGATTTGTTTCCCATTTGGTAAGGAAAGCATAACACGGGGTCTCTAACAAAACAAACTTCGTTTCGGCGCGATTGTAGTTGCGTTTAATAACGCGCGTGCGGAAGGAATCCCGTGGGAGTTGCAGCAACTGTACCCCGATTAATTACATTGTTTATTTCTTTAGCGAGTTAAAAGCAGACATAAAGCAGCGTTATATCTGTTCACGCTTGCATTGTACTTAAAAAAAGTGGGGGGGGGGTGTGTGGCGTGTGTGTGGGGGGGCACTGCATTAGTGTCGCAGTTAGCACACTGAACTGTTTGTGTTCCACAATTGCCGAGCACATGCCCAGTGTCAAACAGAACTTTTCAAAGTTGCAAGCGATTGTGCGAACGCCGTTCCTTAGATTGAGCGATGTTTCCACAAGAGCCCTGGGGGGAGGAGAGCGAGAAAAAACACAGCCGAAGGGAGGAGACTTCAATGTGGGGGGCAGCGTTAAGGAAGAAGCAGAGAGATGTGCGCTGTGGCCTGGACTTTGGTGGCTGAACACCGCGTGGCTGGGAGCTCGATCTCGCGGCACTTGGCAGCCGCGGGAGAATTTCCTTCAGGAGCTGCTCATTTGGGATGGCTGTGGCAAGCATCCCCTTCCTCGGCATCGACGTAGGTTTTCACGGATGGGTCGCCCTCTGCCACGTGAACGCGTGGGGTTTCGACGTACGGGTATGACCGTGAATGTCTCGCGCTTGTCCCCCTGTGCCGAGAGCACCTGTTACGCCTGTCCAGCCCCTACAGGTGCTGCTTTGTCATAGACAAGCTGCTTCCTTCTCCCATTTGCAGTCGTAACTGTGCCAAGCTCGCAAATAACACTATTGGGATTATGCACGTTGCCAGAAGTTAACCCCTCCCTTGCTGGCAGAAGACGAATGCCCCGGGTCACTTGCAAATGAGACTTAGTCCGGTCTCTCAAGTTCGCACCTGTTCCAACAAAACAAACGTAATTCAAATGTCACGAACGTAAACATTTTTTTTCTAACCACACGTATAACGTCGTCACCTTCATCACCGGCAGTGATCATCGCCCTCGCCGGCCACTCTTTGTCCACCGCCGGATGAAGGCCCCTGTCCAAGCTGCCGCCCATCCCTCGTTGTCTCGCAGAGTGACCGTTCACCGTGTGAATTGGGTTAACCGCCTCCGCCTGCACAGTGGACGTCCTCAAGGGTTAACTCTTTTGTCTGCCACCCCATTGCCATCAGCATCTTGGGACCTCTGCGTGAACGTTTTCTGCCAGTTTGAAACCGGCCGATTATTCAGCTTGACCAGTTGCCTGCCAGTGGCCAGGAGTGTTGATGATAAAAGAAAAATTTCTTGCCGAATGCCCTTGCTGACACCAACCTTAAATAGCATTAGGGCCTACGCATCGTTATTTGTCTGGAACGGCCCTCCGGGTTCCACATCTCTTCACCAAGGGAGACTCGAGCAGGAGTGCTGGAGTCGAGGCGACACAACGCTTGGGCACTGTGGAACACGCCAAGCCCATCAACACAATACGGTTACGATCCGTGATTGGGGGGAGGGGGGGACCTCTGGGTGATAGGTGCTACAGAAACGCAAAATTATTATTAGTCACATACACCGGCTGTCATCATCCCTTAAAGCGCCCTATCATGCCCCAGACCAATTACTAAATAGAATTCACTGCCGTATCTGTCACTTGCAATCGTCTTACTCTCCCTCCATCTCTGTAATTCCTAGCATACGTCTCTCGGCGCGCATTTTTCAGATTTTCCATTTTCTCTACATGAGAGCGCGTGGCAATTCGAATCTCTCAGCGTAGCTGCGGCTTGTCTCTACATCCGGACGTGAGAAGAGCACATGCATGGATGTGGTGGCGCGTGACTGCGACCTGGCGCTCTGGACACGAGCGTTCGTGGATCACAACGAGATTTGCGAAACTCGCAAGCCAACCTGATGATGGGCTTCGAGCTTACAAGGGATTTATCGCAGCACAGCAATAAGTTCATGAACTCATCCGTGTAGACTTTGGAGTGTCAGGCTCTCGTGTGCGTGGTGGGTTTTCTCCGGGTACTCTGGTTTCTGTTTACACGCCACCAAATGTTTAAAAAAAATGTATTTGCCAAAAAACAATCCCGATGTCACGCACAATACACAGCGTTACTGTCAATGTGCGTACAGTGTAGCAGTCGGGATGCTATTGCGGGTAGTTTCAGAGTTCCTGTTGGCTAGTCCGGTCCTGTTGGCTAGTCCGGTCCTGTTGGCTAGTCCGGTCCTGTGACGGCTGCAGCACGTCTCGCCAATCCGCTGTGAGCGCTTCTCTCAGCGGAGATGATTGTAGCATCGCTATCTCGTGGTCAGCACTGATCTGGTCTAGGTGGCCACGGGGCTGCCGTGAAGGCCAGTTATTATAAAAGCACACATTTAACCTGGCAAAGGCTCATGGCGCCTCAAAAACACTTTTGCAGCAGGGAACTGCTACAATGAGATGTTTGGCAACAGACTCGCGGCGGAACACACTGACAATTGTTTACAATCGAATCAATTTCAGATTATGCCTCGTTTGCTTCAGACAGGCACTGCTAATCCCCAACTTAAAAAAAACCCTGCTTATTAATGAATTGGCCGATAACATCATGATCAGTCTAAATTCCAACCCTCACCCTATGGTCATGTGCTTTGTTTAATGACCAAAAGAGTAAGGGGTCCTGGATACAGGCGGCTGAAATGTAGTTGCTCTGTAGGTTTGCTGGGCTCAGCCTTAGACACAGGGTGAGGAGCTCAGTGACCTAGAAGGATATCAAGAGTCGATTGAACCGCTGCTCCTGCACATTGAGAGGTGGCTCGGTCATCTGATAAGGACGCCTCTTGGGCGTTGACACTGGAGGTGTTCCAGGCAGGGTCTAACCAGGAGGAGACCCCAGGAGAGACCCAGGACCCTAATCTCTCAACTGGGCCTGGGAACGCCTTGGAATCCCCCGTCAAGAGCTGGAGGAATTTGCTCGGGATAAGGACGTCTGGGGGGCTTTGCTAAGCCTGTTGCCTCTGCGACTCAAACCCGGATAAGCGGTATGACAATGGATGGACGGATCATGATATGTGGGACAGAGTATCTGGCAAGTGCTGGCGCCGGATGACTGCGTGTCTGCCCCCCCCCCACCTCCATATTTTATTCACACTTCCTTATGCCATTCATGCAATTTGTGTGCACCATACATTTTATTATTATTATTTAGTTGGCTTGAATAACCATTGTGAACTCATGGCAAGGTGTTCAGCCCCAGACTTTTAACGAAGAACATTTTACTTTCTACCCAGCAGACAAGCAAATGTAATCTATTTAGATTGCACTGACGTTGGCCTGAATTCTCCCATCACGTCGGTTTTAAGGACAACTCAAGTTTGTGAAATTTAAAAGTAGGGATTTCCACGATATTTGGAGTCATCCCTATCATTATATGAACCGGTTAGGTCTTGGCCAGAAATAATTTTTTTTTTTTCCCCCATCATAATTCTGACGTTGGAATTCAGACCCGGTCAAGGAGCGAAGTCGTCTGAAAAAAAATTGGTTTTGGTCCAAATTTTTGGGAAATATTAGCTGTATCAAAAGTTGGAATTTGTGTGTGCGGGCAGGGGTATCCAGAGTACATATTTTAGATTTATGATTCACAGAAACCTAGGTTTAGTTTAAGTCAGGTTCCCTTGTTTAACCAGGAGGAGAATAAACCCGTTGAACCCAGCATACTCAGAATTAAACCAACTAATACACATGAAATATTGCCGCTCTTACAAGCATGGTCTGAGGATTATTGGGTGACCTCTAGATAAGCTGATGAGTGAATTTTTTGGGTGGGTCGAAAACTTAACGGGGCTTCATTTCTCACTAATACTAACCGGGTCGTTAGAAGTTTCAGGTGTATGGTTAATCTTGTTTAACCAGATGAGACTTCTGTGGCCAAGGTTAGCCCACATATCAAATTAGAGCGGGATAGTCTCATTAGCCATAGTGACCTGGACCATTAGTCTGCCAGTCGGCAGCAATGATTGCTATTTATAGTCCCAAGTGAGTAATGTACGGTGTCGTTTTGGAATTTAGGTAATTCTAACGCTGGCGTACAAAGGGCAGTTTTTTGTGAATGGCATTGGGGGGGGGGTCTTGAGCGTCCATTGTGAGGCTGTTAGCGCGCGTGGCATTATCATGGTTATTACACACCGCAGTTAAAAGCAGTTTGTCCGGTTCGAACCGTGAAACTCTGCAGCATAGACGGATAGCTAGGCTAGTTCGATGTTTATAATTATAGCGGAAAGGACCCGGTGAGCTTGCAAGCTGTAGTTGCGGGATTCCTGCCACGCAACAAACGTTCGAAAATGGCCAACTGAACGTTCCCAACTGCAGTAACCGGTGAACGCGCTGCCGCCAAGCCACGGCAGACACGACCCGCAGCCAGTAAAGGGGCATCAATCCGTCTGTCAGTGAAGATGTGCGCGCTATTGAATTCACCGCCCGTGCCTTGACTCGCTCGCGGAATAACATGGCACAGATTTGTCCCAAACAATAAGGCCATTGCTTAACCCAGCAGACCTATGAATCGGGTTATTTTTTTATTTCCTCCCACATTTGAGCCACCTCTGTGCCTTTTTTTTAGCTGTGTGTGTCTTAGTGCGATGCCATTGGGTCACGTCCACTGTTTACCCAGGGATTCAGTTTGAGAACTAAATGAAGGAACAACGTTTTTTGTTTGTTCCCCCCCCACCGCCTTCCTGTACTTATTCGTTTTAACGATTTCCAACTAAAGTTTATAGGGTTAAGTGCACTGGCTCTGTCCATCTATGTGAAACACAGGAGGCACGGTAACTGTTGTAAAACCTTACTTACCGCTTATTGATTATGCCTCTAAAACTTCAGTGCGAGTTCAGCTTTAAATTCCCTCTTTTGCACTAGTATCATCAACCCTCTGAAGTACTCTTCTGCCTTTATCCTGACATTACAAGACTTTAACACGCCTGGAATGGGATCTCCTGTAGGGCGGCAATTTGATAGTGATACTGAAGTGCCGCGATTCTCAACTGGTGGTTTTTGACCCATCAGTAGGCCGCAAAGCACCACCTATTGGTCCGTAGGGAACAGCCCCCAAGTGGGTCTTGTGGTGCTCAAAGTTTGAAATCCCCTGCTGTAACGCTCGTCCATTGTCGATGTAAGGTGTGGGAGCACTGGAGGTCTCGGGATCATATGGGACATTGCTGGAGATTCGTTCAGCCGAGTCTTTGGCCATCTTCAAATCTCGTCTCAAGACTCACTTGCTCCGTAAAGCTTTCAAGTCCTCCGGCTAGGACTGTTGATGCGGCTCAGTGGGGCCGCGCCCGGATGTTGGCTCTCTTCCAACCCGCACCTACTCGGGAACATTTCTTCCTTTCTTGTTTGTTGAAAAATTACTTATTTCATTTATTTTCTGCTGACTTTGTGTCCTATAATTTATCGCTATTGTTTGACTTTCAGTTGAACTGTCTTGATGTTATTGACATGCCGTTCTCTCCACAGCTCGTACAAAAAACCCCCCCAAAAAATGTTGCTGATTTTCCGTTCTCTGTCATCGTTGTTGACGTGCCGTTCTCTCCGCAGCCCTGTGCAGCGCTTTGTGACCCTCGGGTGAAAAGCGCTCTGTAAATGCAATTATTATTATTATTTGGCGTTCCAACTTTTTGACTGATAGCCAATTAATATTTATGAGCCTGTGAACAAGAGGAAGTGTGGGCCTCCACCTACGCAATCATTAATATTCTTGACATCGTACGCTTCACTGTGGATTCACATTTTAATTAAAATTTCAAATCGTCATCGCTGTCATTGTGCACGGGCCAGCGCGGTGAAGTGTGGTCAATTAATCCTTGCCACCGATCCGACGTGGCAAGGCACGTGGTCCAAGCGGGCGGTGGGGGGTGGGGAGCGATTTGCAATATCTTTTGCGACGTTTCGCCTCCCACGTTGAAGGCATTGTCGTCATCGCAAGCGGTGCCACGGCGGTGCCGCCTTTTCGGATGGAATTTTGCGTGTCCCGTCGTCGGGTGTATTCCTGCCTTACGCCCAGTGTTTCCGGGATAGGCTCCGGCTCACCGTGACCCTGTATAGGATTAAGCGGTTTCAGATAATGAGATGAGATGAGATTTTGCGTGTTCTGAACCCCGGGCCACGTGGGTTTCTCATCTAGTCTCATTGTCAGAAACCGCTGAGGGCCTGTACAGGGTCGCGCTGAGCCGGAGCATATCCCGGCAGACGCAGGGCGATTTACCCGCGTTGGGACGCCAGTCCATCACGGGCACCGAGGGCAATTTAGTCATCATCATCATTATCTGAAACCGATTAATCCTATATAGGGTCACGGTGAGCCGGAGCCTATCCC
>JAZEWT010000025.1:5067700-5084116 GCA_036362905.1 Mordacia mordax
CATTCCAGGAATCAGCTCAAAGATAATCAACATCATCATCATCAAGACAGCTACCCACGCAGAACAGGAGTCGAACACAAAACCCCCACGCCGAAATACGCCGACGCGGCAATCGAACCGCTTCGCTACCTTTTTTTTTATTATTTTCCCCCCCACCCCCTGCGAGGCCCACGAAACGACGACTCCCCGGTGTCCGCGCTCGCTCCGCGCTCGCTCCGCGCTCGCTCCGCGCTCGCTCCGCGCTCGCTCCGCGCTCGCTCCGCGCTCGACCTCACCGATGTCGAGGAGGCGCCGCTGCAGCGGCCCCGCCGACAGGAAGGCCTCGTCGCGGCACGACCGGATCTGCGTCCCCACCGTGTCGGAGCCCGTCGCGGCGATGCGCGCGCTCTCCTCGTTGATGTTCACGCCCGCCATCGACGCGACGTCGTTTATGTCGTCGTCGTCCCTGCGGGGAGGAGGAGGAGGAGGACGGGGAGGAGATTAATGCCATCGGTTACCTCGCGGAGTCTTAACCTACAAGCGGGAGTCACGCACGACACACACACGACACGCACACACACGACACACACACAAAGCGCCTGAGGATGCCTCTAACGTGCGAGGGCGAAACGTCGCGAGGTGGAGAGAGGGAGCGATCGACGCGGCTGTCCCGAGACAGCAGATTTTGGAAGCGATCATCAGTCTCACGGAGAGTCTCGTGACTCCTTCTTTCAAGAGCGATTATTGTTGTTGTCGCCTGTTTAAGCGGCCAGCAGCCAGGCTGACGCAGGTTGGCTGGTTGTTGCCCCCCCCCCCAATGGTGGGAGCAATGAAGCAGTTTTACAGCCGAATGCCTTTTCTAACGGCAACCGCCTTTAGGCAGAGGGACTTCAGTCTCTATGTCAGAAACCTTCCCCTCAGACACGTTCACCGAAAGAGACGTTAACTGAGGAGCGCTCGTCTCCAGACCTCTTCACCAAGGAAGACCCTAGCAGGTGTGCTGGACTACAGACCTGTTCACCAAGGAAGACTCGAGGAGTGCTGGACCACAGACCTATTCACTAAAGAAACTCTAGGAGTGCTGGACCACAGACCTGTTCACCAAGGAAGACCCTAGCAGGAGTGCTGGACTACAGACCTGTTCACCAAGGAAGACTCGAGGAGTGCTGGACCACAGACCTATTCACTAAGGGAGACCCCAGCAGGAGTGCTGGACCACAGACCTATTTACTAAGGGAGACCCTAGGAGTGCTGGACCACAGACCTGTTCACTAAAGAAACTCTAGGAGTGCTGGACCACAGACCTGTTCACCAAGGAAGACCCTAGCAGGAGTGCTGGACTACAGACCTGTTCACCAAGGAAGACCCTAGCAGGAGTGCTGGACTACAGACCTGTTCACTAAGGGAGACCCCAGCAGGAGTGCTGGACCACAGACCTATTTACTAAGGGAGACTCTAGGAGTGCTGGACCACAGCACTCCTAGACTGCCGCCGCTGGTTTGGGCTGCGGTCATCATTCTGACAGCGCTGCTCTGGAGAAGAAGACCCAGCTGATTCGCTCAACGAGACCCTGTCCAGAGCTGCGCCGTTCAACAGCCCCTCACCGCCCGCAACCCCCATTCGGGCCGCGTAACGCGCGCGTGCGGGCGCGCTCGCGTTTGCGTGCGTGCGTGTGCGTGCGCGTGCGCGTGCGCGAAGCGGCCGCCCTTACTTGAAGGTGCCACCCCCGGGATCCTTCATCTTCCCTTTCTGGCTCGCCGACGCCTGCAGACCGGCGGCGCCCGGCAAGCCCGGCGGGGGCGGCCTCACGAGAGCGGGGCTCTGCGCCTTCACCACCGTGCCTGGTGTCGTGCGTGCACACGGGCGGCGGCGGTGGGGGTCAACACGCGGTTCCGGCAAACACCCCGACTTACGTCTCCTCCCTTTGCGTCGTTTCGCATTTACATCCCCCGTCGCCCGGTTGTTGCCGCCGCTCCCTTTTGTTTTTTTTCAAGAGGCCTCAACCCGCAACTCGCGTCCCCGCCGACGGTGCTTTGTGGTGTCCACCGCCTCCTCGACCGTCGCTCCCACCGGCGGCCTCGCCCCCACCGGTGCCCCCGAGGTCGAATCTCCCACCCATGCCCAACCCGGAACTGAAGACACCCCTGCATTCCGGCCATCGCCTGCCCACAGATAAGCTGCCCAGTGATAAACTAATTTCGACTTATCATCGTTTAGATATTCGTCACAAATTTCAGGAACGCATCACTAACACGAACCGGGTATTGAAACAAATTAACACTTCGATTTAACCGAGTTACAGGGGCGAAATGGCGTCAAGAAGTCCGTTCGATCCAAATCTATATATTGATGATGTTACATACAAAGTAATGACCGCATCTGAAAACAACGATTATATTATAAACACCATTGAACAGAGTAATACATGTATTTGCATGTTCTCTCCCCGTGTCCGCGTGGGTTTTCGCCGGGCACTCCGGTTTCCTCCCACAGTCCAAAAATCATACTGCTGCATAGGTTAATTGGCTTGCAGACCAAATTGCCCGCAGTGCCCGGTGATGGACTGGCGTCCCATCGTGGGTATATCACTGCCTTGCGCCCTGTGTCTGCCGGGATAGGCTCCGGCTCCCCACGACCCTACACAGGACTAAGCAGCATCTGACAATGAGATGAGATCATGAACGCTAACATTTAAAAGACTATATTGAGATTATTTCCAACGTAAGCTGCCGTCGTGGAGGCAGCGGGGAGCGTCTGCTGTTCCCGAAGTCCACTGAATGCAGCTCCAGGTTTTACTGCACAGTTAGTGGCCCCGCAGACCACCGCCGGGATGACGCAATCACTCTGGGAGAGCGTAAAAGTCAACGCTGGACAAAGTTGGCCTTCAGTGGCGTGTGCGGCCACTTTGTCAGTGCCAACATACTTCACCCAGCTGGTTGACGCGAGTTGGTGGCAGGCAGCGCAGATGTGGGACCGTACGTGTACGGCACAACTGTTGATTCTCTTACTCTGCCGTCGACCGCCTCCCGTCACCACGAGTCGAACATTGGTGTGCGATTCACGCAAATCGTCGATGATCTCGCGGCCAATCGAGATGCAACGTATCTTGAACGCAAGAAGGTTCTGAGAGTTGCTCTCTGGAGCCGCTCTTTCGGGACAGTGCACACGGCTCTAAAGAGCGATTCTCCGACAGAGAGCCATCGGAAACCGCATCGATATGCGACAGAAAGACAAGCCATGTACAAATGACGTTCGGTTGGTCGTTAAGTGCCTCGCAAATAAGGCAACAATCTAGCGGGTGAAGGAGAAGTGCACTTTGAATCGCATCCGGAGAGTAAATCCTTCTTCTATGCTACACAAACAGAGCGGGGAGTTCAGATATCCCGTCATCAGATGAACGATCGCAATCCCACCGCCGAGCGAATATAAAGCAGCGACGCCGTCCGCGACATTTGCCGATGTCCGCTGACCGAGTCTCGAGTCGCGTCGGCCGCGGGAAGCCCGCGAGCGGTTCGTGATCGGCCGCCGACCGCCGCCTCGACGCCGCGCGCAGGCGCACGGGCGGGCGGGGGAGGGGCTTCGGCGGACCACGGGATCGCGGAGAATCGGGGATTTGCCAGCGCGCTCCCTCACCGGGTTTGATGTGAGTGACGCCCCGGGCCTGCGACTGCAGCACGATCTGCTTCACCCCGGCACCATGCTGCGTCGTCAGAACCTACAACACAAAAGACAACGTTGAACCCCCCCTGCCGCCCACCCTTGTCGCCTCTTAAGGCTGTTGCGGGGGCAAGTGCTGCTCGCGAGCATCAACGGTGCAACGGCCGATTAAAGGTCGCGGCGGCGACGCCACCACACTCGGCCGCCTTCACCTCGCCGCCGGCGTTTAATCGCCGCGCCACCACGCACTCGACGAGCCAACCTTGGGGGGAGGCACCGGACACGTGCGCTCGTCGCTCGCACACCGACGGTCAACTCTGGCCGGGGAACCGGAACGCGGTCGCAGGATTCGCAGCCGCACTGCGCCGACCGCCGCCGCCGCCGCCTCCAGAAACGGTCACGCGAGCAGCAATTGGATGCCAAAGACAAATTTCCCCACGCAGCCTTTAACAGTTTTGTGTTATTTTTTTTCTTTTGGCGCAAGAGGAATTAGAGAACAACTACGCACGCGCACACGCACACGCGCGCGCGCACACACATATATTAAATAAAGAGACGTAAACAAGCCCAAGAGACACTCATAGCTTTCAAACACTCTCAGGGCAAGTGCTGTCGGCAAGCGACGTGGTGCATGAAAGGGGGTGGGTGGCCAGCACGACGTGGCGATGTTGATGCACCGCACCAGGTAGCCACCTGAGGCAGAGGGAACGTGGGCCAGCACGTGACCGATTCAGATATACGTGACTGGTGATGGCCATGAACAGGAATCGAACTCAGGCGACGAGATTCATAGCGCACTGCACTAACCACTATACTACTGTACGTACATACCAACACATACTACAAACACCCAGACACATTTACACACACACACTGCATTACACCCTTTTCAATATAATGAGATCACTGGGGAGAATTCTGTCAATAGGCATCTATTAATATACCAGCAAACTAGATTTAAATGCCGGAGATGGGACACGGTCGCAGAAACGTGAAAATGTCCCCTTTGATGCGCGTTTGGCTCCGCGAGGACCGCTAGCACCGACACCGCCGTCACCACCCCCCCCGTCGCCGTCACCGCCAACGGCACCACGACTGGCAAGACGACCACACCGCGCAGGCGCATCGACAGGGACACGGCAAGAGCGAGCACTCCGGTCAATCGCCAAAGACCACCGGCGCGGGTAGACTTCGCAGACTGGAGGGTCAAGCGCCGTTAGCGAGCGCCTATGAAGGTCGACACGGCACACGAGGGGGTGGGTAACCAGCACCACGCCCGACCGCTTTTGTCTCCCTAGCGGCAATGTTTACACATGGCACTAAGTACTCATTTGAGGCTGAGTCGACCTCGGGGAGGCCCAGGTCCGGTTCATAAAATCGTCACCGGAATTGGCCGTGAGCGCGGATTCGATCTCGGGTCGCCGGGTTTGTAGCCCGGCGCGCTCGTCGCTGCGCCCGCCGCTCCCCGCCACCAGCACCACTGCCCGCCGGCACCGCGGGCCAGGTTGCGACGCGTTCGGCGGACCGCTTCACCGGACCGGACGTTTCACCGCCTCCGTACCGTGTGCGGCGGCGGCGGCGGCGCCTGCGCCGCGTGCGTCTGGGCCCCCAGGGGTCGCGCGGCGCTGGTCGACGTCGTTGGCGACGCCGTCGAGTTGACCTGCGTGGCCGCCTGGCTCGACGCTTGCGGGTTCTGCGCCAGGTAGCGCACGGCCGGCAGGCTTTTCTGCGGGAGAGCGCGCCGCACGGCGTGAGCAATCGCTGGCGCGCCCGCGCGTTCACCCTGCCCGCGCTGGCGGACCGGGCGAACCGGAATCGCCAATCCACGTGACGTTTTACATTTAAAACGGAGCCAGTGTGGTTGCTGTGCGCGTCCGCAACCGAGGGTCAACCCGGCGTGGATCGCTCGTTAAGCACAAAGCGTAGCCGCACGACATCAAGAGAGAGAGACAGGCTTCCCGTTACGGCGGAGAGGACGCGAGTGAGCTTGCGAGCTCTATGCGCGAGGGTCGTGCGACACAACACACGTCCAAACTGATCAACGTAACAGCAGAGAAAACTTAAGGGAAAAAAAACTATACAGCAACAATATGGCTTTACGTCTTATGTAAACTTTATTTCTCGGTCATGCATTACCCTTCTGAAATGCGAGCACTATTTCAGCACAACCATCCAGGAAGGAATAAAAGACAAAACAGACGCGTCAGCAGACAGCGCCATTTACTAGATGTCAGAAAAACACTTTGCACCCTTGGAACAAGATTGCCCCTAGGGCAGATACTCTACTAGTGGAGTACTATAACAGGGATCATAATCAAATTAGAGAATATCTGATTATGTTTGTGTATTAACTCCTTTGGGGCGGAACGGTGGTTCAGTGGGTAGCGCTGTCGCCTCCTCACAGCAAGAAGGTCCCGGGTTCGAATCTCCGGCTCGGGAGCCTTTCTGTGTGGGAGTTTGCGAGTTCTCTCCCCGTGTCCGCGTGAATTTTCGCCGGGCGCTCCGGTTTCCTCCCACTGTCCAAAAAACATGCCGCTGCATAGCTTAATTGGCTCGCAGACTAAATTGGCCGCAGTGCCCGGCAATGGACTGGCGTCCCATCGTGGGTATATCCCCTGCCTTGCGCCGTGTGTCTGCCGGGATAGGCTCCGGCTCACCGCGACTCTGTACAGGACTAAATGGTCTCTGACAATGAGATGAGATTAACTCCTTTGTGCTGATTGCCGTGTGTACCGCCTGAACGCTGAGATTTATCGTGCTGATCAGTGACGGCTTCAGTTACTTGGACAATTCAAACAGCGCCTTACTGGTAAAACTACACTGCAAAGGTGCTTCGTAAAAACCAAGATATACACGGAACGGAACGCATGAATTGGTCATTTGCGGTTGGGATGTAATGATTGACACTACTCAATTGCAACCAAGTGAGCTGCCACGATTCCAGAACACGATGCCAGTTGTGGATCGATATGTCTCACTTGTTGTGCCCCTCTGTCTTGTCTGCGTGCACCCGATGTTGTACGCAACACCTTGTCTAAGGCTCATCAATTTCCACTCAACCATCTGGGTACTATCCTGTAGGGGACACCTTGTCTCTATGTCGTCTCTGTATCACTTGTGTCTGTGCTTCCATCACTGGTATGCTCTCGTCTGCATTATCTGTGCGGGCTTTCATCTGTAAGTCATGTTGAAAATATTAGCCATGTGCTAACGTACCACATAAAGACGTTACAACTCAAATATTTTTTTTAAAGTTGTCATTTTAAGGTCTTCCATTAAGAAGGAGAAAAAATAACTTGGCTTATTAAAATACAAAAAAAAAAATCCCCCATTTCAGTGGGAGGCAAGTAAATATATAATTTTACAAATTTCTTTTTATGTGTTTGTGCTTGTCGCACTACGCTTTCAATTTGTGCAACCAGATCATTAACCGTCTGATTGCGCAAGATTGGCACATGCCCAGACTCCGCATTACACAAAGACACAATTACAGCGAGACCTAACAAATGATAACAAGTAATGTGGAAACAATTCAGTCCTTTCCTTGAGCGGCGAGTCTCTTTCAGATTGAGGTATACGAATATATACATCCACGCGATCTCCCAAATAACTCTGACTTGAATAAATCAATGGGTGACTGCACAGAAAACCATAAACTACACCTGAGAACTGCGTTTCATCAGGGACTGCGGCTAAAACCATCATTTAAACCCAGCGTTCTCTGCAGTGTCACCAACAGTACCACGGTGGAAAACACCAGACCCACCAATCTACCTTACAACGTCAGTGCCATTGCTGCCACCACCGTACGCCGCCGGCGGCAGCGGCGCGGCGCCGCGGCGGCTCCGGGGCGTGATTTCGGGTGGTCTGCGAGCACAAACCTTGAGAAAGGGCACGAGGTAAGGCTGCGGCGACGACTTGAGCTCCTTCTGCAGCCGAGACGTGAACTCCTCCGGCTCCATCTTGGCGTCCTGTAGGCGAGCGTCGCCACCGGCGTTAGCGCCGCGGTCGTCGTCGCAAAGGGGCGATCGTCGCGCCACCAGCGCAACCCGACGGTGGTTCGAACGCGGGGAGGCGGAACGTCGCGGAGAGAGGGTGATCGCTCGACACGTCCATCACGAAAGAGCAGCTCCGAAGCAAAATGCTCCCACCATCGTAAACTATCACCATTATCAGCAAGAGTGAAATCGCTGTCATCGTCACCATTATTACCATCGTTGCCATCATCACCGTTAATATTACCGTCACACCGTAACCTTCGCCGTATTCAAGACTACAACTGTCAGCAACATAACCAAGAGCATCATCGTCACCCACCATCACAATCAATGCATTCATGACCATCACCTAGCATCACCTAGCATCACCTAGCATCACCTAGCATCACCAGCATCACCAGCATCACCTAGCATCACCAGCATCACCACGGGCACCATCAGCACCTTCGCCAACAACGGCGCAAGTTCTATTACCGAGAAGCCTCTGCAGTTTCCTGCTCGCGCAAAGGACTCCAGGGTGAGCGTACAGGCCTGCCTATCCCCGCCGCGTCTCCCGTCTCCCGCCTCGCCGATCGCGGTCTGTCGCGCACCGCGGTGTTCGATCGCTGCGCGGCTCGACGGCAGCGGTGCGACACTGGCCGCGGAGTTGTGACGTCTCTCTCGCCGCAACCTCGAAGTAACAAAAAATTTGGGCGAAAAGGGGATTTTTTTTTTCCCTTCTGCAGGTTGTTTTTTTATCGCACAGCAAATCCTTGCTTTGCCTCTGGGGCTCGAGTCGGAAGTCGGAGTGAAATGTATTACGTGACAACTTGTTATGTGACAATGTTGTGATAACAAAAACATTTATGAATTGGATGGCATTGTAATAAATAGGAAGCAGTAGCTGGCCGGCTGGCCACACACTGCTCCGTATCCTTGTCTGATTCATGACCAGACATGGAACTCGTGCAGCGTGTTATAAATGGTATCTATTATTATTATTATTTTATTCGATTCACTTCTGTACCATCGCGCTAGCGGCTCAGTCACAAGCTTGCCGCCAATGTTGGCCAGGGAATTGACCTCCGCGTTACCAACCAGCGGGAACTCCGCTCGCGGCCAATGTGGGCGGCAAATATCTGAACGTTGTCCTGGACCTCCCACAAGGTCTACTCAACCTAAAAATCATCGCGTCGGACGCGGTGCGTAAACATGAGCGCTGGCGAGGACAAATGTAGCGAGAGCGATGCTGGCCACACCGCCCCCCTCATCGAGCAGTTCCGGCCCTAGCAGGCACTCGTAACAGCACTTGCCCCAACAGCCTGTGCAGGCTACGCGGGGGATCTTTGTCTCTGCACCCACCAGAAGGTTCTGCACCAGCTCCTTGACATTGCGGGTCGTCTCCGGCGACTGCTGGCCGGAAGACGCCAGCTTGATGAGCGTGGAGAGGAAGTTCTTGCACTTCTTTACATTCTCCATCACCTCCTGCGAAGGCCGGCGAGGAGGGACGAGCGTCAACGTGGCGGGGCAACGAGACGGACGGCGCGGCCGCGCGGCGCCCAGCGGCGAGGCGGAAAACACAACCGCCGTGACCAGCGGGAAAAACCGCGAGGCGGTTCGGCGGTGTACGATGCAACGCTACGGTGGTCACCGGAGAGCAGGCGTTAGCCACCTTCTGGACCTGAAGGTCTGCTTGGCCCACGGACCATGCCCGACGGTGGGCCGCTAGCGTGACGTTCCGCTTGAGAATGGCGGCCGGAGAGTGCAGATGGGAGCCACGACTCTGCCAGTTGGTGGCGCTTCTAACAGCGAGTCTGCATGGCTCTGGACGTCCATTCAGTTTGTGAGATGCAGGAACTCCAGTCTCAAATGTTCTCACAATGTCTCTTTTCAATGTCCGTTTTAAATCTATTGAAAGCCTGGTAATGTGTGTGGGCAGCTGCAGGAGATCTCACATTATTTTCAGGACACAAACCATACACGATTCCTTCCCTGTACATTAATTTATCTGCAGTAAGAAATGTTTATGATTGTGGGTTCCGCTCCCGAATACTTGAACCCCTTTACTTTATTGAATAAATGCCACGTTTTCCTGCACGCCGCTTAACAAACACGCATTTTAACAAAAACATTTCTTTAAAGACAGCTTTCCAAACTTGTTGTTGAAGCAGATGCTTATTTTGCTTTACGCTTTCAATTTCACAACATACCGTTGGTTCTAATTTTGCCCTCGCCAATCAAAGCGACTAAACCTGACTATGAATGCTTAACCCGTAACCCATTAATTCTAACCTGGGGTTACAAATGAGTAGGGGGGGGGCAAAAACAACTTTGTCAATGGAATCACAAATTCATTCAAGGGGAACGGTAATTTCGTGAAAAGGACAATGACTTTATGCCGGCACTGCTGAGAGACTGGGATTCGGCCGTTCGTGATAACGTAGCATTCTCGCATGCGTCACGATTACGTCATATGTCATGCTGTGATATCCACATCCATTAGTGGTTCTTAACACGGATGGTTCCACATTGCGCTGGGAGAGAAACCTCAGTTTTGTCACGTGACGCTGACAGCGCAATCGGGATACAATTGACGAGAATTCCCAACAAAAAAATATATGGTGTAAAATCATCAATGTTTACACGTACGTGTTGTTGATACAACACGTACGGCCTGATGCCTCCAACATGGGAGGCGAAACGTCGCGAAGGGCAGCGGAGGAACGCTCAACACTGCTATCCCAAAAGAGCATCGCGAGAGCAACACATCGAGCTGTGAAAACCGACGGCAGCGTGCGGTAAGAACGAACTGAATGAAAGGACGTCGGACCGTTCGCACGATCGGGAGCCGTGGTGGGGCAAAGTGTGGGCGTACTGGCGTGAAGACGAGCGAAGGCTGGCTGGCGGGGAGGGTGGGCCCTGCCGGAGGAGCGGGCGTCGCGGCGGCGAGCGTCGGCGCCCCCACCGATGGCGTCGCCGGCGCGATCTGACGCGGACACACGCGGCGCAAACGACAAAAGGGGGTCATCGCTGATCCCCGGTGGAACTTTTGGGGCTGGAGTCGATCCCGAGCTCGTGTCCTCCTTCCACGTGATTCCGGGGTCATCCAATCTTTATCCGCAGGCCTCACAAATTTCAGTTTCCTAGCCTCCTCCGGCTGGGGTAAGGAGCTGACCACTGCAACAATACCATCATAACGTCAGGACTAAACTACAAGGACTCGACAGCCACATTATTCAGAAGCCTGCTGATGGCTCCGGTGCGGGAGGCGAAACATCACGAAGCGGAGAGAACTAATGCTATCCCCATAGAGCAGCTCCTTATAAGCAATTCTCAGGCTGGGCTTCTCTCCATGGCCTCCTCCAATGCCTCAATTTACAAACGCCAATCGACCTGCACCGGTGGTGGCGGAGGTGGGCGGCGCAGTGGGGGCAGCACCGACGGTGCAACAACCAGTCACCGCGGGCAGTCAGGCCACGGCATCTGATTCATGTCCCGTGACCTCGTGCCACGCTCAGAATGGAAACAAGGTGCGCGTGGTCTGGCGCAAGCGCCGCAGCGACATCACCGCCGCCTAGAAGCAAACAGCGGTTATTGTTGTTAGCGTTGCTGGTGCCGGTGGGCGCGGCGGTGCGTGGGGCACCTGCAGCGCTGCGAGCCGCACTCCCTGCTGCGGCTGAGTAGCAGGACTGGCGGCCGGCGGACTGGGGGCGTGCGCCACCGTGGCCACGGTGGGCGAGGGGGGCACTGGGGCGACGTGGGGAGCGGCGCCGCCAGCCTGCGCCAGCACCGACTGCTGGATGAGGAAGAGCTGGCCCTGCTCGCCAGCGCGCACCATCACCGTACCTGCAGGTGGGCACGAAAGTCAATGATGTCCTGCATCGGCCTCAACGGGGTGTACGGGCAAGTGCTGTTTGCGAGCATCTATTATGGGCTGTGGGTACCACTCGTCATGTGCGCTCCATTCCAGCCGTGACCCATACAATATTCAGTGAGAATTGAAGTCCTCGGTACATTAACCCCCCCCCCCACTTAGCAAATTCATTAATTCATTCATTATCAATTCCCGCTCAATCCAGTACAGGGTCGTGGAAGGGGGGGTACCCAAGCCTATCCTGGCTGACAGAGGGTGGAAGGTAGGGCAATACCCAGGGTGTAACGCCAGTACATCGCAGTTCACACTTTTTGGAGTGATTTACTCAGCATGCCAATTAACTCAGGTAGCAGCATTCAACCAATAGAAGAGTACATTTACACTGACTCAAAAAACAACAATGTAATTTATAATCATAATACCATGTTTGCAACCCTTTGTCATTTCCACTGCTAAACGAGGGGGCCTCCTCATCCCGTGTCTAGAGTGCATGGTTATTTCAACGTACGTCACTACGCTGCTCCGTGCGCTTTCGGTGAAGATGGGAAGCAGACCCGGGAGCATAGGGACACAGTACAACACCTGATATTTCTGCACAAGCCTACGCTGCCCCAACGCGGCGCAGCACAACAACCGCAAATGACAAGCTTGTGTGCAGGCTGATTACCACTGATGTTGTTCATTATGACCACACTTGTTTAACCATGAAAGGCTCACCGTAGCTCAACACTTTTCAAGGAAATTCCTGCCAACTTTGTAGAGGTTACGGGACAACATTCCCAAGTGTGATCCTAATTCAGTAATTTGCAGGTGTTTTCACGTGGAGATGTTTGGCCTATACCAGTTATTAAATGACGTATATCTCTCTTTTTTTTTAATTTGGATATGGGAGGAAACTGGTGATCCCAGAGGAAAGCAACACAAAACCAGGAGCAAACAAACTCCACGCAGAGATCGGCGCCCGAGCCAGGAATCGAGCTCTGGCACTCGTGGATTCCGTGAGAGGCAGTGTGCACCGCGCTCGTGAACCGACATCAAGCCTCGTTTGCAAAAGCCTCTTGTGCAAAAGGAATCTGGAACTTTAAGTAAAAGCAGAACTGACTTGAGCTTTGTCCGCACCCTCATTTCAGGTTTCAGCGTTTGTGGAACCGCGGCAAAGTTTGTGTGCAGATTTGGAAACCTTAAACAAACACTACGGAAGGATTTCGCAACAATCGCAAAATTCAAATGATGGCAACATATCGCAATGATCAACTCATTACCATTCCAACACTGGCATGTATCTATTTCACAAAAAAAAACGTTTATGGGACCCAACGTATGACAACATGCAACCTCATGTTCCATTGCAGATTTCACATAAAGCTCTGGTGTCAATCCACTGCTGGATGAGGGCCTCCCAACGCGTGTGGATTGAAGGGGCGCTTACGTGACCACGTGTTACTATGTTGGTCGGCAGGAGTTGTTCAGGTCATGGAGCAAATCATGGGAGCATGTAAGTACAGTACAACACTGGATTATGCTGCAACGTCCTCTGCTAGCCACCGCATAATCCCACAGCACCCTATGAGATGGCGCTTGTGCAGAGTAAGCATAAAAATCTTAAATACCACGCACGTTCTTGCAGCAGATTTTAACATTTGACATCTGTACACAAATGCAGCACATACGCATACAAAGGTCCTCTATTTATTCACCTAACAGATGATACTGGAGGGTGGGGGGGTGTGTGGGTGAGGGTCGCCTATTAGCGAGGTCCTATTAGGAGCTGGCACACTGGACACAAGGGATGGTGGGTGCAGCCATGGCTATTCCGCCCGAGTGAATGCGTGGACCATAGATCCATTGAAAAGCTCTTGGAAGGCTGTTCCACAATATCCATCTCCACAGCCTGTCTGCCACCAAGATCGGAGTTACACCCTAATAATAATCATACAATTTGTAACGCGCCATGCAGATGCCATGCTTGGTCATGGACAAGACACAGATTTAGGATGAGCGAGGAAAATAGAGGTGGGGAGGGGTAAGGTAGCCATGCAGCCAGCCGGCGCCAACACTTGCCAGACACCACCTCCTGTTAATTATGATATTGGCCAATTAATGCTTTTTTTTTACACTTGTGGGAGGAAGTAAAGAATCTGGAGGGAAGCCACAGAGAACAGGGGGAGATCACACAAACTACAGACAAAAACACCCGAAGTGGGGATGGAACACCACCTCAGGCAGGACTTTTCTTTCTGTGAGGTGCAGGCGTTATCACTGCATCACCCTGCTGCCCAACCCCAGTAGCAGTCGCCAACAGCTCGGATCCTTCCAATAAATGATGAAGGGTCCACCACGTGAATGCCATGTGCTTATGTCACTCCATCTCCGATGTGACTGACATTCCTCCCATGAGTTGTCCATCTCTTTGCCTATCCCTGTGTTCTCGTGATTATTCCTGCACAAGGCTATTCGCTTTCTTAGGTCAAAACAATGGCTCCAAATTTGCAATTTGTTTTCAAATCTATATATTTATTTCTCTTTTAAATGGATGCTTGCGGTTATTCCAAACGTGCATACATCCATGCCTTTTGAGATAACGTTAACGTTATGTTTCGCTTAAAATGCCATATTCCATGCACATTTCACGTTCAAATTGACGGGAAACTCCAAAGCGACCGTAAGGCAGCCAAACGATAAACCGGTGCCAACAATTGGCAGTCCTCTGTATTTTAAAGACATTTTCAATCAATCAATGGGCGTTTATAAATGTGGTTTGAATTTGGCACCCAGAAAAAATAATCCACACGTGCGAGGGGGGCAACACTGCCCATCCCATGCACAAGGCAGAGATGATGTTATGCCACGCGTTGCCGTTTCGTGGTCTCCTGGCGAGCCAGGGTGTCGCACCGCGATGCGTGCCACGGGGAAGGGAGTTTCTCAACAACGGTACGGTGATCCACCAACCCCAGTCTCAACAGTGCTGGCCTACATGCATGCAGCACCACGACCCAATAATACCCGTGCTCAATTTGGCACATATTGAAAAAATTGCTGTTTAGCTATACGGGCGTGTTGCTTTCGATCATCGAATTACATTTGTTTCAAAAGCACCCCACGTTTGATTTTTGCATTGTTTACTTAATCGTATCGCCACACTGGCCGTCTTCAATCAATGCCATATTTATAGATATTCTGTGCATTTTTTGTGCCTGCGGTGTTCCTCAGACAGTTGTCATCTTGTTCAGTGAACTTATTCACAAAAAAAAACCGCGTTAATTGTGAATATATGCTGGCGCGAAAACAATGACGAACGAAATTGGGCGAATACCACCTCAACACGAGACCCTGCCCAAGTGTCTTGAAACGCCAGGCGATGTTTTCGTAGCAGGATAAAGCAGCGCCCCATTATTAATAAAGCCATTATTACCGCGGCGCGGTATTAATAGAAACGAACGGCGCCTGTTCCTCTCGCCTACCCTCATCCCCTTCATCGCACACTGTCCCAACCCAATGGCAATCATGAGCGTTACCCACGCTCTATCCACTGCTTGGCGAAGCCTTCCCAAAGCCACCGATACATAGCAGGCGATACAATTTTTTTCTGCTGCGCGCCAGCTAATTCCATTGCTCCATCTCCCATGTGCGTCCTCTTCGGTTTATTTTCTTGCCCAAGTCACCTACGTTTCTCAACCGCCTGCATAATGGCATTCACCTGCATGCGTTCTAAACTGCACGTGTTCATCTTTCTCTCAACTGAATTCCAAGCAATGTTCATCCTTGGCTTTACTGCTTTATTTGCAATGGTCGATGTTTCTGATTCATGTCAGAACAAGTGATACACAATGATTTAAAACGTTCCTATTGAGCTGTATGCACGTCTGATTTTCATTACCAACGCCGGTTTTTTTTATTTTCAAAAGTACTCAAACTTGCTGTGGTCTTTTTTCACTCTAGTTTCCAGATTTTAAGAAGCTCGGCTCGGCAAGAAGCATCCAAAACTTTTGCTTGGTATCAAAAGTTACAGAAATATGGTCTCACGCAGGCTGCAGGTATCTACAGGATTCTACGAAGATCCCACTCTCCACTAACTCTTGTTTTTAAAGCACAAACGTAAAAAAAACAGTGCATCTTATAATCCGAAAAAATCGCCGACTGTTCTAACACCTCGGGACAAAGCAATTTTTTTTTTGCAACAACAACAAAAATATAACAGCGTGTACATGAAACAAAATATGAGGCTTTTTTGTGCGGTGGTGAAATGATGCTGGGTTTGTCAGAGAAAACAAGACAATGCTCACGGTCACTGCTATCTGATGAGTGAAGACGGTGATTCGCCTATGGAAGTACTGGGGACACACAGGAGTACAGTGGAAGATTACCGCGCAGCACGGCGCACAGCACAACAACGCGAGTGCTTCTGCGGGAAACTTCACGCAGGAATTGTTTCGCTTGTTCGCCTCGGAATTAAAAATAAAATACGAACGCGACTTCCCCCCCCTGCCTTACTATAATCATGTATTGCGGATGGGGTTCCGATGGAACGGCGCGTTTGATCAATTTCATCAACGACTTGACTTTTCTTCGCAATTGGGGGAAAACCCCGGAGAAAACCCACAAAGGCTCTCAGCACTGCCATCTGCTCGCCACACCACACAGCTCCACACCTCCAAAAAGCTGGCAAGCCCCGGTGGGTACCCATTCAAGTACTAACCAGGCTCACCTCTGTTTGGCTTCTGAGAGCTTCCAAGAACAGATGTTTTTGTTTGGGATCAACAGCACGGAGGGTTATTTGGTCTTGAGGCGTCAGCATAAAATAGTTTTTCTTTTACAAAACTGCCTTTGCAAAGTTCTATACAGAAAACTTTTATCACAGGCATCGGCACAGTCACGTTTCCACTCGCTCTGACAATATTTAAAGAGCGATTTGCTCAGCGATTTTAATGG
>JAZEWT010000025.1:5105738-5132929 GCA_036362905.1 Mordacia mordax
CAGTGACATCGCACGACATTTTACTGAACAAAAAACACACACTCACCAGGATGAGCGTAAAACCTTTAAAGCTGCCGCCAAAACCCGCGCCTTCATCGGCAACGAACATTGTTAGAAGTCTTCGCGCGAACAAATCGAAGGAATATTCGCCTTAAAACTAAAACGTGGAGCACTTTAATCGACCGCCAGGCCACTTTATATCGTGCAGTCGCGTATTCGTGATGTCATTGCAAGCGGGGTCCCTACATTAGCGCGGTCGCTCATCGTAACGCGTCACTACTTTGAGGCGAAGTGAAATAAAACAGAATTTTTTTTCAACGTCAAATTTTAAATGCTACTATCGAAACACCTTCCCCTTGCACGAGGGGGCTGCTGTGTTTGCGCTTTAGGCAACATTAAACACGCGTGTTTTCGTTCCAATCGCAGGTAAAAAAAATTAAAAATCAATTCCCGCGCTAGCAGACGTCTTGGCGGGAAGGCGGCCACTGCATTTGCTAGTGCGAATAGGCCTCGATTCCTCGCCCTCCCATTGGTCCGCCGCCTAAGCGCGCTACGAAATCCAAACGCTCGTCGCGTTTACATCGTGAGGCCTTGGCCGTGCAGTCAAACAAATTGGTTTTTTAAATCCTAATCGAGATTAAAAACCCTATTATTAAACTCACGCGGTTGGGGTCAACATGACGTTGCCGCCTGAGAAGGTGTCGGAGTTGAGGCAGATGATCAACGATCAGTTGAACCGCGTGAGTGTCAATCGCTATTTGAACGACTGTTATTTTTATTACATCCGTCGCTTAATTGCTTGCTCAGAATATAAAGAGGCGTCGTGATTTTCTTACACGATTAAATTCGTGTTGCAAATCACAGGTTGGCGATTGTGTCCGTGTCATTAGCCTTTTGTACTAATAGTTAACGCGGTTAGTGAGGCAATCGCACTTCCAGATAATGCGGTTATTATTATTTTTAGATGTTGAGATGTTTATATTCTGTTGTAATAATGAACATCGAATAAGACCTTAAACGTCGTATTTCATTTATAAATGCTGTGAGTTTGCTGTTTAACACACCCGTGTTGTGAGATAGTGATGAATTGACACCGTTAACGTTGACAAACTTTACTGATTGGCTGTTTGTCGGGTGGTGGAGGGTTTACAACAAACATTTTTTACGTGATCTAACCCAAAAAATTGAATATATCGATTTAATAAGACTACTGTTTTCAGGTATGAAGTGTCAAGCAATATGCGGGCAATTGGATGCGGTTAATTGGCTTTAATTAGAGGTTAATTAGTTGAGATTGCTGATAAAGTTAGCCCCGTGGTTAATTGCTTTATTTGTGCGGTTAATAGGGTTAAGAGTGCGTGATGACGTTCACATTGCGGATAATATAAGTTTCAATTTGAACTCTGCCGTTAATGAGTTTCGCGTTGAGACTGACGCGCAGTCTTTCATCCAGCAGTGGAGAGACCGTGACTATGTTGATGCGGAAGCCTTCATCCAGCAGTGGCTGTCGGTAATTACGGATAAACTAGTCTTTAAATCGGTGGATGGACACTGTCACGATCATGACAATGTGCGATGTTGCTTCCCATGTGCACATGGATATTCACCTGGTACTTTGGTTTCCTCCCACAGGCCAAAGACATGCTGCTGCCGAGCTTAATTGACCCAAACAAATTATCCTCGGTGTTCTACAATGAACTGGCTTCCCATCCTGAGTATACCCCTGCCTTGCGCCCTGTGTCAGTCGAGCAAATAATAATTGCACGTCTATAGCGCTCTTGACCCGAGGGTCACAAAGCGCTGCACGGAGCTGCGGAGAGAGCGGCGCGTCAACAACAACATCAGGACAGTTCAACTGAAAGTCAAATAGTAGCGTTAAATTGTAGGAAGTAAAATAAGCGAAGAGAAAAAAATCTTCAAGGGCGGCACGGTGGTGGCCCAGCGGGTAGCGCTGTCGCCTCCTCACAGCAAGAAGGTCCCGGGTTCGAATCTCGGCTCGGGTGCCGCCTTTCTGTGTGGGGAGTTTGCGAGTTCTCTCCCCGTGTCCGCGTGGGTTTCCTCCCACAGTCCACGAAAATGCCGCTGAATAGGTTAATTGGCTCGCAGACTAAATTGCCCGCAGTGCCCCGGTGATGGACTGATGTCCCATCGTGGGTATATCCCTGCCTTGCTCCGGTGCCCCACGACCCTGTGTGAGACTTAAGCGGGTTGCAGATAACGACGGTGCTTTTTTTCCCAACTGCTCCCACGGCATCCAGATGGACATCCAGAGCACGGTGCGCGCTGTGCTGGCGGACTCCGTCCGAGGCGAGGGAGGCGAGGGCGGGCGCAAGCAGGCGAACGTTTCGGAGCAGGACCTCCTGCAGGCACTGCACCAGCGTGGGGTGGTCGACCAAGTGGTTGAGCAGCTCGCTTTCCGTCACGTGAGAAGCTGGCGGCATCATCACCCACATCCCTTGTCCACCATCGCCCTGCCCTCTCACTGCCTACCCCCTCACATTTACCCACCCCCCACTCATGTGGCCTCCAAAGCTGTGCCAGCCTCTCCACTTCCGCCAACCTGCGTGTTAACCAACGTGGTGAAGTATGCTCGATGAATCCCATGACTGGCACAGTCGATTGACAAAGGACCGCAAGTTAAGCAAATATAATAAGTCTCATCTCATCTCATTATCTGAAACCACTTAATCCTATATAGGGTCACGGTGAGCCGGAGCCTATCCCGGAAACACAGGGCGTAAGGCAGGAATACACCCGACGACGGGACGCCAGTCCATCGCCGTATAATAAGTCGTTCATAACTTAATATTTTTCGTCACATTTTGTCAGTAAGCACTCAAGAATTTTTTGCACGTTTCTGATTTTATGTCCTATAATTTATCGCTACTGTTTGACTTTCAGTTGAACTGTACTGATGTAGGTTTTCACTGCTCGATGCGTGATGATTGCTTCGAAAAGCTGCTCTCTCGGGACAGCCGCCTCGTTCGCTTCCTCTCCTCTCCTCGCGACGTTTCGCCTCACACATTAGAGGCATCCTCAGGCGCTTGAGGATGCCTCTAACGTGTGAGGCGAAACGTCTTTCAGTTGAACTGTGCTGATGTTGTTGTTGACATGGCGTTCTCTCCACAGCTCGGAGTTAACAAAAAAAAAGCCCGAAAAAAACTTTGATGTTGCTAATTTTACCTTCTTTGTTGTGGTTAGAGTGCCGTTCTTCCGCAGCTCTGTGCAGCGCTTTGTGACCCTCGGGTGAAAAGCGCTCTACAAATGCAATTATTATTATTAACGAGTGTATTTTCGGAGTGCAATTCCAACCCAACTTTTCGGACGCGTGTTTCCGCACAGGGGGACTGGAATGGGGACAGCGGAAGAGAAGGTGGAGGTGGCGGCGGAGTCGATTCATCTCCACCCAAGCCTGCGACACACGTAGTGGACGCAGACCCTGCTCAACTGCGAAAGAGTGAGTTACGTGAACGTCTCCGCAGTCCGCCCTCGCTCCGCCGTCTCATCCCTCCTCTGTTGAAGCTGCAGGTCTACTGAACGCGATGTTTCCTCTGCAGACGAGTAAACGGAACTGATGAAACGTTGACAAAATCGGGATATTACTGACGTAGGTTTTCACGGCTCGATGCGTGATGATTGCACCCCAAAGCTGCTCTTTCGGGATAGTCGTGTAGAGCACTCCTTCTCTCTCCGCCTTCACGATGTTTTGCCTCACACGTTAGAGGCATCCTCAGGCACAGTGTGCGCGTGTCGTGTGTGACTCCTATTTGTATGATTCACAAGACAGAAAAGACTATGACCCGCAAACAAGAAATGAGAATAAAGATCAGCTCTGTAATGCGGACATCAGAGGAGAATTACCAAGTGTTTGAGAACGAGGCATTCTGTTATGAGATGCAAACTAGGAGATGAGTCACAGGCGGAACAGGATGGGGTTAATGTGATTCTGGGGTGTGAGCAAGACAATGGAACCCTTTCAAGTGGACCCTGACCGTCGTCCATTGATCCTGGAATGCAGCAACTCTGTAGAGGAGACTTAACACATACATAGTACCGACATATAAAGAGGAGCTACACACGACACACGCACGCTGCACCTGAGGATGCCTCTAACGTGTGAGTGCTAAACGTCGCGATGGGGAGAGAGGGAGCGGTCGACGCGGCTGTCCCGAGAGAGCGGCTTTTCGAAAGCAATCATCATAGCGACCCGTTGACAAAGAGTGGTAACAAAGCTAAACGAAACTCATTCATAACCCCTCGCGCCCTCCGCCTCAATCTCTCTTCACGCCCAGCGAACATCGATCCCGGCCGCAGGTACCTGCACATGCGGGTGTTGGGCGGGCGAGCGTTTCTGGAGCACCTGCACACGGGGCCGTCGCCTCCTCCCTCCCCGCCCGCCGGCAGCCCCGGACGGCCGGGCCCCACGCTCACGCTGCACCTCAGCTTCCGCTCGCAGCGCTTCCGCTCCAAGCCCGCGGCGTGCGCCTGCGAGCCGGACCTTCGCGACAGCTTCCTACTGGAGCTGCACGACGGATCGCGTGGTAAGCACGTCCCTCCCGGTCGTTCGTTCTTCGTTCATTGGTTCGTTGACTTCCTAGGAGGTGGCAGAGTCGTACAGTCGTAATGTAAGGGTGGCACGATGAGTCATAATAATAAAAATTGCACTTCTAGAGTGCTTTTCACCCGAGGGTCACAAAGTGCTGCACAGAGCTGCGGAGAGAGTGTAGTGCTGCTGCCTCAGCAACAAGGTCCTGGGTTCGATTTTCATCTACCTTGCTTTGTGGAGTTTGCATGTTCTCCCCGTGTCCGCAAGGGTTTTCACCAGGTACTGCAGATTCCTCCCACGGTGAAAATACAAGATGCCTAGTTTAATTGTCCTCATTAAAACGCACCCAGTACCTTCAGAAGTTGTACCCCTCGCTGGTGAACAACTGCTAAATAAAGCTGCATAACTCAACAGTTCCAGCATGAAAGTAGCTCCTGCCCAAGACCGGTTAGGGCTCCCACCTCAGGGGCCTTTCTGTGTGTTCTCCCCCTGTTCTGCTTGTACTTGCTCCAGGTTCTCCGATTTCCTCCCATAACGTAAATGCATTCATTATTTAATGAGCTGATCACATCATAAAACATGGTACAGTAGTAGTCCGGTTACTGAGATTAATTGTTCGATACGCAAGAGTTTGAGCTATAGAATGATAAAGAAATGCTCCGCCATATGTTGTTTAGTGTTTCAAAGATGGAATATTTGTATTGAACGTGATGAAGGATAGTTTTCTGCAGGACCTTATGACATCTCGGTGAGTGGTGCTAAATAAATGTAATAAATAATTCTGAATGATTCACTTTTCATTCCGTGGCGCTGTCGGTGTTACAGGGGCTCGTCCAATGCTGTTCTGAATAACTTTGCTGAGAGTGTACCCCAACAACACATTGGGTCGTCATGTTAAGTGCATGCACAGGTTGATGGCAGCCGTGCCTGCTGTTGCACCTTGGCGGCAGGATGGCGCAGTGGTAACATCTTCGCCTCACAGAAAGCATGGTTCTTGCCTGAGCAGGTTCGATACCCGCCTTGGCACTTTTCTGTGTGGAGTTTGTGTATTCTGCCCTTGTTCTGCGTGGGTTTCCTCCGGGGCTTGCCGCTTTCCTCCCAGAACTTAAAAAAAAATGCTCATTAATTTATTGACCGATGACATTCTAATATATAGGAAGCAGCCTGTGGCAATATGGCACCGGCAGATCGCCTGGCTGCCTCCTCCTCCGCCTCTCTGTGCTTTCCTCGCGTCTCTGAGTCGTTCTCTGTCGAATGAATACCTTCGACAGTGAATGAATTATTATTAGGGCCGCGCGGTGGCCCAGTGGGTAGCGCTGTCGCCTCACAGCAAGAAGGTCCCGGGGTGACTCACCATTCGTGCCTCCAACACGCATGGTGAGTCGTCTGGGCCTCCGCTAGGTTGACGGGTGCCTTTCTGTGTGGAGTTTGCATGTTCTCCCCATGTCCACGTGGGTTTTCGCCGGGTACTCTGGTTTCCTCCCACAGTCCAAAAAACATGCTGCTGCATGGGTCAATTGGCTTGCAGACTAAACTGCCCGCAGTGCCCGGTGATGTACTGGCGTCCTGTGCCTACCAGGATAGGCTCCGGCTCACCTGACGATGAGATGATATTAATTATTATTATTATGCCTGCTCTTGCACCTGAGCGCATCTTTGGGCATTGTCATTGCCGCCTTTAGGAGAGGGCGGCAAGATGGCCGACACAACCGCGCTGCTGGGCATGAGTGACCCCGTGCATCTGGTGCTGGTGAAGACTGACGTCTCCTTGGAGACGACCCTGGTGACCTCGTACCGCTTGGAGTGGCGGCACGTACTGACCTGCCCCACGGCATGCTGGGACACGGCCGTTGAACTGCAGGGAGTGGGTACGGGTCTATAACCACACAACGATGAGCAACAGTAACGGTTAATGATGTTACTTTAATTCTGTTCAACGTGACGACCCATTGCTGATTGTCCGTGTCGGGTGGCGGAACGTTAAACGACACTATTTTATATTTTTGGTGTGACCGACCCAAAAATGAATTTCATCGAGTTAATGATGTAGGTTTTCACAGCTCGATGCGTGACGATTGCTTCGAAGAGCTGCTCTCTCGGGACAGCCGCGTCGATCGCGATGGGGAGAGAGGGAGCGATCGACGCGGCTGTCCCGAGAGAGCAGCTTTTCGAAGCAATCGTCAGTTAGCGACGTTACCCTTTTGTCGTCATCGCGGCGCTCGAACGATGATCGCGCTCCGTGTGCGAGCGATTTGCAGGGTCCGAGTCGCGGGTGGCGGTGGGGGTTCTGCACCTACGCCTGGAGCTGCACCCGCGTCTCCATCACACGATCACCCCCGACGTGCTCAACACGCAGGTCTGTTGCTGACTTGCAGTCCCAGTCATTGTGGACTCGCTTCAGTAATATAGCAACGCATTCATTCTCTCCTTGACGTCTGCCCGCTGGAGACCCTTTGCACTCGGCATCGACACGAGTTCTAGTCACGCTCGTTGCCTCCACAACACGAATCGTGAGTCGTCTGGGCGTCCGCTAGGTTAACTCAGCCTCAAATTAGTACCTTGGTGTGCGCTCGGGAATCGTCTTCAAATCCCATCTCAAGACTTGTTGCGTGAGGCCTTGAAGTCCGCTGGCTGGGACTGTTGATGCAGCTCACTGTTGTCGTGCTGGGATGATGGCTCACTGTTGACCTGTGCCTGCTCAGGAACACATCTTCCTTGATTAGCTTCATTGATTTATAGTCATTATTTGATTTATACGTGCCATTCTCTCCACAGCTCTGTGCAGCGTTTTGTGACCCACGGCTGAAAAGCGCTAGAGAAATGCAAAATGATATAAATCATATCACTACCATTCTCAACCAGTGGCTCATGATCCATTAGTGGGCAGCGAGCACCACCCAGTAGTCTGTGGAGACCCGACCTAAGTGGCTCAAGTGGGCATTAAGGGGCAAAAGGCTGAGAACCGCTGACTATTGTCGATTTCTTACCGAACGAACATCTTCAATCCATTACCATCACTCTCGGATTCGTGATCCAACAATCCGGCGAGCTCTTAAGCACGAGCCGGTTTGCTATTAATAACTTCATGTCCACGGTGTATGCCTTCATAGGGCTGTTACATCCTTTGTTATCTCCGCAACCGTTCAAATGATATTTCCTGCTTAACGCTGGTATTATAGCTTCATGGGAGCAGCATGGAGCGCGTTGTTGCAAGCTGAAGAGGGGAGAGCAGGGTAGACTCTGCCTTGAATTATTACCTGTGGCAGTGAGTAAACAAAAGGCAAAAGGTGAAAGGTCAAGTGCTGACCACTCTTGTGCACCTTTCCAGTTATAACAGCGTCTCACTAACAGCACGTGCCCTAACAGTACGTACGGCTATACAGGGGCCTGCCTGTGTGCACGTGTCTGACCTTGCATGAGGGGGAGCGGTGGCCTAGCGGTTAGCGCGCCGGGCTATAAACCTGGCGACCCGAGTTCGAATCCCACTCACGGTGAACGCAAGTCTGAACCGGTCCTGGGCCTCCCCTAGGCCGACTCAGCCTCAAATGAGTACCTAGTGCAACGTGTAAACATTGTCACTAGGGAGACAAAGGCGGCCGAGCGTGGTGCTGGCCATCCACCTCCTCGTGTGCCGTGTCGACCTTCATAGGTGCTTGCTAACTGCACTTGACCCTACAGTCTGTTAAGGCTATACGGGGCATCTTTGTCTTTGACCCTGACCTTGCGTGATTGCAGCTGGGCTTGGAGCGCCAGCGAGCGGCAGAGAAGGAACGTCTCTTCCTCGTATACGCCAAGCAGTGGTGGCGTGAGTACCTGCAGATTCGACCCGAACACAACAGCCGTCTTGTCAAGATCTTCGCTCAGGTGAGGCGGTGGAGTTAACTGTTAATTAGATGCACCGATGAAGGTTTTCACGGCTCGATGCGTGATGATTGCTTCCGTACGTTGCTCTTTCGGGATAGCCGCGTCGATCGCTCCTCGGTCCTGCGTGACGTTTCACCTCCCGCGTTGGTGTGTTTTAATCCAGGCACCATGGCACATGCTTGTAATTCAGCACTATGTAGGCAGGGGTTGGCAGATCACATGTCTGTGAAAGTTCAATCAACAACCGCTCGTTAAAATTTGAATCATTACCGTCTACGTCGCGTGGGTTGTGTTGACCGATCATCAGACACGTTAAGCATGTACACTTTAGCGGAGAAGACTGTAGAAGTATACACGTGTGGTCCATTGGGATGACTGGAGTTTTGAGAAACCCCACATTAAGTGGGCGGCACGGTTGCCCAGTGGGTAGCGCTGTCGCCTCAGAGCAACAAGGTCCCGGGTTCGAATATTGGCTCGGGTGCTTTTCTGTGTGGAGTTTGCATGTTCTCCCCGTGTCCGCGTGGGTTTTCGCCAGGCAGTCCGGTTTCCTCCCACAGTCCAAAAAACATGCTGCTGCATAGGTTAATTGGCTCGCAGACTAAATTGCCCGCAGTGCCCAGTGATGGACTGGCGCCCTGTGTCTGCCAGGATAGGCTCACCGTGACCCTGTACAGGACCAAGCGGTTTCTGACAATGAGATGAGATGAGACATTAAGTGGCTCTCATGCTGCTCCGACAAACCACCCTCGACCTTCTTTCTCTCACCCCTCCCCTGTGCACCCTCTCGCCTCTCTTCGACCGTCCACCGTCGCCAGGACGAGAATGGGAGGAACCACCCGGTGTGCGCGTACGTGCGCCCCCTGCGCGCCGGCAGGCTGCTCGAGTCGCCGCGCCAGGCTGCCCGTTTTGTCAGCCTCCTGGCCTACGAGCGAGCGCAGGCGGTGGGTGGCGGCGCCCGTCACGAGATGTGGAGCAGCACTTTCGCCTTCCTGTGCCGGGGAAAGGTGGGGCGGTGCTCACACGATTCTGAACCGATCGGTAGCGGCGGGCAAAAACACAAACGGACATAATCGGCAACACATTTCACCTTAAGCTGTGGGTACTTTTTGCCAGTGTACATATGTAATAAGTAGAACAGATTTTTACCATTTCTGACAATTATTCAGGTGTTAAGATCTTAAAACACCAAACTAGACACATTGTTTTAAGATCTTAACACCTGTATAATTGCCAGAAATGGTGAAAATCTGTTCTACTTATTGCACATTTCACCTTGCTGTGCGAGGGAATAACAATAATATAATAATATTTGCACTTTTAACAGTACTTTTCACCCGAGGGTCACAAAGCCCTCAGAGCTGTGAAGAGAACGGCATGTCAACAAGAACATCAGAGTAGGTCAATTAAGGGAAAAACTATAAATAAGTGAAGGACATAAAATAGCAAATAAATAAAGGAAGGAATAAGTGTTCCTGAGCGGGCACAGGTGAACATTGAGCCATCATCCAAGCATACGACAGTGAGCAGCATCAACAGTCCTGGCCAGAGGACCTCACATGGAACGATGGTGTATTTGTCTTGCTCAAATGGATGGAAGCATAGCTGGATAGTCGGTTGGCTGGATGAAAGTACAGCTGTTGACCTGCGTTTGCCGGTTACTCCCCGAAAAGGTAGGGGTAGTGGAGCAGAATTTTACAGCTCGATGCCTTTCCTGACGCCAAAGCTACTTTCGCCGGGAGGGTCTTCGGATCGTCATTTGTCTGGAACCTCACCCCAGACCGGTTCACGAAGGGAGCCCCAAGCAGCAGTGGTAGACTCCAGGTGACATCCCTAAGGGATTCAGTGGAACACAAACCCTGCCACCACGGTACATTCACAGTCCCCGAGAAGGCATGGTAAACATGCCGTACACGTGCATTAAAGATGAATCAGCGTACGATCAAACGTGTTGCGCGGCGACTCCCTGCCCTCCGTAGGGCGACTGCGAGGACCACGCGAACCTCCTGTGCAGCCTCCTGCTGGGCTTTGGTCTCGACGCGTTCGTGTGCGTGGGGACCAAGGCGAAGGGAGAGCCGCACGCCTGGGTGGCCACCCGCTCCACCGACGGCGCCACCACCTTCTGGGAGAGCCTCACCGGCCACAGGTCGTTCGTTCAGTCGCTTCGACCGATTGCTTTGAGATCTGTAGACTCACGTGTGATCCGCATGCTTTCGAACAGACCCATATGATCTGTTGGCTTACATAGAGACCCACAGAGCCGTACATTATTGAATCTTATATGGGCGCAGGCTCTAGCACACTTGCATGGAATTACATTAGGACCCATAGATTCACACCTACGTGATCCATAGACTTGCATAATACTCGTTCACAAATAAACGCTTACACATTTATAAAAAAAAAAACAAGTGCCATTGTAATAGAGGGTCAGCTGCCGGGATTTTATTTCTCGACGTATTTCTATGTTAGGTCTCTTCTCAAATCCACGACGCTTGTATCTCACTTAATCACAATCCTGCCATCTCACCCTCGGTTTAACTCTCCTACCTCCTTTCACAGATCTTCTGATCGAATCTTCTGTCTCCTCTTAACACTTTCCCAAACCACCTGCATCATCAATCCTCTCCATCCTCTCTTGTAGAGCAGCAGCGCTTTGTGACCCTCGGGTGAAAAGCGCTCTAGAAATGCAAATATTATGTAGCAGCCTCAAATCCCAATCAACGCCATCTACAATCCACAGTCCATGGTGCCCTGTTTAACCCTCGTGCAATATAGAAAAATTAAGTTCGGAATCGGGGTGGCACGGTGGTGCAGTGAGTAGTGCTGTCGCCTTACAGCAAGAAACCTAGGTTCGACTCCCGGCTCTGATGCTTTTCTGTGTGGAGTTTGCATTTTCTCCCCGTGTCCGCGTGGGTTTTCACTGAGTACTCCGATGTTCTCCCACTTTCCAAAGATACGCTGTTGCCTAGGTTAATTGGCCTGCTGAGTAAACTTTCCCCCAGTGCCCTGCGATGTACTGGCGTCACATCCTGGGTATAGCCCCGCCTCGCTCCCTCAGTTGGGATAGGTTCATCCCCACTCCCCCCCCCCCTCAACCGGGTATTGACAGTGATGATAATAAAGTTCAGAATCAGGCAGCACAGTGGCGTAGTGGGTAGTACTGCTGCCTCACAGCAAAAAGGTCTCACGGTCGATTCCCAGCCCTACTGCGTATGTAGAATTTGCATGTTCTCCCTGTGTCCGTGTGAATTTTCACCGGGTACTACAGTTTCCTCCCACTTATCCAAAAATTTGCTTGTCGAGGTTAATTGGCATGATCAAATTGCACCCAACGCCTCGCGATGTACTAGCGTCTCATCCTGGGTATAGTTCTGCCTTGCGCCCTAGGTCTGCCGGGATAAGCTTGCGGCGGGCCCTGCACCACCCTATACAAGATTAAGTGGACTCTGATAATGATGTGCTTCACTGTCTCTGGCACAAAATCTTGGAACCAGTTGGTGGTTAATATTTGGAATCCACCCTTGAGTCAAGTTGATTTTGAATTGGATTTAAAGTAGTGTTCTAAAGAGCTTACTACGTGTATTCAGCACACATTAGAGATGGACTGGATGTATATATTTTTTTAAAATGTTGTTGCTGTTGATTTTCCATTCTAATGCCATTGTTGACGTCCCGTTCTCTCCGCAGCTCTGTGAAGAGCTTTGTAATTAGTATTGGCCAAAACAACCCACTCGTGAAAAAAATGAATTGGAAATTAGTAATTTGGGATTCCATGTGGCAACAGCATCTCCTATATTAATAACTTGGCAGGACCTTTCTGAAAAAGAGTTGATAATGAAGCTTTTCCTGCCCAAACAATGTGTATTCATGATTATAATCTGAATGCACCCGGCGGTATAGTCAGATCTGAAATGCCAAGCATGTTTGAGTCTAGTTATTACTTGGAAGGGTGACCACTCGACATACCACGTGTCGTAAAGACCTGGGAGTTGGGAAGTGAATAGTCTCATTTATTTGCGCACACAGCAAAAGGAAATGGCCACATCCTTACCACAGGATTCCACTGAATCAGAGCCATGATACGCAATGAGGCTTTCCTGGATAAATACGTTGCATTATTAGTTTTAACTCCAGTTTCCTGTAACATGCAAAATTACTCATTAAGGAATTGGCCGAACGTCACCAGTGCGGTCATGAGACGTGGCGAGCCTTTCCTGTATAAATAGGAGACTAATTTTATCATAATATTTATTCCACAAAGACCGCTGGCAGGCCGTGCACATGTTGGTGCTGCTGGTGCTGCAGCGATGATAGTGCAGTGCATGTTAGAGACTAAACAAATGATGGGCAGGAAATTCAACACCGTTTAAGAGAAAACGTTCGTCTCACTGAAGGTTTGCCAAGCGAAGATTCACGAGCCAAAAGACTGCGCAAACAAATCCCATGCTACCATGCTGCTTACACGAGTTGGCCTCGATAACAATAACAATTGCTTATTTACCGGGAGCCCTGCTCTTAGACTTTTTCGCAAACGTCCTGATACGTTGAAAATATTTGGCCAATATCATTGGCTACGTACTGTGCGTGTGTGTGTGTGTTTTTTAAACTGTGGGACGAAATCGGATAACCTGGAGGAAACTTGTGCAAACAGCTGGAGAGCATCTAAACGCCACAAAGAAAAGGGCCCCCAAATTAGGAATTGAAGTTAGACCCTTCTCGCTGTGAGGCATAAGCATTACTCCTGCCTCACGCTGTTGCCAACTTTGGTCTCTGCTTATAGTGTAATTTTCATTACTGTCTTGGGCTTCTGGAAAAGGCACAGAAAATCGGGTGGAATTATTAAGCTATTTGTTCTGAATGTACTGTCTTATTCACATGAAAAGTATAATAATAATAATTGCACTTCTTGGGCGCTTTTCAACTGGGAATTACAAAGTACTGTACAGAGCTGTGGAGAGAATGGTATGTCAGCAACAACAACAACAACGTATGAACGGCAAATCGACAACAACTTTTTTGTACGAATTGCAATTGTGTGCCGAAATGCTGAATCGCTGTTAGGAAAATTTTAACAAACAGGCAACGATCCGTTTTTCAGAACCGTGTCTGTTTAAATGTTATGTTGAACCTTCTATTCGTGTGACAAAACCTTACTTATTGGCAGTGTTAGGTGGTGGCGGGTTTACATTACTTGCGTGACTCAACCCAAAGAACACTTAACACACATCAATGTGCCCTGCCTCCTGCAAGCAATCATTCTTAGAAAACGTTTTCTAGGCTGCCAGCTGAAATGCAATTTGAATGCATCTTCTTTCCATATCCTTGTTTGTAAAACGATGCAACGTGCATTCAAAATGCATTGAGAGCAAATCACGGTAATGGAAAGATCGTTGCTTAGATGAATGTTTCTTAGTAAAGCAGAAAGTAACCAGTGAGCTTGCAAACTCTGGATGCGCGATTTTCTGAGACGCAACAAACGTCCGAACTGACCAACGCAACAACACCTAAACAAAAAGACCGTTGCTTGGGACCGCGCTGTGTGTCCATGGAGAGATCAAAAGGTCATAGTGGTTGTTACTGCTACAGCGGCGGCGCAGCAGCAACAGGATTAGCAGCTGCACACGATCGTCACGAAAGCAGTTTCCCTGGCACTCAACCAATAAATTAATGAAATAGCACCGCAGGAATTCAGCTATGGACCATTTCCCTTTACTTCACCACTTGGCACATGGTGTTGTCGTTGGTTGCAGGGTCGTGCATTGATCATTGTTCTGGTGTTAATGGGAGGGGAGGAAGTGGGGCCAGTGATTGTGGTTTGTTACGTAAAACATGAAACACGTGTCCACGTTGGAGATTTGCTCGCTCCGCCTTGTGATTCATACATGAAGAGTAGATGAATGCCTATGATGTCCAACTCTCTCTCTCTCAATTCCCTGTCTATGTTCGTCCGCTTTCTCGGCCCATTGATCACTTCTTTTGACTTTTCTTATCACCTATACGCCGACGATGTCAGCTCTATTTCTCATTGCCTTCATCTTCCACCGACATCTCATCTCATCTCATTATCTGAAACCGCTTAGTCCTATACAGGGTCACGGTGAGCCGGAGCCTATCCCGGAAACACAGGGCGTAAGGCAGGAATACACCCAACGACGGGATGCTAGTCCATCGCCGTTCCACCGACATGTCTTGCCGAATTAATTTGTGTCTCTTGGTCATTTCATCGTGAATGCGTGAGCTCCATCCACAGTTGCTTGCAACCTCTTAATCCCTTCCACTTGATCTCCCATATTTTCCATCTCCATACGTTCAACAAACATTTCTGCCTCCAATGAAATCCATTTTTGGGTCAGGTCACGTAAAAAATTCTAAATTATAAAATAGTGTCGTTTAACCCTCCACCACCCGACACTGCCAATCAGCAAGGGGTTGTCACTTTGAACTCCACGTCTGTTCAGAGCCTGGGTGTCACCCTGGCTTCTTCTCTCTCATATTCTCTCGTTCTCCAATCTTTCCCGTACGTGGCGGTTTCGTACAATTGGCTCAACTCTTGGTCCAGCCTTTGGTTCTAGCCCGCCTGGTCTACTGCAACTCTCTCTTCGCTAGTCTGCCTTTATATGCTGTCCGTCCATTTCAACTTATCCAAAATTCTGCTGCTCGCCTCGTCTTTTTTCTGCCTCGTTTTTCCCATTCAACTCCTCTGCATCGCTGTCTACACTGGCTGCCGGTTGCTGCACACATTCAATAAAAAATACTGGTTCTTACCCACAGCTGTCTCCACAGATCTGCTCCCTCTTTGCTCTGCACTAATATTAAGTGCTGGTCGTCTGGTCGCACCACTCTTCCGCTGTCCGGGTTACAAGGCTCGCTGCTTCACTGCACTGGCCCCATCATGGTTGAATGACATCGCAATAGAAATCAGGACCACAGTTACATCATTCTGGAAAATGTTCAAGTCACATCTCTTCAACCATTATTCATATGTCTGACATCTATTGGACTACCGATATTATGTGTGTTTCTGTTCATTTAATATGTATTAGTGCGTGCAATGTAAGTCACCCTGGATAAGGGCAGCCTCTAAATGATGAAACAAAATCATGTTCTTTCCAATGGAGTACAACTAAATAAACACTTTAACGCTTGCAAAAACATACATGCTTATGGCAGATTAATGCATTTATTTTCCAATTTGCTGAAAGGAGTTTAAAATCAATGTAACAGCCGCTTTTACTTGTGGATCATAAACATGAGAAATGGACAAAGATGGAACAAGAGCTGAAGAGTGCTCAAAGAAGCATTGTGAGGTGCATGCATGGCGTTACACCGGAAAGGAAATTGTGTACAGAGAACAAGAGCAGTTTGGAGAGCACGTGCTTCCTGCACAAGCCAAATTGCAGCTTGACTGCTTATGGAGGTTTTACCGTAACATTAACGAGCGCCGTGATAATCGCCGACGTTAACGTTACAATCACCACACCCAGGTACGCGCATCACCCGATAAACTTGGACGACCCGCCGCTTCCCCGCGCCCAGCAGCACCAGCAGCAGCAGCGGCAGCAGCACCCGTACCGCACGCTGGGCTGCGCCTACAACCACCTCGCCTTCTACGCCAACTGCGGCCCGACCGCCGCCGTCGACGCCACCCACCTCGACCTCGCCGACGGCACGCGCTGGAAGGCCATGAGCCGCGACGCCGTGGCCTCGGTCGCCGCCGCCGGGTCGCCGTCGGCGCCGCTCCGCCCGCCGTCCATCGACCCGGCCGACGCCGCCAGACGGGTGGAGACTGAGCTCAGGCTGCTGGTGGAGGAACACAGGAAGGTGGGCTCTTGCGGCGCCCGCGATAGTGCAGCGCAAGGTGGACGAGGGTAACGCTGAGCAGGTGGGACTGGGGTTACGGTGAGGTTCGTGCGGTAGGGATGGGGCTGGCATCGGTGTGGTTGACTCCATAACCAATATCCATAATGAGGCACGTTTGTGTTGGGTCGTGTCATTAAGTGTCATAAGCTCTCCAACGTGCCAGTGTGCTGCTGAAGTAGTGAAGGACTGACACGTTCGGTTCACATCACAAACTTTACTGATTGTCTGGGTCAGGTGGAGGTGGGTTTACGGTACTTTTTACATGACCCAACCCAAGTGCTTAATTTGTTGTTGTTAGAGGTAGGCTTTTGCTACATTCTGATTGGCTAGTGTGTTTCTGGGTAATGGTAGTGCCCAGGTCTGAATGACAAGTTTATTATTGCAAGGATGGGTCGAGGCAGATGTGGTGCTCGAGTGCGGCTTGTGTATAAGGGTAAGTTCGGCCTGCCCGCACGCTTGCTGCATCATGTGACGTGTCAGGAAGAAATATAGCATGGCGGCTCCGTGAGTAGAATGTCCGACGCACGGCGAGAAGCACCCAGGTTTGATTCCAGGCTCGGGTGCCTTTCTGCGTGGCATTTGCGCATTCTGTCTCCCCATGTCCACGTGGGTTTTCGCTGGGTACTTCGGTTTCCTCCCACAGTCAAAAGACATGCTGTTGTTGCCTCGATACATTGGCTTGCTACCAAGCAAAAATTGCCCCTGGTGCTGTCATCTCATCCTTGCTATAGCCCTGCGTTGTGCACTTCGCCCGATTACGCGACGGCTGTCGAGCCACCGCTGTGCGCACCCTCCCCGTTCTGCGAGCAGGACCTGGGCCTGCAGACTGCGTGGGACCCGGCGCTCGCGTACCTCCTGTCGCCGGCCCTCGCCGCGTACGAGTGCGAGCGGGCGATCGGAGTCGCCCCGGGCAACGAGGAGTTCCAGGATGCCGTGCGGCGATTCGTGCCGGACGGGCAAACGTTCAAGGGCTTCCCCATCCACCTGCTTTCCAGGAATGCTCGCCGCGCGCTCGCCACGGCGATACGGTGAGTGCCGCCGGTGCACTGACATGCAGAGGCGACACACACACACACACGCATACAAATAGAAAGGTTGCCGGTGTGGATTACTTAGGATGTTGGGGTAAGTTATGTAAAAGACCTTCCCCATCCACCTGCTGTACAAAAATGCTCACCACTGTGATACGGTGAGTGTTGGTGGTCTACAGAAATGCAGAGAGAGACACACGCACACACAACAAATAGATCGCCAGCATAGGTTACTTAGAATGTTGGCGAAAGTACTGTTGAGCAGTGACCGGTACATACCAGTATGCACACAATAGACTGGTGTGGTAAGTACCAGATCCAGCAGTGTTTGTCTTCCCAGTGCTAGCATGTACACACTATACCAGGTACTCAACTAATAATAATAATAATTTCATTTCTAGAGCGCCTTTCACCCGAGGGTCACAAAGCGCTGCACAGAGCTGTGGAGAGCCGAGTCGACCTAGTGGAGGCGTAGGGCTCGTTTCGGTTATTCTCCATTGCCGTTGCTTGCAATCAGCTGACCAGCCCTCGTGCCAGTCCGTTTGAGACGCGCACATGGCCACCTCCATACAGTGGCACGCACAGCCCCTCTGTTGAGTGATAGTGGCACCCGCAGAAAAAACACGTCGACTCATACGTGCAGCAACCAAATAAACCAGCCCTCCGGCGGGCACAAGCGCGTGGAAGCTTGCGCACACGAACACACAGGTGCACACATACAGAGTCGAAACTACAAGAGTCAAATCGCGATTTAATGGCACGATATTTAAGAGACTTCGGACGCAACGGACGCGATTCTCTACTTCTGAGACGACATTATGCGTCAGATAAAACGCCATTTGAACGGTGTTCATAACATATATTGGTTGTTTTAGGGGCATTACTTGCTATAGAAGATCGTCAAATAAACATCTGGATTTAATGGACTTCTAGAAACCATTTCCTGCCGTGGCCAGTTGGAGCGACCTCGGTGATAACACGTGTTATGATAACACGTGGAGTGGAGCTGCTGGTGCGCCTCGATGTGTGCTCTGTGCAGCGCTTTGTGACCCTCGGGTGAAAAGCGCTCTGTAAATGCAATTGTCATTGTTATTTAGTCCATTACGTTGCGGTTTTGCTGCAGTGTTACGATGTAGAGTCACGTTGTCTGTGCAGGTGTGTGTGGGAGCGGTGTATTGTGCGTTCGCTGATGATGGTCATGTCGCCAGCGCGGAGCTCCTTTGAGTTTCACGTTGATTTTGTTCAACCACTTGACAAGTGAAGCGACCAGGATGAGTCACTTGTGATCGAGCTGGGGCATTGGTCAACACGTTGGGATTGATGATACCTGGCTAGGTCTGGCCGCAATCAAGTCGTTTGTGGTTAATTTTGGAATTGAGACCGCGACACCATACGCAGTAGCTTTTCTTTGCAAATTGTCAAGGAAGCTAACGTCCGCTGTTAGTCCGATGAGACGAAGTAACAATGAAAAGGTGTACATTTAGCATTTTAAAAATTATAAATGTGTGTGTGCGTGATAATGCAAGTCTCCCCGTATAGGATCTTCTGATAAATAATAATAAATGGTTATGACACCGTCCGCCATGACTAGGGTGATAACCTCGAACTGTGAACCTCTGCAACCTCAATGTCGCAGGTGCTATGATAGACCCTTGTGTCTGGCACGGAGCACTTGCGAGTCGTCTATGTTTACACACAGAGACCAGACACAGACAAGGCACCTCGTACGGACAGGTTCACTGGCAGGCCAAGACAGATTCCACATAGCCTATATGGTTGCAGTTAGTGTGCACCTAATTTTTTTTTATATTCAAGTTGATCTCGAGGAGTCTGTATACTGGTTGAGATGTCAAACAACACTGATGTTAGCCCTACCTCTCCCCTACCTCTCCCCCGGTGTACAAAGTGTTTGATAATGGTGTTTGACGGCTATTTTTAACCGGACAGCATGACCTTGCACTTAAAAAAAACACACCTCTCCATGTTATCATCACTGCCTTGTAACAGAAATGTATTCCACAGCAGGGCAGTGTCAATGGTGGGTATTATTTTTGTGTCTTTCTTTGTGCGCGACCATTAGCCTGCCTGATTGTAGATCTTCAAGTCGTGCAGTAGATTATATATTGAACTGTCTTGGGCTGTCCAGTGGCTGTGAGTGGATGTCTCCATTACAATAAAAATGTGGTCAGAGTCAAAATCATCCAAATAAATCCACCCAGCGTCAATAAAATAGGTACCGATTTGTGGGACGCTGGGAGTCATTGTCCTTGGGATTGACTTGCCAGTCTGAGAAATGTAAAATTTTCATGCAAAATATTTGACGATCATACCACTTCCGAACAGGGTTGGTGGCTCACAAAGAGATGCGTCAAGGGCTACGAGATGCTCACCTACGATAAGCACCCAATCAATATCTCAACTGGTTTTTCCTGCCCCAGCTCTCAGCGGCAGAGTGAGGCTTGTTTAAAACAAACGCTGTCGAGGCTTTCGTTTAGCCGGCGTGCCAACCATTTCTCCAATGCCACTCAACCGTGCCTCCGCCCCCCGCCCCACCGCCCAGCTCTCCGTTCTGCGACGAGATCGTGAGCTGCCGGGGGGATGAGGTGCGTCTGGCCGTGCGAGCCCGTGTCTTCGTCTACCCGGAGAACACCTGTGCCGTCTGGGTCATGTTCGCCTGCACTTACCGCTCCGTGCTCTGACACACGTGGCGTGCTTCATTGTGGGGGGAGGGGTGGTTCGGTGGGTGGGTGAGAGGGCAGAGTACGGTACCCCCTGGATGGAGTGGTGGGTAAGGGTTGAGAGGGTGGATAGGTGAGATGAAAGGGAGGTTTCATTTCAGAGTTGATCACAAGCGGTTGTTCATCCTTAGGAAAAATGGCTAGACGAGGATTCTATATTGGTTCACCTGCAGAGGTCCATTGTTATGTCCCTTATTTAAAAAGGTCAACACAACACACTGTCTCATTTTGCAGGCACGTGTCGGTAAATCTCAAAAGATTTTTTTCTTTTTCCCAAACTAAACATTAACTTTGTATATCAATGATGCAGGGGATTAGCACAGTATTTCCCAACCATAGCTATTATCAATGCTACCTCAACCGGTCCTGAGATTACCTTTTCACTCATACTCACTGACCGGCATGGTAACATATCAAGTTTAGTTATTTCAATGCGATGAAACCTCAGAGACCAGAACAACAAGATTTGCAATTGTGACCTGGGCCACCAAAATGCTTAGAATCGAAAAATAAAATAAAGTACAGCAATAAAATGAAAATAAGACCCATTAGCACAGAAACGAACAAAATGCAAACAATGCAATGTTAGACTCATTGTTAAAATATCAAAATAGTTGCATTGTAATATGGCTCAGGCAGGATAATGGGGGAGGGAGGGGGGTGAGCAAGGTGGAGGAGAAACAGGAAATTTTAAAATGGTAATAAACACGATCTATTACACACTTCAGAATTTGTACATCTTGTACTATCACGAGCCAGAGCTCAAAGTTCTTCATCACATCCTGAACACGTGAGCCTAAAGACGTCTGAATTAGTGTAAGCCTTGAGCGGAGTTGGGCAACTCTATCAAGTTGCTTTGCAGCAAAACAGGTGCACGGACAGGAACAAGGTAGCGATAGACTGCATGTACCAGGACACGGTTGCATGTTTTACATTGTCCAAGTTTCAGTTGACCGCAGGCTGCAGTGTGCGTCTTACCCGCAAGTGCCAACCAGTTATATGTAGCAATATAGTGGGCTTGCAGGCCATTCCTTACATGTGCCTCCACCTCCTCTTCCACCCCTTCTATTGCTGTTCCTCCTACTCGCTCGTTCTCCCGCCCTCGAGTTGCACCTCTTTGGGATTTCCAACCAACGCAGCCGCAACCAGCCAACGCAGTCTCTAGCACTCCAGTTGCCCTGCTCACCCAGACCTTGCCACATTAAAGGAGCACTATCACTCGAGTTGTAGCAGCGTCCCGTCTCTCAGACGCTGCTGCTTGCAAGGTCTCGTGGTCTCCGGGCATGCTTGCGCTGCGAGACCTGCGTCTCCCATTTCCCCTGGCATGTCGCACCCTCTGGCTTGACTGTATACACTCCAGGATCCTGGGCTGCCACACAGTTGCGTGGTTACGATTGTCAAAGTGCGCAGGTACAGGAAATGGGATTTCTTAAATGCCTTCTTATGCACATTTATCAGTATGGCTTGATTGGGAAAGTCTGCACAATTCAGTCAATGCGATGTGCAGACCACTCTCCAGCCGAATTCTTCTCCCTCTGCTCATTCTACCTGTGCTCAAAACTCTCCCACAGAGTTTCACAATCAGTTAATGATAATAATAATTAATAATAATTGCATTTGTACAGCGCTTTTCACCCGAGGGCCTCTCCCTCGTGTGTGACACATATAAATAGTCACACGCACGACACAACACACAAAGCGCCTGAGGTTGCCTCTAACGCGTGAGGCGAAACGTCGCGATGGAGGGAGAGAGGGGGAGCGATCGACGCGGCTGTCCCGAGAGAGCGGCGTTTCGAAGCAATCATCACTTCCTGTTCGTCACCAAAAAGGCGAATCATGGAAACGACGGGGGCAGCTGTGACAGATGTCGCATCCGTAATTGCTGTCCTGTCATGGCTGATTTTCAGATTGACCGTACCAGTGCTCTGCTTTGTACACACAGTTAAAACCAAATGACATTGTCTCGTACGCCTTTGACGCGGATGTGAGGGCTGGGGAAGCCGAGTGAGTGACGAGGGGAGCGCCTCTTCACCTGGGCAGCGTCCCCCCACAGATATGTGCAGCGCTTTGTGACCCTCTGGTGAAAAGCGCTCGAGATATGCAATTATTGTTACGTCGGATGCAATTTCCATTTTGTCCACTGTGTGGCACCACTACTCATTGTAAATTTGCATGGTGAACATTTAGTTATATTTTATTTACTTTGATCAGAGTTAAATTTCCGAAGGAACAACATCTCAAACTGATGTTGGTTAGTGCAGGATAACCAGCTCAATCACATATCTACAAGTCCATAGCTCTTTATTTGTTTGCGAGCTTTGTAACTCGGCAAAAATCCGTAGTATTTTGCAAAGAAGATGCATACTTAATATAGGTACAGTACAGTAATAGTATTTATCATTTATAAGTTAATTACAGGTAGTTTTCCAATTTGCAAAAGGATCAAAAGACATTATTTTAATATTTTTTTAATATAGTTTGGCGTACCTCCCCCCCCCCGCTTCGCATCCTCCCATCCTCCCATCCTCCCATCCCTAGCTCTTTATTGCAATTATGGCTTGGCGTCATGTCGTGAGATGGAAAATTCCGCTCGAATCTCTCACACAGCTGGGCCTCATCCTGTGGAAAATAGATACCACAGAGCTGCTGAGAATCTCTTAAAGTGACCTCTTGTCCACACTAGGGATGCCGCATCATACCACGTTCCCAACTGTGGAGATGTGCCTCGCATAAGTCAATAACAAATACATCTATTTTAGATTTGGACTTCTGCCGAATTAAGTGTTTGGCGAGAATTGCTTTCTGTAGCTCTTCTTTCGGGATAGCCATGTCATCTCACGTCATTGTCGGAAACCGCTTAGTCCTGTACAGGGTCGCGGTGAGCCGGAGCCTATCCCGGCAGAGACAGGGCGCAAGGATAGCCATGTCGAGTGTTCTTTCTCTCCTTCACAACGTTTCGCCTCCCACGCTGGAGACATCGTCAGGCGTCTTCTGTTTTGTAACCGCGCCGAGAGCAACTGGCCTAAGCGCAGTACAGTGGCGGCTAGTTGAAAACCTGGGCTCAAACCGAGGTTCTCACTGTTGACTGCGGTACCACCCGACCACCTCACCCTTGCTTGAACCACAGGGTCTTCAACGTCAAGTATCCTAGCAAATGACACGCTTTGTTAATGAGCATCAAGGATTACTGGGCAGTTTTAGTCGACATTGTACCACCGACTCACCTTGTTTTTGCAACGTTTCGCTTCACGCGTTCGGAGAGCTCGCGGAGCGAAACGTCGGACCTCGTGTCGAACGAGGCACGGGTACAACCTGGAAACACAACCGTACAGCACAAACGCTAATACCTACGCACGAGTCCTTATTGCATAAATTATGATGTCCGTAATTAATTTATTTCTTAACATTGCATCTTCATATGGCTTGTTTTCTTTATAATCAAAAGTTTCTTGTAAATGGCAATGCATATATATTTTGAAGTAAACTGTATTTTCTTGTACAAACATACTGCATGTGTGGGTTGATTTTCAAAAACTAATTCAGTCGTTGATCAAAAAACAGCCGCATTGCACTGAAGCAATGTTTAAAATTTCACATTCCCATGGAAAGTGCCATGCGTTGAATATTATAAATGTAACAAGTAATAAGCAAACGTATGTTTTTCTGTTTAAACACTTTTTGTTTCTCCAAATTCTAAATCGCAAGGCTTTACAGCATTTGGTTCTGGAAAAGGTTCCAGAACTCACCCTCGGATCTGGATTGGCCTGATCCAGAAACCCGATGGATCCCAGAATATACTGGGTCAAGTTGTGCACTTTGGGAAGTCAACCTACAAAACGTAATCTCTCTGACTTGTTTGTAACCGCAGATATAAGTTCTAAGTTTTTTTAAAACATTAATATATACTGGGTGACGTTAAATAAAAGTGTAAAAAGCCATCACATTTGCCTGTGCAACGCCATCATTCTGCTTTGGGGTTCTCTGCACACTGCGTGAGTCGTGGGGCTTATTTGACCATACTTCATGCTGGTCAGTGTGAGTTGGTGATGGCAAGGAGCATAGACACGGGAGCATAGAAGTAGAGGAGAACATTTGTTTTGTCCGCATTGCCTTCTACTTCCCACAAGGTAGCTGGTTTTTACTGGCGTATGATTGACTATCAACATTTTTAAACAACTTTTTTTTAGTTAATACTTACCATACGTATTCGTGGCGCTTTTAAGGCAAAGTTTGGTAGCTCGTGCAAAGATTTGCGAAATCTCAAAACCCGCTGATCTGCGTGGCAGCCAGGAGGTGACGGTACAGCAACGTCGATGAAAACTTGGCGAGGACTATTTTTAAAATAACGATTTACTAGATAAACGTATGAAATCGTTACGATTACAGCAAACGCACAACTCTAGCGCTACTCTGTTTATGAAAGTTGTCAATCTCACTCTTGAAAACGGCGCAACTCATTATAAACAGTGACCACATAGCTGTACTTTACAGGGTTGCAGAATTTCCATCGTCCACCCTCCGATCACTTGACCAAGACCTCCACCGGTGTAGCTACACTCATTACGGTCCCTTATCCCATCCACCATACTTCACAGAATCTTCTAACCTGGTGCAGGTATCTGATATTACATCTACCTCTCTCAAGCTCATTTTTTATGATCGTCCATTCCATTTGTCAGCTAAGTGTCCTGCCTTGACAGCAGTCATTCTCACTTTGTATTTTAGTTTTGTCAAATAATCGCGTATTTTTTTGCCCTTTTCTTACATTGTCAGTTTTTCATTTAAGCTGCGGAAAACATTGAGCTGTGTAGCTCTTTTTAACCGTGAGCAATGACAGCATCTCAAGCAATCGCGGGCAATTTAGTCGGGGACATTGAAACGAGGAAGCATGTCTTCGGACCGTGGCAGGAACCCTGATGCGTACCTGGCGAAAATCCACGCGCACACGGGGAGAATATTCAAACGTCGCACAGAAACGTGGCTCCCGAGCCAAGAACGGACCGATGATTTTTCTCATTTTTTATTCAGCAACACTTGCTCACCGTGCCGCCTTGCCGACCACATTCAGATTCAAAATCCTCACATCTCCAATGGTCTCTGGCATCCTTGTAAATACCTTCGCCTGTAGTAAAAGACTAGGCTTCGATTGTGTGGTAAAGCACAGTAGCACGTCGGTTTATCTCTCTTCTGTTTTGAACACACACATACACGCTGTGTTATGTGTGTGTGTGTGTGTTCAATACGTCTGGCGTTTTCAATCCGGCAGAAGTGCTCCGCACATGGCACAAAAAACGCCCTTCGTGCCGAACAACTCACGGAACGACTCGGTAGAGAAATCGAACACCACAGCCGTAACAAACAAACAAACAAAACCCTACGCGGGATTAATCCGCTAATGTCCTTTTCCAACGCGCCGGTAACTCCTATTTTCTTTCCCCCCTTCGTGAAACCCCAGTCACCCTCCGGTGCGGCGCGGTGAATAACCAACGGAAGGAATTGCGTACGACGCCACCAACCGCGCTACATTTCACAGTTCCCGTCATCCTCCCACCCCTTTGCGCGACCCCAGCACACAGGCGGAGCGAGCCGTCGAATCGTAGTTCTCGCAACGCAGATGACCTCGATCTTTAACCTCCGTCGGATGAACTGGCACCACTTTGAGGATTTACACACTCCAGTGGGATCTCTTATGAGGGCGGGGGGGGGGGATATAAATAAAAGTCGAGAGCGCTGTCGAATTTACTGAGGTTTAAGCGTAAGATCCTCGCTATGAAGTATTGTTACTCAAATACCTGTTTATGCAGGAAATCCGTGCATGGTCATCAGTAGCGCTGTCACCTCATTGCAAGAAATCCCTGGGTTCGATGCCGCCTCTGTGTGGATGTTGGGTGTTCTCCCTATGTACCGCGTGGGTTTGCGTCAGGTCCCGTTGCCGCCATAGTCCAAAGACACGCTGCCCAGATTATTTATTCGTTATCAATATCCACTTGATCCTGTACAGGGTCGCGGGGGGTTGGAGCCTATTTTGGCTCACAGAGGGCGCAAGGTGAGGAAATACCCAGGATGTGACGCCAGTCCATCGCAGGGCACACTTTTTTTAGTGCAATTTACTCAGCAGGCCAATTAACCTAGGCAGCAGCGTGTCTTTAGACAGTGGGAGGAAACCAGAGTACCCAACAAAAACCCACGCAGGTACAGGGAGAACACGCAAACTCCACACAACAGGCACCTGAGCCGAGCATCGAACCCCGGCCCTTCTCTCTGTGAGGTGACAGCGCTAGACACTGCGCCACCCTGCCGCCCCTCGATTAATTATCCTGATTAAATTGTCCGCACAGTGCCCTGTGATAGACTAACTTCCCATCATTCGTGCGAGTCAATCTGCTGTTGTCATCTCGTAACTTCCCACTGGCGGACCAAGGCCTCCCCCCCGCCATGTCGCCGTCCCCCCCCCCTCTCCCCGGTTGGACCCGGTGCAACCGTGGGCTCCTCCGCGCTCCGTGTTCGCGTCTCCTCGCCGCTGCCATCGCTCCTTCGCGCGTCTCTCGGTCTCCGCTCCGCGTTCCGTCTCCCGTCGGTCGCTCTCGTGACGAGTGCTGCCCACCGCCACCCGACCGCTGGACCGGCCGCATCGGTGACCCCCCTGTGTCCCTTACCTTATTTCTTCACTCCTGAACTCGGCGGTACTTTACCCATTAGCAAATGGTCTCATCTAATCTCATCGTCAGAAACCGCTTAGTCCTGTACAGGGTCACAGTGAGCCTATCCCCGCAGACACAGGGCGCAAGGCAGGGATATACCCACGATTGGACGCCAGTCCATCACAATCCAATCACCGGGCACTGCGGGCAATTTAGTCTGCGAGCCAATTAATCTATGCAGCACATGTTTTTTGGACTGTGGGAGGAAACCGGAGTGCCTGACGAAAACCCACGCAGACACGGGGAGAACACGCAAACTTCACACAGAAAGGCACCCGAGCCGAGATTCGAACCCGGGACCTTCTTGCGGTGAGGCGACAGTGCTACCCACTGGGCCACCGTGCCACCCATAGCAAATTATAATTTTTTTTATAAATGCTTTCTAAATTAGCACGGTAGCAGTGTTCATTTAGTCAGCATGTAATCGCTGAATGAATTCCAGACCCAGACA
>JAZEWT010000025.1:5217385-5227401 GCA_036362905.1 Mordacia mordax
GGTGCAGAACGTACCGCTCGGGACCCAGGTCTGAGCCGGCGATAGTTTTTTTATCAGGCCCTTAAAGAATAATAAACAATCAACATTAAGTTGATTTGAAAACAGCTTGGTTTTCTTTTGCCCCATGTTAAGATACACTCGTGTTATGGTTTAGGCATTTGCCGCTTTAACGTACTGTAAATGTTGCCTGCGCCTGCAAAGGGAAGAGGGGAGATCTGGTGACGGAGTCGGGGACCTTGCCAATTCGCTTATTTACTCTGGAACTGGTACTTATGAAAAGTAAGTCAAGCACCCCTGTCTTCGGAATTCGTGGTCCAGCCAGATCTTATCCTGGCAGACTCCGGATGCAAGGCAGAGATGTTCACCATGGATGGGATGCTGGTGAATTACAGGCCACTGTGGGCAATTATCTTAACAATTCATGAATACATTTTCAGTGCCTGGTGCAACCTCTAAAGGGTCACGGTGAAGCCAAAGCCTGTCCTTGCAAACACAGGGTACAAGGCAGGACTATACCCCGGAGGGGATGCCAGTCCTTCGCACAGCACCAGGGGCAATTTAGTCAGCGGGCCAATTAACATAGATACCAGCAGCGTGTTTTTGGACACTGGGAGGAAACAGGAGTACCCAGCCGAAACCCACGCGGACACGGTGAAAAACGTGGAAACTCCGCACGGAAAAACACCTGAGCTGTCGGGTCACTGCGCCACCCTTTGTAAAAAAAAATGTTTGCTGTTCTCCACGCAGTGAAGCAACGTTTCTGAAGTTCTGTTCGAAAATCTCTCGCTCGTGTGGCAGTGTGTGCCCCGCGTGTCTTAGAGGACCCACAGAAAACAAAAAAAAAACAAATTGTTTTCCGGGAATCTAAAGGTGTCTCCCGATGCATGACTTGCGTATGTTTGCACTCCAAACGCATGCGTGCTACTGTCTCAAACGAGAGAGGAGGAGGAGGAACGCTTTACACGGATATCCCGAAAGAGCAGCTCTAAAGAGCAATTCTCATCACAGCTGTGACAATTACGTCATTTTCATGGCACAGGAACCTTTTTTCTAAAAACAGTGTTGCTTCTTTACCCTGTACACGGTAGGGGGCGCGCTCTTCCACACAGTCTGGTATGGGATTAGCACGTGACTAACATCGTCTGAGATGGATTCTCGCCAAATTAAGTAAGAAAAGCTGGATTTAATAACACATTCTTTTGTGTGCGATCACTGGTGACTGGCGACTGCAAGCATCACCCCCTTCACGCATAAGATCGCGGCTTAATCGTGGGCGGCTGAGACCCGGATTCGAAGCCAGGCATTCATAACCGTCAGCTCGGTTGTCCCTGACCTCTGGGCCACTTGGCCATCTCACAGGTGGTTTAAAAAACCCAGTGACTGCACCGTCTTACAGCCCGCGATGGCTTTGCAGAGTCGTCTAACAGATCTGTGCATGCTCCACCAACCCTCGGTCGGGAATTTAACTCGTGATTCTGTGGTATACTTCTCTCCCCCCCCTTACCCCCTGCCTCCCCCCAGGTCCCCGGCACTCTTCAGCCTCATTGACAGCATCTGGCCACCAAGACAGAACCTTAAAGTCCAGCCCGGGTATCAGCACAGCCCAGAGGTAACGGCGGACTTGGAGAAAACTGCGGCAGGTTCACCAACACCATTGGGCATTGCGTGGGAAGTGTTGGCGCTGGCTAATCGCATGATTGCCTTATCACCTCCCTGCCTCCCCCGTGGTCTTCCTCGCGCCTCCGAGTCTTTCATTTTTCAAACGAACGCCGTTGACATCGAGCGAAGGCCGCGCGCGTCGCGAGTTTGTTAAGTCGTTGACGCCGCCGATGGTGACGACGAGGAAATGCATACGGAACTGGGGGAGAACATGCAAACTCCAGCACGGAAAGGCGACCCGAGTAGGGAGTCGAACCCAGGAGCCGCTGCTGTGCCGCCTGTTGGTGACTGCAGAGAAACGTGGGCTTGTGCAGGACCTGCTCTCTCTCTCTATATATATATATAAGGGCGCTAGTGTTTGTATTTTTCTAAATACAGAGGGTTATGGGTTTGAATCCTTCATAAAGCCCGTGCGGTTTTGATGACGGTGAAACGCTCGCTGTGGCTCTCGTAAAAGAGCAGCTCGCCAGAGTGTCTCGGTAATAACCGTGATGGCCATGTCCATGATGGTAATGCCGACGATGCTGACAACGGTCATGATTGTGAAAGCGGTGATGATGGCGGTGACGGTGACGATGACAGCGGCGATGATGATAACAGTGATGACGACAACAACAACAACGATGATGATGATGATGATAATAACAGTGATGACAACAACAACGATGATGATGATGATGATGACGATCCACAGGAGATTGCGGTGATGATGCCGGTGCCCAGTTTCTGCTACATCCTGGCGACCCGCGCCGGTTCCGGCATTCACCCGCTGTTGGATGGCGGCACCAGCAGCCTCTATCACCCGCCGGCGGTGTCGCAGCTCAGCCGCACGCTGGTAACCTCGCCCGGCAGCGCGCAGCGCTAACCGACCTCTGATAACCGATCTCTGATCGATCGAGCTGTTATCAATGATCGCGGCAGGAAAGAAAAAAAAAAGCAGGGAGCTCGCAAGCTCTGGGCGCGGGATTCCCGCGATTGCCAGGCCCGCGCCGCGCGTCACCGCCGGTCGCGACATCGCGAGGGTTCTCTTGCCCACGCGCCCGGGGCTCCTTCAGGAACCGAAAGCGTCGCAAGGCGCCGGCGCGAAAACAAGCGGCGCAAGAGCTGCGCGCGGCTCGACCGCGAAAAGCTATCTTGAGAGATAGCGATCTGTGTACGGCGGAGCAAGTGTTTGTACACGTGTAAACCCGCACTGAGGGTACCGGGTTCAAATCCGTCGTGAGTGCGGCTTTGAGTTCTGCGCGAAGCCCGACGCTGTTGTGTCTTCGTTCCGCCCAATTTCCCCGCTTACCGATTCAAACGAACAATGAAAGTGTGTCTGATGATTGCTTCGAAAAGCTGCTCTCTCGGGACAGCCGCGTCGATCGCTCCCCCTCTCCACCTCACGACGTTTTGCCTCGCACGTTAGAGGCATCCGCAAGTGCCTGAGGATGCCCTTAACGTGTGAGGCGAAACGTCTCGGGGTGGAGAGAGGGAGCGATCGGCGCGGCTGTCCCGAGAGAGAGGGAGCGATTGACGCGGCTGTCCCGAGAGAGAGGGAGCGATCGACGCGGCTCCCCCGAGAGAGCAGCTTTTTGAAGCAATCATCGTGCATCGAGCCGTGTAAACCTACATTATCCACAAAAGTTTTATTTACAGTTTATAACCCGCGGCGGCACAGTATTCATTGGACGTCGGATGCAAACGATTCGTAGGTGCGAGGAGCTGTACAGGGGGCAGGGGAGGAGGAAGGCAGCCACCCCGTTACCTAGTGCCAACATTTGCCAGACGCGGCATCCTGTGCACGCTCTGGCGTCATCGGCCGATTAATGAGCGTTTATTCTAGCCGTGAAAGGAAACCGCGGCACCCAGCGAAAACCCACACGGACACGCAGAGAGAGAGCGCTCGGTCGATTCGAGAGTGGCTTTTCCCGAGCCGGAAATCATGACGAGCACCTTGCAGCGGTGAGACGCGACCGTAACCGGTGCGCGCCGCCGCGCCGCCGGACGGCCCGACGGTGCGCGGGATCGCGCAGCGGGCGACCTGTGAGCGGAGACCGCCTCGTCACCGTGAGGACTTTTCGTTTTGGCGATAGCGCACGACGACCAGAAGACGATCCCGGTGTCGCGATTTCGAAGCGGCCTCGGTGAAACGTGAGCGGCTCGTCGGTGACGCGCGCGCGCGTCCTTAGTTTATGGTACGCTGTCGTTCGTTCGCGGAATGTTTTTTTTGTTCATCTTCTTTTTTCGCAGGCCCAGCGAACGGGAGATTGGGTCTCGTGGCGCTGCAGCTTCCACGCCACGCTCATCTACGCCGAGATCGAGGAGGTATCATCATCATGATTATGAGTCAGCAGAGGCCGGAGCCTATCCCGGCCGACACAGGTTGCACGGGGCGGCTCTCTTCATGCTGCTGCGTGTAATCGTGGTTGAGTTATGTTTGGGTCACACATTTTTCAGCACTGGGATGTTGTTTGGGCAATACCAGGTGCATTGTTTCGGGTCTGTTTTAGCAGCGGAAGGAAAGTAGAGAACCCAGAGGAAAGCCATGCAGAACAGGGCAGAACATACAAACTCCACCCAGAAAGATGCCCGAGTTGGTTATTGAACCCAGGACCTTGTTTCTGTGATGCACAAGTGATTCTACTGTCACCCTGTCATCCAAATAGACCAATGATTAAATAATTGTTGTTGCCAGATTAAATGGCTGATTTCCAGGTACATCCAGGCTGGCCGGTTGACCCCCAAATATATTTTTGTGGCTGGGTGCCCGTCCTGATACCAACCTCCTTTAGTCGGAGGGCCTTTGGATTGTTATTTTTCTGGGTCTTACCCTCCCCCCCCCTCCCCCAGACCTCTTTACAATGGGAGATCCCAGCAGGAGTGCTGGACTCTACACCTGTTTGTCACAGAGGAGAGAGGAGGAACGCTCCATAATACTATCCCGGGAGAGCAGCTCTTTATGGCAACTCTGAATAACACGGATCCACGACTCCCTTTCAGTAATGCTATCTTGTGGCAACACCTGTTTTTTTTTTCAGTTAATCCCAAAATCCAGCCACTAGCCAGGCCAGAATTCAGCTTTTGCCATCTGGCTAGAATCGGATGTGTTCGTGGTGATTTGGTCATAGGAAGTCCGGACCTCATCTTAGAAAGATTTAACCGTGGGCTTATTAATTCAAAATAAAGCTTAATCCTGAAGATGCCATTATCATTAGCGGCTCGACCAATTATGCTTATACCCATAACTACTTTTACGGCAATTATACCCCCCCTCTCATCATCGCGATGACGACAGGCAGAGTTAAACGGCGCAATTATCCCGCGCGCGGCTCTCTTTTTTTATTCCGGCCGAACGTTGTGCAAGATTGACGCGTTAAACACCGCCGTGGGTTTTTTTTCTCCTCCTCCCCCCCCCCGCGCGCTCCCGTTTTGCAACGCGGTTACACACCGCTCAGCCATTACCCTCAATTAAGCCGTAAAAACCATTGAACCCTCGGCTATTTATAGGTCAGCGAGGGCCTGGCCGGCGAGGGCCCTCTCCCCGCCCTCCCGGTGGCTCGCCTGGGCGGCACGACCCGCGCGCGTTCCCGCCGTGGGAGATGCGGGCGATGGGAGAAACCTGCTCAGCCTGTGATTTAACGAAAAATATTGAATCAATTCGCGGGAGCGTTGCGTAAGTTAGCGAGAAGGTAAAGGTGCAGCTCTGCTATTTCAGTTCGTGCCATGCCCCCCCTTACCCCCCCCCACACCCCCCACCCCCCCCGTGAGTACCGGGCTACGCCTATGAAAACCGAATGATGCAGCGAGTAGCTCGCTTCTCCGTGATCTCGGCCAACAATAGTTAGATCTTACACTCGCGTGTACGTGCATTGGCTGAGTGATATTAGCCCCTGCAATCGCTCACATCCTCTGCCGACAGACGGCCTGCTGACGTTTGTCCTGGAACCCATAACTTCGAATGGTGATTGATTTACAAAGATGCTCTTTCGGGATAGCTCCATCGAGCGCTCGACACGGCTTTTTCGGAAAGAATGGCTTTGGGGAGCAAATCATCATGCTTCGAGCCATGCAACCTTACATCAGTACGTAAGGTTTTGTTGAATTCGTGAGCACTGTGTAAGAAATGTTTTCATTATCTCATCTCATCTCATAGTCAGAAACCGCTTAGTCCTGTACAGGGTTGCGGTGAGCCGGAGCCTATCCCGGCAGACACAGGGTGCAAGGCAGGGATATACCAGCCAGTCCATCACCGGGCACTGCGGGCAATTTAGTCTGCAAGCCAATTAACCTATGCAGCAGCATGTTTTTTGGACTGTGGGAGGAAACCGGAGTGCCCGGCGAAAACCCACGTGGACACGGGGAGAACATGCAAACTCCCACACAGCAAGGCACCCGAGCCGAGATTCGAACCCGGGACCTTGTTGCTGTGAGGAGGCGACAGCGCTATGAACTGGGCCACCGCGCCACCCCACGTTTTCATTATATTTGTAAAAATTATTGCGCCGAGGTTTAATTAATACAACGTCTCTACCGAGGTCTGCCTGTCGGGTTTGGGTGGCTGCGTGGGTTGGGGTTTTGCCTTGCGCAAGAAAGCCTCGGCTGAATGTTTCCCAACCGCGCTATCGGAGAAATGAAACTGACCGGAGGGAGCTCAAGGGAGACCCTTTAGGGGCTTTGCTTTATCTCGACACATGTACACAATGGTGTGAGTGCTTGATGTACGCCGACTGTATATGTGCAATCGCGCTGACGGTCGCAGGTTCGAATCCTTCACGAGCGCGGATTTTAATCCGCGCCTCGCCAACGCGCTTTGTCTTATATCGGCACTAATTTCCACTCACTTAATCACCCTTCCGAAACTTCACAGAGCCCGCAGCGCTAGTCCCACAATTACATCGGGAATAAGTCCAAGCCAAGGCTGTCACGTCGGCAGAAATCGTCATCAGCCGGAGACTTTGGAGTGAAGTCTTTTACGCTTGGAACAAGAGTGCCCATAGGGCGAGAACTCTGCCAGTCGTGTTAATTGTACTCGTGCAAACGTAGTAGGGTGGCGCGGTGGTAACAGCTGCAGCTCACGGAGATAGGCTGTTGCCCTGGCCTGGCTGGATTTCTGCCTCGGGCACCTTTTTTTCGTGTGAACTCCGTGTGCTCTCCTCCTCGTTCTGCGTGGGTTTCCTCGGGGTTCTCTTGCTTCTTCCCGCGACAAAAACAACAAAAATATTAATTAATTGGCCGATGCCATCATAACACACAGGGATGTAGTGGCTGGCAAGTTGGCACCGGCTGATTGGCGTGGCTGCCTGCCCCCGCCTCTATTTCCTGCAGTGCTATGGGGTCTCTGGACGAAATGCGCTACAATAAAAATGTAATAATTTGTTATCAAGAGACGCCACGACAAAAATATATTGTCGGCCCTCTAAAAAACGCTTCCACATTTGTCCTGATGCCGGAAGAACACATTAACAATAATAATAATAATTGCACTTCTAGAACGCTTCTCACCCAGGGGTCACAAAGCGCTGCACACAGCTCTGGAGGGGACTGCATGTCAGCAGCAATGACAACAACGACGTATGAATGGCCAATCAGCAACAACAGCAGATTGTCGGCGGGGCGGGCGCTCTGCTGCTAATTTAATAAACGTCCCGCTGTGCGATTTCGCCCGAACCCCGGCGCAGGCGAGGCCGGGCGAATGTCCCGACGTCGTGCGGGGCTCTCTCTTCGTGACCGACGACTCCCTGCAGTCGACCTCCTCCTCCTCCTCGCCCTCCTCCTCCTCCTCGTCCTTCTCCTCGTCCTCGTCCTCGTCCTCGTCACCGTCGCCGCCGTCGCCCTGCGCGGCCCCGCGCTCGACGCGCGTCCTCGTGACGGCTGCGTGCGTTCTGCCCGCGTCCGTCCGCGCCGCCCTGCGGCGCCAGCGCGCCGTCTCGCTGCTCTTCAGGGACGTCGTGCGGGAGAACGGTGCGCTCGCGCAGTCCTCCTCCTCGTCATCCTCCTCCTCGTCATCCTCCTCGTCATCTTCCTCCTCCTCCTCGTCATCTTCCTCCTCCTCGTCATCTTCCTCGTCATCTTCCTCATCCTCCTCGTCATCTTCCTCCTCCTCGTCATCCTCCTCGTCATCTTCCTCCTCCTCTTCCTCCTCCTCGTCATCTTCCTCCTCCTCGTCATCTTCCTCCTCCTCGTCATCTTCCTCCTCCTCGTCATCTTCCTCCTCGTCATCTGCTCTACATCTTCATCCTGTCGTCCTCCTCCTTAATGGCGGCTTGAATAATTGTCTCATCTCATTGTCGGAAACCGCTAAGTCCTGTACAGGGTCGCGGTGAGCCGGAGCGTATTCTGGCAGACACAAGGCGCAAGGCAGGGATACACCCACGATGGGACGCCAGTCCATCACCGGGCACTGCGGGCAATTTAGTCTGCAAGCCAATTAACCTATGCAGCAGCATGTTGTTTTTGGACTGTGGGAGGAAACCGGAGTGCCCGGCGAAAACCCACGCGGACACGGGGAGAGAACTCGCAAACTCCACACAGAAAGCACCCGAGCCGACAGCGCTACCCACTGGGTCACCGTGCCGCCCACTTATTCTTAATTTTGTTATTTTTATTTTTTTACAATTATGTTGTTTGTTACTTGATTTCCGTTATTAATCTGTTGTCATTGTCTTATTCAGTTGTCCTATTATGATGTTGTTGTTGACATGCCGTTCTCTGCACTGCTTTGTGCAGCACTTTGTGACCCTCGGGTGAGAAGCGATTTTCGAACTGCAAATATTATTATCGTAATGATGTGGGTTTTTCATGGGTCGATGCACGATGATTGCTTCGAAGAGCTGCCGTCTCGGGACAGCCGCGCCGATCGCTCCCTCTCTCCACCTCGCGACGTTTCGCCTCCTCAGAATTGCCTCGAGCGTGTGAGGCAGAGCGTCGCGGGGTGGAGAGAGGAAGCGATCGACGCGCCGGCTGTCCCGCGAGACAAGCTTTTCGACGCAATCGTCAAATATTATTATCTTCCTACTCATCCTCCTCCTCACCCTCATCCTCCTCTTCATCCTCATCTTTCCTCACCTTCCTCACCTTGCAGACACGATCAGAGCTGACCCGAGTTCCACACAATAATGTGCGAGATGTAAATCGCAGCAGCTACATAATATTTGCGCACATTTTCTCAATGTCCAGGAGGCAGTGGTCTCGTAGGATACTCTTGTGGTGTTGCGTAGGTGCTCTAGATTTGAGACGGTTCCATATGTTCCTGCGGACATAAATGAGACCGAGAGATTTACGTAAAAAAAGAGGCAGTCAGCGTTTCTCTGGTGCATTACGAGGATATTGAGAATTTGGTTCTAACTGGAAGAAATGAAGGAAAGCGAGGTCGTGTACCACAGAGGTAAAGAGTCTCTCGAAATCGATGAACACCTCAACAGTGGACGTTCTTGGAACCTTTGAAGAGCAGAGATTTGCGGGAGGCCGTTGTCACCAACGTCCTGTAGGTTATGGTACCAAGCGGAGCAACAAGATTTAAATTGCACCCGTTTTTTTAACGCTGCACCAATAGCCTTACTGTGGTCCTATTGGCAAACAGAGGACCGCTCTCTTTCGGGATAGCCTTGTCCTTCGCGACTTCTTGTCTTCCCCCGATGGAGGTGTCGTCAGGCTACCGATACTGACTTGGACTAAGACAGCGCGCGTGTGCGTGTGTGCGTGTGCGTGCGTGTGTGTGCGTGCGTGTGTGTGCGCGTGCGTGCGTGCGTGCGTGCGTGCGCGCGCCCACCACAGATCGGCTGGTGGCTACAGAGGGCAGCCTCATCCTCCTAGCCGCCCACACCGTCACTACGCCCACGGCGGGCCCGGCTCACGGCAAGGTGACGACGGCTCCGGTGAAGGACGAGGAGGAGGCTGAGGAGGAGGGAGAGGAGAGGAAGAGACAGGAGAAAGAGGTGGCAGAGAGTTTCCCAGGCTGGGAGACTCCACTGCTGGACTGGCTGTCGCCAACTAGTCCAGAGAACACGCTGTGTTTGGTGCAAGGTACTGATCGAGACTTGTAGGATCGGGGGTGGGGGGATTTGGGATTTGGCTGCCGTAATAGGGCTGGTGGGATCGTGCAGGTGGGATTGTGTGTAGTATTGGGTCTCCCTTCGGTGGACTCGGCCTCAAATGAGTACCTAGTGCAGTGTGCAAGCATTGCCACTAAGAAGACAAAGGCGGCCGGGCGTGGTGCTGGTCACCCACCTCGTGTGCTGTGTCGACCTTCATAGGTGCTCGCTCACGGTACTTGAACCTACAGTCTGTTAAGGCTATACGGGGGATCTTTGTCTTTGTAGTATTGGGTTGGTGGGATCGGACTGGTGGGGTCGGGTGGGTGGGATCAGGTGGGTGGG
>JAZEWT010000025.1:5639287-5650013 GCA_036362905.1 Mordacia mordax
TAACCGGGTGAGGAGGTGGGTTGCGTTTAGCCGGGCGAGGAGGTGGGTTGGGTTTAGCCGGGCGAGGAGGTGGATTAGGTTTAACCGGGTGAGGAGGTGGGTTGCGTTTAGCCGGGTGAGGAGGTATCCTCGAGACGAGCACGGGTCTCACTTGCAAGGGTGATGCGGGTCATCACCTCGATCACTGGAGTAAATAAAAGCACAGTATTTGTTTTGTTTTTATTTAAAACTGCTCCTTGGACATCTGTCCCATCCAAGCTCATCCGAGCCAACTTCTAATCCCTGCCACCCTTCGTCACTGATCTCAGCAAATCGTTTCGCTCCGGCATCGTTCAAATGTGCTGCAGTTACCTCTCCACAAAAAAAATCCGGGCTTCAAATGCAGCATCTCCTCTGATCACTGTCGACCCAACTCAAATTTACGATTCCTCTCTTTGTCCTTGGATAATAATCGTTGCACTTTAGCGCTTTTCAGCCGAGAGTCACAGAGCGTTGCACGGATAGGTAGTTGCCATGTAACTCCAGATGTCCTGAACAATGAGCTCGATCCCTTCCAATCTGGGTTAAGGTCCGGCCATGGCACTCATACTGCTCTGGTCAAAGTAATGATCTCCTTGTCGCCGCTGATGAACGCTTGCAAGCATTCTTGTCCCATACCAGGGTCACAGTGACATCTTCACTGGTAGATACTGTGGCGAAGACAACGGCTTTGCTTGTGACATCCGTTGCACCAGTAACAGCTCCTTGGGCAAGAGTGGTCAAGGCTCTGCACAAACCTATCTGACGACATAAATCTTTTTCACAGATCAAGTTGTCCAGCTTAAGTCAACTCCCAACTCCCGCAGAGTCCTCTGGTGATAGAGATATGGTAACAGAAATAGGCAGAGGATGCACCTCCTAGTCTTTAGACACAACTCTGTATAGTAGTGGCCTTAACGTAATCATAACATTTGCACTTATATAGCGCTATTCACCCCAGGGTCACAAAGCGTTGCATAGAGTTGTGGAGAGAACAGCTAGCTTGTCAACAACACCAAGATCACTAGAGATCAATGAAAGTAAAATATCATCTCATCTCATTGTCAGAAACCGCTTAGTCCTTTACAGGGTCGCGGTGAGCCGGAGCCTATCCTGGCACACACAGGGCATAAGGCAGGGATATACCCACGATGGGACGCCAGTCCATCACCGGGCAATGCGGGCAATTTAGTCTGCAAGCCAATTAACCTGTGCAGCAGTATGTTTTTGGACTGTGGAAGGAAACCGGAGTGCCCGGCGAAAACCAACGCGGACACGGGGAGAGAACTCGCAAACTCCACACAGAAAGGCACCCGAGCTAAGATTAGAACCTGGGATTCTTACTGTGAGGCGACAGCGATATCCACTGGGCCACCATGCCACACGGATCTACTTATTGTCCTTGGAAAATGAATGCTCGTATGGGAGCTGATTGCCATACGAGGCACAAGGTGTCAAGCCATCACAGCACTAGAGGGTCAAACGCCAACAGACAACTATTTATCTCCAAGTACGCTGAGGTCAAACTATTCCGACATAGAATTTCAACAGGCCAGGTTGAGACAATGGTATGGTCTTATGTCCTTAAAACTATGCTCATCACTCCCACTCATTAAACTGCAGTTCCAAGAAAACCGACAGTACAAACACTTGCAGCATTTCAATTAAGGCAGTCTGTGCTGTAAAAAAAATCCTCTTTCGGGCCTAATTAACTCTACCAGCACCTAAAATCTCCAATAAAAAAAATCCTATGCTGGCTACGTTACATCGCTCCTGTCGGCCACTCCACAACCACCTGCATTTCCATCGTCTCTGACGCGAAGTCCTGGGATTGTCTGTGGCCCGCGCGGTCCCCGCGCAGCCTCCCAGGGCCACCGCGTCGCGGTCTCTTCGCTTGCGCTGAAATCTCCGAGCGCGGTGAATGCTCGGCGGACGAGCGGTGACGGGCGACGTGCCGCACCAGGCTTTGGCGGTTGAACGTGGAGAAGGGGCACCGCGGGCAGGTAAGAAACTCCCCGGTGTGCGTCCGCCGTACGTGTGTGTCCAAACACTTCTTTTGGATGCTGTTGGGGCGGGGGGGTAAACACAGCGTAACCATCAGCATTGACCTCCACCAGGTACACATTGTATAGGCACTTCCTATGCTGGTGTGAGTACAGTATGTATTTAATGCAGGACAAATTGGCAATTTCATGAAGAGCGAGGGGGGAAACCTGATGGAACATTTGCTTGTCCTAATGACCAGAACGGGCCTGTGACTTTTGAACCATCGATCATTGCTGGAGAGGATAAGGGATGTGTACCGAGTGCCAGTGGGTTGAGAGAATGCATACAAAGTTCACCAGTACCCACTCTCACACTCGTTCACAATGCGGACCAAATTTCCAGATGACAGCATAGAAAAATGAGTTAATTTGTGGTCCCTCATCCTTCCTCCATTTAGAGGCAGCTCCTCTACGGTTGCTAAGGAATGGACGTTAATGTATTGTCAATCTACTGCCGTGCAGGTCATGGGGGTTATTACACCGCGATTCTTCACTGGTCAGTGAGGGCAGATGAAGACAGGAGGTGTAAATGACGGTCTTCCATTGCTGTCACACACGTCTGGTTTTGTCTACTGTGCTAATTGTTACAAGAGCTCAACCATTAAGTAAGACCAGGAGAGATAGCTGCTGCTGCGTATGTGTGGAGATCAATGGAGCAAAGGTTATTTAAGTCAAAGAACCGTCCTACATGGAATTCAATAGGATGCCAACACAGACTAAATATTTCATATATTTACACATTATTGGTGTAAGCCAGAACTTGGTAAATGAGATGAACAAAATGATGTTTTCCCCGATCCAACTTGTACGTTATTGGATTATATTTTATGGTAAACGAACGATGGTGAGGTGTGCCGATACCACAGCATAAGCAAGAGGAGCAGAAGAGATAAATAATGAAAACCCAGAGGGCCTCGCCCAGACACCCACCACGTGTAGGAGCAGAGCTGGCAACTGTGGGGCTTCTCGGAGTTATGCGTGCGCTTGTGTCGTCTCAGACAGCTGACGTCTGAGCTGCTGTACGGGCAAAGCTCACACTGGAAGGGCTTCTCACCTGCAATGCACATCGTCAGGAACATCAAACTAAAATCGCTTTCCAAGCATACATTTTTTTAAATTCTAAGGCTAGCAGCCTACATGTCCTTTGGATGGGACCGTCTGCTCATCCACATTAAACTTTTGTTTAATTGTTGAAATTGTTTAATGCAAGTGCCAGTTTACTCAGCCGATTTGCTCCCCAAGAGTGGGGTTACTGGAGCAGATTTTTACAGTGGGATGCCCCTCCTATTGCCAATCTCCTTCAGTCAGAGAGTCTTAAGATCACCGTGTGTCTCAAAATCCAAGTAGAAAGCTAGCCAGCAAAACGTTTGTTTCTAATACTGTGTGATATAAGGGCGGCTACTTTTTCTGCTCTCACCCTTGGGCTCATCACCTGTGTGCGTGCGTATGTGCATGTCGAGCGAGGCCTTCAACCGCGTCCGGTGGCCGCACCGTGAGCAGACGTACGGCTTGTCGCTCGTGTGCGTCTTGGCGTGCCGGTACATCGCCTGCCTGGATGAGCATTCTCTGAAGCAGGAGCGATAGACAAGTGTGACAAGTTGTGTGGGTGTAATAAGTAGAACAGGTTTTTTTACCATTTCTGGCAATTATACACGTGTTAAGCTCTTATAACAATGCATGTGTTATCAAAACTCCCTGTTTGCATATTTTCCCACAAGTATGTGTGGCTTTTGCTAACTAGACACATTGTGAAATGTGTCTATTTTGGTGTTTGAAGATCTTAACGTGTATAATTGCCAGAAATGGTAAAAAAAACAAAAACCTGTTCTACTTATTACTTATGTACACTGGCAAAAAGTACCCATGAAGTTGTATGGGTTTATTTGGATTTACCTGCAATGTTCTGCCCTTTCATCTCGGGGCTTGACAATGTCCTCACCGCACCAAGTGCGTAACCATATTGGTCTAATAACCCCCAAAATGGTCTAATAACCCCCATTACGCACATATTGGTGATGGCAGAAATCATAGCTGTGTGAGCACAGGAATACAGTAAACTAGGTGTTGCTGTACTACCCTGTGATGATCACCCAACAGCCTTGTAGCGACCTGTAATTCATTTATCTGCTTGATGGCCATCCCTCCAAGCACTATCTGAGCTCTTCCCTGTTTGGCTTCCGAGATTGTACAAGATCTGCCAACTAGCAGGTGATTTGGTGATGGTCTCACTTCATATTTAGAATTGACAGTACATACACTCTGGCGGTATGGTGGCCCAGTGGGTAGCGCTGTCGCCTCACAGCAAGAAGGTCCCGGGCTCGAATCTCGGCTCGGGTGCCTTTCTGTGTGGGAGTCTGCATGTTCTCTCCCCGTGTCTGTGTGGGTTTTCGCCGGGCACTCCGGTTTCCTCCCACAGTCCAAAAAACATGCTGCATAGGTTAATTGGCTTGCAGACTAAATTGCCCTCAGTGCCCAGTGATGGACTTGCGTCCCATCTTGGGTATAAATCCTGCCTTGCACCCCGTGTCTGCCGCGATAGGCTCCGGCTCACCGTGACCCTGTACATGAATCAGTAGTTCTGACAATGAGATGAGTGCGCGCACTCGCCTGCCACAGGTGGTGCACTTGTACTTGCAGTCAGAGCGTCGGCTCAGCGTGACGTCGGAGTCTTTGCGGCCCTCAGGGTTGCAACCCTGGGCTCGAGCGGGAGCTGATTGCGCGCGCACGGATGCGCCTCCACGAAGCGGATGCCCTCTCATGGCCAGGCTCGGCACACGGGGCGAGTCCGCGCTTCGGACCAGCGAACCGAGGTTGTGTGTTAGCAGGTGCCTGCGCATGTGCTTCCATCTGCGACCTGCGATCGTGCACACGTGGTCTCTCATTGAAACATTGACGAGGGACGTGCGTCAGAAAAATATGAATAACTTATCAATTTTGTTCACTCCGTTATGTAAACGTAACATGTCACGCAGAATGTCTCATCTCATCTCAGTCAGAACCGCTTATTCCTGTACAGGGTCGCAGTGAGCCGGAGCCTATCCCGGCATACACATGGCGCAAGGCAGGGATATACCCACGATACGACGCCAGTCCATCACCAGGCAATTTCGTCTGCAAGCCAATTAACCTATGCAGCGGCATGCTTTTTTGGACTGTGGGAGGCAACTGGAGTGCCCAGCGAAAACCTACGCGGACACGGGGAGAGAATATGCAAACTCCACACAGTAAGGTACTCGAGCCGAGATTCGAACCCGGAACCTTCTTTCTGTCAGGCGACAGCGCTACCCACTGGGCCACCGTGCCGCCCTCATGTAGGTTGTAAATATTATAATTAATCAATTAGCGCATGCCAGTCGCTTAATCAATTATCACGTGCCATTCGATATATGTTAGGAGCATCACAATGGATTTTAATCCATTAAATGAAGTCTCATCGATGAGATGAGATGAGAAATGAAGTGTCATTGATGCCTGCTATTTGATCATCGTTTAGAGAGGAAAGAAAAATGTAACAGGGCTGCAATTCACATAAACGAGGGCAACATGACATCGCGAGTGAATATGAACGATGCATTAAGAGTGAGTAAAAATTACCGGTGAAGTCACAATAATGGCACTTGAATCCCTCAGGGCGGTGGCAAGCCACGTGAATGTCTCGCAGAGGCTTGCTCACAAACGTGCGCCGACACTCCGTGCACTGGAATCCTTTCACCGGTTTCGATCGGCGCACACTGTCCCGCTGCTTCTGCCTCTTTGGCGCGCAGACAGCCGCGTGCTTCCGCGTACGCTCGGACAGCCTCTTGTCCAGCTGCCGTCGTACGTTAAGCGCGTCCCAATCGGCGTCGTCCTTGCGGAAACATGGATCCGTGAAGGTGGCGACGGCGGCGGCCTCTGAGCAGACGCCAAGACTGGGCTGTGAAGCGCTCGGATGACCCTGCGATGCGCGTGTAAGCCCCGACTTAACGGGCTTTTTCCCGAGATCTTGCCTCTTATTAGCCGCTGTCTTGGCACACGATTTTTTGACGTTGCACCAAGGATGTGACCTTTTGCATGGGGCCCTCTTCTTTTTCGCTCCAGCACCAGCTGACAAATCAACAACCAAGGAGGAGTAGCACGCCTCCTCTCCGTCGACTGCTTCCGTGTTTCCAACCGTTGTTGCATTTCCACCGACTGTATCTAACGCAAAGAACACGTGATTTTTTTCCACCTCGGGGATAGTTCCCTGGCTGCCCGGTTGCACACAGACGTCCGGCGTTTTGACAGCTAATCCGGCACCTTCACACACCATGTTTGGCGGAACGCAACGCATCTTTGCGCTGAGCTCGCTAGCCGGGGGGCGCCGCGCCATAGCCGACGTCCGGCACAGGCCAAGCGAGAAAAGGTGCTCCGACTGCGCCTCGTCCGCCTCCTCCGCCTCGTCCCTCGACCTCGGCAGCGGGCGAGCGGCCTCCATCATCGCCTCGAAGAACCCCGTGTCGTCAACATCGTCGTGACAACCGCCCACCAGGCCAATCATCTCGCACGACTCGGGGCTCAGGCAGCGCAGCATGCGGTCGACCTCGCGAGAAATGCGGTCGAGGTTCTCGGGGCCGCACACTGCTGACTCGATTCCACTGCTGGCCTGCTCACTATCCAGAGCAGCGACTGCTTGGTGTTTGCTCCTGCACCCCGCTTGCAGGTCGCTACCGCCGGCGCTATCGCCCTTCGTCAAGTTTATCCTGCACCCCTCGCGATCCATATGGTCTCCCTGCTCCGAATGGCACCCCCGTGGCGACGTTTTCTCAGCCACACTCAAACCGGATGCCTTCAGTGACGTTCCTTCGTGCTCAATGTCGATGTGCCCTTGCGTTGATGGCAACCCGTCTCCTCTGGTGGCACACGGGTCGCCTGCCACCAAGCCATCAGTGCTCGTGTCAGCGGCAGATGCTCCACGTTCATCGGTCCGGGAAAAAAACCTCTCGGCTGCTGCCTTATCATGACCGCACGATCCGGCATCCGTTGATGATGGTACCCGTGCGGTGGGAGGCGACGGAGATCGGCACGGTGCCACTGCCGGCGCCGGCTGTGGCGTTGCCACCAAGCCATCGCTGTGGTTTTGGTGGAGGTGGTTCAGCATGGTAGCGGTGACACAGCTGGTGAAGAAGCAGTGCCGGCAGCGGTACAACTCCACCAGGAAGGCATCCACGGCCGTGCGGTCAAGGGCCGGTCCTGTGTCTACTCTCCGACAAACCCAAACCATCTCTCCGGCCGGCAGAGCAATCCGCACCCCCGCCATAATTCCGCCACCGCTCCACCTGTGTGGTTGATTGCAAATAATTATTTACATTTTTAAATCGCCTTGCACGCAAAAGTCTCAGACCGCAGTTGACACAAAATATACAAGACAAGCGCAATGCAATTGATTGATGAGCAAATCACACTCCGAGGTATTTTCTGGTTGTACTGTGTTATGTTTGGTAATAGAGCTTGCGTGTCACTCCACTGGAATATTATTGTGGGAAAATATTAACGGTAAGGCACTCTTAGAAGTGCAATAATTTTATTATAATTAATACCATAACCAGTGCGAGCAACTCCTAAACATACGTATGCAATAATGTTCATAATACTTGCATTTATAAAATGCCTTTCACCCGAGGGTCACAAAGCGCTGCACCAAGCAGTGGAGAGAACGGCCGCGTCAACACCAACATTAAACTAGATCCAATCAGTAAAACAATGACTAGAAATCAACGAAGTGACATCGAGAAAATAAAAATGGGATGTAAAAAATAAAGGCAGCTCGTGGGGTTGTTTGACCATACTTCACCAATTCGGACCATGTCCTTCTGATATCCGATAACACGTGTGACGCTGCACTGAAAACAGGCTCGAATCTTGCTTAGCTTTCAATGTTTTGGTGCTTGTCAAGAAGCACAGGCCTACCTCTAATCTGAAATAAACGTTGTCGCTGATTTGCCCTGTCCTTGTCTCGTTGCTGCGCCGTTCTCTCCGCAGCTCCGTGCAGCGCTTTGTGACCCTCGGGTGAAAGGCGCTATCGAAACGCAAATATTATTACACATAGGCCACTTACATTTACACATTAGTCACGCGTACACTGACGGCGCGTACACTGACACTGACGAGCGACAAGCCACACTGTACCCACGAGCGACAAGCCGCACTGTACCCGCGAGCGACGCACCTGCACTGTACCCGTGAGCGACGAGCCGCACCGTACCCGCGAGCGACGCACCTGCACTGTACCCGTGAGCGACAAGCCGCACTGTACCCGCGAGCGACGCACCTGCACTGTACCCGTGAGCGACGAGCCGCACTGTACCCGCGAGCGACGAGCCGCACTGTACCCGCGAGCGACGAACCGCACTGTACCCGCGAGCGACGAGCCGCACTGTACCCGTGAACGACGCGCCTGCACTGTACCCGCGAGCGACGCGCCAGCACTGTACCCGTGAGCGACGCGCCTGCACTGTACCCGCGAGCGACGCGCCTGCACTGTACCCGTGAGCGACGAGCCTCACTGTACGTCGCGCGCCGATGAGGTCACGGCTACCAGAGCTCTCAATTCCGTGGCAAAGCCGAAGTTGTTGGGTTTTTAATTTTGTTTACTTTACGCCGATGTTCTTCGAGCTGCTAGCTTTGTGCGTTCATCGCTAAAGGCGGATTTGCGCGAAGGCGTTGTTTGACGGCGCACCCGCGTCATCAGGCCGGCACTGTACAGTGTGGCGGGTCACACTGTACGGGCGACTGGACAGTCGATTAACGCTGATTAATCATCGTCGCTGTTTTTTTTCTCTCTCTCACGGACGAGTGTTGCCGCAACGCTCCGGGCACCCGACTCGGCGTGCCCGCACGTGTGTGCTGTGTGCGTACAACTGCTTGTGACAAAGACAATTAAATACAGACACAAAGTCTTCGCTTGCGCGAGTACAGTGCGGCCTCCTCGCACTCGTTTGTAAGGTGAGTAACACAGTCTAATGACGACGGACGGCGCGGTGAGAGGCTCGACAGCCTCTCGGAGACGAACCAAACAGCCTAGGTTCGAGTCCCCGGTTCGGGTGCGTGTGTGTGTGGCGTTTGCGACTTCTCACCACGTGTGCGTGTTTCGTCGGGTACTCCGGTTTCCTCCCACAGTCAAGAGACACGCCGCCGCCTTGTTGTCCCTGCTGACTAAATTGCGACTTGCTTACCCCCTTCCCCGATGGACAACTGTTAAAAAGAGCTACGTAGCTCAACGGTTCCTTCCAGCTTAAAAACTGACGCCGCCACTACGTTAATTACCTCCGTTGCCCTGCAATGGATGTCTCAATCTGAGTACAGTCCTAACTTGCGACTTCTATTTTTAACGTGATATGCTGGACTGTCATCTCATTATCAGAAACCGCTTAGTCCTATACAGGGTCACGGTGAAGCCGGAGCCTATCCCGGCAGACACAGGGCGCAAGGCAGGGATACACCCACGATGGGACGCCAGTCCATCACCGGGCACTGCGGGCAATTTAGTCTGCAAGCCAATTAACCTATACGGCAGCATGTGTTTTTGGACTGTTGCTGGTTCGATATTTAGATTAGTCATATTATGTGTAGCTGGTGATGTATGTTGCTGGTTCGATATTTAGATTAGTCATATACCGAGGCTGACCTATTGACCCAACACGAGCGTGATTTGTCTGCTCATGTTCACAGCTTGTGAAATGTTCGTAAGCTCTTTGATGAGTAAGAAAATTGTTTCCACAGTGTCCTGTTGCTTGTAAAATGGAGCTTGGTCTCGTTGTTTTGTGACCCCCATTTACCTGACCCCTCATATTTTTTGTCTGTGCTCACTGATTTATGTTTAAAATTACCCTGATTAATTTCAGATGTATGATATGAGATCGTATACGTTTGAAGAACGGCTTGTCGTGGGCGTATGGGCTCATGAAAGCTCACAAACTGGGAAAACTATACTTTTTTCAAGATGCGTTTTGGCATTGTGATAACAACAAAAAAACGTAACTAATGTGTTCGTCCAATCTCTGCAGAAGCTGCCATGCTGAAAGCCATCTCCAAGTACCCTGGCTTCAAGCTCGTCTGCGAGAAGTCCCATTTTGGCAATGAAAAGTCAAAGCATGACCGACATCTCAAAGACCATCACTTTATCTACAAGGTGTTGTTTGCTTTGTGCACTCATAGTTGACCAGACAGGGACCATTGTCTCAAGACCACTGGAGAACCCAGTTTATTAATGTAGGTTTTCACAGCTAAATGTATTAAAATCATCCTTCAGTTTCACTCCTCGGCATTAGAGGAGGTACACTCGATACAGCAATCCCAAAAGAAAAGCTTTTCTTAGTAGTTTCCAAACCCAGTTTAAATGCAGATGGCTTTTATAAGATTCAGACCAAGAATATCAGTGATGTTGCCTCAGTGCTGTAACCTCTGAGCCACCACCTCACCATCTCATTGTTTGTTGATTTAAATTCAGGTCTTGTCAGGCATAGCTGCACTTTTCATTAGTTTCTGTAGCAGTGTATAATGTAATGCGCATGTTATACACAACGCTGATAATAGCAATTGCATTTTTATAGCGCTTTTCACCCGAGGGTCACAGAGCGCTGCACAGAGCTGCGGAGAGAACGGCGCGTCAACAACAACGACATAAGAACGGCAAATCAGCAATAATA
>JAZEWT010000025.1:5650047-5665197 GCA_036362905.1 Mordacia mordax
ATGATGAGCAGCATCCTCACAACAGATTTGCAACATTTTGTGTTTTCATCAAAGCGTTTTACAATATGTGTGCATTGTGGAACTTTTTTTTACATTGAAAGAAGTGCAACGGTGTAGGTTTTCACGGCTCGATGCACGATGATCGCTTCGAAAAGCTGCTTTTCAAAGCAGTCATCATTGATAGAAGTATTGAAATACGCTCATTAAATGCCTGAACTCTTGAAAGTTCGGTTACATATGTACAAATAGGATAAGGATGCACATTTAGATAACAGTTTAGGGTGTAAGGAAATACAATGTCTTATATTCCAACCATTACAATGCCCTGCTATAGGCCAGCCGAGCGGTCTGCAGCAGCAGATGTCCCTGTATGGGACAAGGTGTACACATTACTTTCCAGCAAATGGGCATTAGTCTGCCGTAATGAGATGATGTTGCTATGGGGGTCTCTCCCCGTTAATTAGTTTACAAGTATTTTATAAGAATTTGGAGCGAGATGCCCATTACACATGACCTACATTTTTTTCTAATGTGACGTAATCTCTGACAGCAAATGTAATGGTGAGGTTCAATTGAGAAAGGCAGCTTGAGTATTAAGTTGCTGAGTCCACTGCCCCGTTGCGTGCTCCCATTCGCCCAGGTGGAGGTGTTCATACCAGAGTGCCAACTGCTGCCTGAACCCATCGCCACCCTGTGCCAGAAGCTCAATCCTTACCTCCGGGTTCGTGGTGTCCCAGCAGCTGCCTTCCTACGACAAAACTTCGTCCAGCAATTCGTTTCGCAAGGTCAGCGTTCGTGTGCGATTTACGTGAAGTACAAAAACGTGACGGACATTGTCAGAAGTGTTGTTCCACCTGCCAGAAGCGTCTTCATGAACTGAATTTATAGTACTTGGGAAGCTCCCAGAAACGTATGAGTGAAACGTCGGATATCATGCTGAGCAACACGTGGTACAACTTAAAAACACATGAAAGAGCTATGAAACTGCCCTTTTCCAAATGCCCAAAATACAAAGTCTACAGGTTTGCATTCTTCTTTACAGGTTTATTTTACGCGTTGTCGTACAACACTCGGATAGACCAGGACAACACACTCGCCCTGCTGCCAACAGGTACGCTGACTGCACACAACCGTATAGGCACAAGTAAAATAAGCACGCTTTGTGTATCCAGGTGTCTGTGAGTCACTAAGTTTTCAAACGTTTTCATTTGGCCCGTTCGTTATTTAAATAAGTGTCTTACATAGAGAAAGAACAAGGAGTACCCAGATAAAATTAGATATAAGAGGGATAACACTTCAATATTCACGCAGGCAGGTCATCACGAAGTCACTTGTTGGACTGATATCTATTTCTCAACTTGCAGCTCAGCAGCTGTACAAGTCTCACAGTGCGTTTGGAAACCTGCATGATCTACCAGCCCCGAGAATAACAATTTTTACCGTACATTCGCAACAGCAATTCTGTTAATGCAGATCATAACCTCTCCAGTCTAATGTACAGCAAGGAAGCAACATCTCGAGTCGAGCAGAAGATTTGAAAACAAATGCTCCGTGGTGTGATGTGGTTTGCGTGTTTGCCCGTGTAGGAACGTTGATCCTGAGCGTGACCAAAGACACATATGAGGAGCTTGGGCTGCAGGGTCAACCATCGCAGTACACTGGCCGGAAGCCTCTCCGATACGGTAACCGTTCTTCTTGCTTTTGTTCCCTTGCCAGCACCGCGGAGATTATTCTCAACTTGGTGACGAGTTATAATTCAGTATTTAAACATTTGTTTAAGTCTAACTGAAAAATGAAAATCCTGTTCAGTTCATAAGCATTATCACCATAAATTCCTTAACCACAGGTGCTATGGCATTGTCTCGTGTTTTGGAAATTGAGTCTTGCAACATCTTGCCTTCTTTTACGATCTACACGACATTCTGTCACTGATTTCGCTCTCTAGGTCACTCCGTTTGCACCTTGGCCGAGCTCTTTCAATCGTCCCTGTGTGACCCGGCTCTGCGGGATTACGCTGTAAAGTCCCGCGCTATCTTCGAGTGACACAAGCAAACAATCACAGCTTTCTCCACTCAGCTGTTGCCAGGCGTGATTTGTGTACTCCAGTCATTTTAGTTGACCTCCTTCACATTATAACTGTCACTTTTGTCCTCCAAAACGCGGTTGTGACATCCATACTCATACTTCCTCGTTCATCCTTTCCTCGCTAGCACGTATTGAGTTCAATTCATATCTGCATTGTTTGTTGCAGAATTGGGTTTTTTTTTTAATCGCTGCTTTTATGTCCTTAAATTTGTTGCTACTGTTTGACTTTCAGTTGAACTCTCGTGATGTTGACATGCCGTTCTTTCCGCAGCTTGAATTTGTAAAAAATAAAAAAATGAAACCTCCCAAAAAAAACGTTGTTGCTGATTTGCCGTTCTTATCTCGTTGTTGATGCGGCCATTCTCTCCGCAGCTGCGTGCAGCGCCTTGTGACCCTCGGATGAAAGGCTCTATATAAATGCAATTATTATTATGACATCCATGTCTCCGCTTATCAAACGTGCTTTGATCCAGGATTCGCACCGCTGCAAAAGCCGTGCAGATGGCATAGCGTGAGACCCATCGTTCTCTCTCCGGTCCCCGCGCCGTACTCCACAGTGGTGAAGCTGCAGCTCACGGAACCCGCGATGGCTCCAGGACGCAAGTGCTACGAACGAGCTGTGTGGGCCCTCACTGAGAAGGTGCCTTTGCGCTTCGATCTCCTCGTGAACTGGCAGCCGCCTGGTGAGTATCCTCTATTCGTGCCATCCTCCGTGCAAACACCTACAGTCCTTTCTAGATCCACTGCTGTATCAGGGCCCTGGAGGTCAAGGGGGTTAATTGATCCCTTATGATCTCATTTGACCATACTGCTCATTGTGGGTTACAGCCACGGAGCACAGAAGGAAAGCACAGCAATATATTTTGCTGTACTGCTGCCTATTACCCACCGCATAACTCCTGGCCCTATATCAGCAACTTGTCGTGTATGGAGCACCCATCCAAGCATTTTCCAGACTCCTACTTAACTTCACAAATCTGACGAGATCGAGCCGATTCTGGGTGATTAAGCACAGCGAGGATCGCTCTTGAGGACTGCTCTTTTTCGGAATACCCGTGTCAAGCATTCCTCCCCTCTTCCTCACAACGTGTCACCTCGTCATGCTTCTGAAGCCTGCCGATGCCTCCGACGCGGGCGGTCGAATGACGTGAAGGAGAGAGGAGGAACGCTCGACGCAGATGCGTCCCAAAAACGAGCAGCTCTTCCAGCAATTCTCACATCGAGCCGTGCAAACCTACGCCATTTCATTGAGCGCATTATAATGTTAACCCCCTTGTCGCCGCGGCTCCGTATTTCTCCTCCGCTACTAATCCCGTTCTCTCGCTCTGTGACGGCGATGGCGCCGACGCGACCGCGCCGCCAAGACGGGCAGGCGGACAAATCGCCGGCGCAGTTCTTCGCCGAGTGGGACTGCAGGGAGGTGCGGGCGGACGTGAGCGTGAGGAAGGTGGCCGCGCGGGCCGGCCCCTCGCTCGACAGCCTCAGCCTCCAGCCAGCAGACGGGGCGACCTGCGGGGCCCAAGACTTCCTCGACTGGTTGGGAGCCGTGTCGTGTGACGTCGACTGGTGAGTGCGTGATTGGCTGCACGGTGAGTGAGTGATTGATTGGCGGGATGGTGAGTGCGTGATTCATTCGCGGGATGGTGAGTGCGTGATTGGCTGGACGGTGAGTGAGTGACTGATTAGCGGGATGGTGAGTGTGTGATTGATTCGCGGGATGGTGAGTGTGATCGACGTGATGGTGAGTGACTGGTGGGACGGTGAGTGAGTGAGTGATTGGCAGGACGGTGAGTGCGTGATTGGCTGGACGGTGAGTGAGTGACTGGCGGGACGGTGAGTGAGTGATTGATTCGCGGGATGGTGAGTGCGTGACTGGCGGGACGGTGAGTGAGTGATTGGTGGGACGGTGAGTGAGTGAGTGGTTGGCGGGACGGTGAGTGAGTGATTGATTGGCGGGATGGTGAGTGCGTGATTCATTAGCGGGATGGTGAGTGAGTGATTGACGGGACGGTGATTGATTGGCGGGACGGTGAGTGTGTGACTGGCGGGACGGTGAGTGCGTGACTGACGGGACGGTGAGTGAGTGAGTGAGTGGCGGGACGGTGAGTGCGTGATTCATTGGTGGGTTGGCGAGTGAGTGATTGACGGGACGGTGATTGATTGACAGGACGGTGAGTGGCGTGGTCGTTAGAAATGTATGAAAATCTGTCCCACATGCAGAACGCTGCGGGCAGCAGAGCGCAGCCGAGTAAAATCAATCGTTGTACTGTAATTCTTTGTGCCCCTATCTATGCTGCCAAGCTTGACCAATCTACCAGAACTGGCGTGGTGAGGTATTTTGGAGCCCTTTAACAATCAATCTGCTGTTGTTCTGCAATGATGTTTTCATGTTTAAAAAAAACCCAAAAAGAAAGGTTTATTGTTGCTGATTTTCCGTTCTGGTGCCCTTGTTGACGCGCCGTTCTCTCCGCAGCTCTGTGCAGCGCTTTGTAATCCTCGAGTGAAAAGCGCCCTATAAATGCAATTATTATAATTATTATGAGATGAAGGCCTCCCCATGGCGTACAGGTCACGAGAAGGTTATTTCACTGATTCAGCTCATTGATAGGTACGGTTTGGTGAAGCAATGAGCTCCCATCCAGTTATAAAATAAATCTCTTCAATCTACGTACATATTCCCCACTGATTAAATCTGATACTGTGAGAGTAATCGAACCATAGTTTTCAGATGATATTTTTACGTGCGTAATCTTTGTATCTAGATTGGAGGGATACATGTAGAGGCTCTGAAATAAAAGCTTTTTGATGAATTTTAGGAGCCCTGCAACCAGCATGGATTGACCATGGCTGCTGCGGAGGATGATGACGGTAATGTGAGTGGATCACCTTGTATGTTTTAAAATGCCTTTCCCATGGGTGCCAATGTTCCCTGACTTGATGTGGAACAGCAAACAAGGACACTCCACCTGTGCAATCTGCATTGAACGGAGCGTTTCCTCAGAGAACAAATCGATTTTATCGAGGTGGGCAGGTTCGCTGTCACATGTAACACTCATTGGCTGTGAATATAGAGGACTGCAGACCTGGGGGAGAATTTGGCAACAGCTCACCACGTGGCTATCGTCTCGCTGGTCTGCGATTCATTGCACGTGTCCAAGTGATTATTTTCCTTCGAGAACGAGCAGAGTATTCGCCCAGCGGGCGATCGTGTTACAAACATTTAGCGCGTACTTCAAACGTCGCTTGTTGATGACGTTTTCTGCTGACGAAACTGCTTTGACCAGCAGTTTCTTCCCGATAATCCTTTTGGGAATATTGCCGCCGGCACTCTGCAGTTTCAAACGAGAAGCCGACAAGTTTTAAGTAAACGTGAAATGATGATCGCTTCGAAAAGCTGCTCTCTCGGGACAGCCGCGATCGACGCGGCTGTCCCGAGATCGACGCGGCTGTCCGGAGATTGACGCGGCTGTCCCGAGATCGACGCGGCTGTCCCAAGAGAGCAGCTTTTCGAAGCGATCATCATGCATCGAGTCGTGAAAACCTACATCGTTACGAACGTGAAATAAGACACAAGCCACGGCATTATGCAGGTCAAAGTTGCCCCCTCCTGTGAAGGATTGGAACCCCGTAACCTCGTCAAACACTTGCTTATTATCGTCGTCGAAGGAAAGAAATGGAAACCTCGTTCACTCGGATTTCTCGTGCAGCTCCAGCGACAGCTCGGCGTCGATGAGGTGCCCCGAGCCGAGTGTGCCGATGAGCGCCGGCCTGCTCTGCTCCGTGACGGGATTCGTCCTTCCCGACACGGCGGTCCGGCTCCTGTCCGCCCTCAGGTGCGCGTCCCTTTTGAGTCGCCTGGCAGAGGTCGCAGACCGCGAGTTGTCAGCGCGGCGTAAAACTCACGGCCCCATCAGCCCACCGGGCTCTGGTCTCCGCGGACCACGAGGTGGCACTGGCGGCCCACTGATGGGTGGCGACCGAGTAATTGAGAATGGTGGTGGTAGGCCACGTATCACAGCCAGCTGTGGTACGCGTCGGTATCACCTCTAGCGATTCACGTTTTCTGAATGTGGCGTATAGCAGTGGATTATGTGATAAGTATGTTAAAAGAAAGGCGGCACGGTGGCCCAGTGGGTTGCGCTGTTGTCTCACAGCAAGAAGGTCCCGGGTTCGAATCTCGGCTCGGGTACCTTTCTGTGGAGTTTGCACGTTCTGTCTGTGTCGGCTTTCGCCGGGCAGGGTCGCGGTGAGCCAGAGCCTATCCCGGCAGACGCAGGGCGCAAGGCAGGGATATATCCACGATGGGACGCCAGTTCATCACCGGGCACTGCGGGCAATTTAGTCTGCAAGTCAATTTACCTATGCAGCAGCATGTTTTTTGGACTGTGGGAGGAAACCGGAGTGCCCAGCGAAAACCCACGCAGACACGGGGAGAGAACATGCAAACTCCACACAAAGGCACCCGAGCCGAGATTCGAACCCGGGACCTTGCTGTGAGGAGGCGACAGCGCTACCCACTGGGCCACCGTGCCTCCCGGGTAATTAACTTCCAACATTAACGTTATCCCGAGCACTGCTCAAACCGTGATCGTCCAGCAGGGGGCAGGAGACTGCCTTGTGGGTGCCGGTAACCGTGCATCACGTGGTTAAAGTGAGCAGAGGTCAAAGGGCAGGCGTGGGAGAATTTGTATTCACCATTACGAGCACGAACCACAAAATACTCAATTTTTAAGCAAGCCCGCAAATAAGCTTCAGCAGGAAGACTGCAGACAGTTAAAGGTACATACTACAATGCATGAACAATAATTTTAAATTATTGCATGCAAAGCACATGCATGTATGCATGTGCTCTGCATGTAGTTGTGTGGTACTGAAGTAATTTTGAATTTCAAAATGTTCAGAAATATTGTGATTTCACGGATTTGAGTTGTTTAAAGTTCCCGTTTGTATTCATGCCTCCACATTATAGTCAGGGTTGAGGTATGGTAAGGAGGTTAGCGCACTGTGCTGAGAACTCAGTAGATCGAGCTTTCTGCCTGGTGGACATCATTGGCAAATATTAACCTAAACTAGAAATCTGATCATTAAGCATTTTATATGAATATATATATATACAGTGATTGAAATGGGCCAGTATACCATGGCTGCACCACAAACCCATGTTTTAACGTGGGTGCATGTGTGGGGAGTGGCAACGGAGCGAATATGAAACTGATATGACAATTCTATTCCCGCTCGCAGCCTGTACTGGCGATGATATTCTGAACCGGTCCTCAGCCTCCCATCGGTTGACTCAGCCACAAATGAATACTTGGCGCGGGGTATAGATAGATGTGGGATTCCTGTAACACAATAAAGGTCCTAATTTACCCACACAATAACGTATAAAACCCAAGGGCAAATTAACTTACAGCAACGCTACGTGCATAAATGAAAGTCATAAATAAAAGTAAACAGCAACACGCAAGACTTCATGATTATTAAACTCATAAAGATCAGACTCCAACCATAGTCGTAAAGTAAACAGCGGCACTCAATATTACACAACACAATATATTCAAAATAAAGAAGAACAACAGTGGCATGGGACAAATTAAAGTTTTTTGTTTCACAGCAAAAGGGAACATCCCCACGAGGGAGACAGCGGCGGCTGGGTATGATGCTGGCCTTCCCACCACCTTATGTGCCGTGCTGGCCTTCCCAGGTGCTAATGACACTTGACCGTAGAGTTTATGAAGACTATACGGGGTATCTTTGTCTTTGGTAACCCCCGGCAGGCGTTACTTTGACGAGCCCAAGCTGGCGTGCTGGGCGGCGCTCACGGCCCACGGCTTCGCCGACTCGCCCGTGTCGTGGGGGAGCGCGGAGCATGGTTTCCACAAGGGCGGCGAGAACCTCGAGACTCTGCTCGCCTTCGCCGGCGGAAACTACTGGTTGCTGCGTGCCGTCGGCACCAACGACGTGTGCCCATCCTGACGGCGGCGCCTCCGCCGCCGGCCGTGTGGCGCCACCGCCGGCCGTGTGGCGCCACCGCCGGCCGTGTGGCGCCACCACCGGCCGTGTGGCGCCGCCACCACCCTTTCCGTGCCCTCCACGTCGTGCGGACTGAATCGTTGTGTTGTTGTTTACAGGTTGACCCGGGGTTGGCCGGTTGCCCCCCAAATGCTGGGGGGTATTGGAACAGAAATGTACTGCCAGATGCCCTTGTTAACACCGACCTCCTTTAATAGGAAGGCCTTCGGATCATTATTGGTCTGGAACCTCCGTCCAGATCTGTTTACCGAGGGAGACCCCAGCAGGAGTATTGGACTCCAGACCTGTTCACCAAGGGAGACCCCAGCAGGAATGCTGGCCTTCAGGTGACTGGGGTTCATCTCATCTCATTGTCAGAAACCGCGTAGTCCTGTACAGGATCGCGGTGAGCCGGAGCCTATCCCGGCAGACACAGGGCGCAAGGCAAGGATATACCCACGATGGGACGCCAGTCCATCCCGGGCACTGCGGGCAATTTAGTCTGCAAGTCAAATAACCTATGAAGCAGCATGTTTTTTTGGACTATTGAAGGAAACCGGAGTACCCGGCGAAAAACTGGGGTTCACTGCAACACCCAAATGCCTTCTCGATCACGATGAGGGTAACGGAGTTAGAAATGTAATGGCTTTCTTAACGGAGAATGTTTTGTCATGTGATAATAAAGCGGAATTGTACAGTAATGTGCGTGCACGTGTATTGTGTAATCGTGGTCGTGTGCATTTTTGTTGATCACCGCACTTAGTGCTCATACTTCCCCAGGTGACGTGCATTGTACTGGGATGTGGTTGGGTCTGCGTTGCAGCACAAGGATTCGGGCGGTTTGTTTTTTAAATGTACGGGTCGTGTGACTCAGCATTGGGTTAGCGAACGTCAAGCCTTGGGTCGCCTTGCTAATTCAACTGTATGATGATTTACTATATTGAAAGCTACGGTCGTAAGGCAGGGTCGCAATAAAAACGAAGTCATTATAGCACATAGAGATCTGAAGATATCCACTAGCTACATGTAGGATTCCTTAAATAAAAACTACGTGTCATAAACCTGCCTCCATCCTCCATCTGAAAAATAAGAAGTTGTTATTTAAAGAAAGTGTTCTTCGGTAGGACATGTCGATGGAAGTGATAAGGCTGGTGGTCGAGATAGCCAAAGAAGATAACAGGCCCAAGCGTGTATCTGCTGCAGACAACGGGCAACGAAACTTTGTGTGCAATCTGCTAGATGGAGTGCTAGGTCACGGCAACCTTAGAGAAGGCGACAGCTTCGAGAGGCCTTCATCCAGCAGTGGATTTGATGTTGAGAGTTTGGTCCAATGGCCTTCTCGTCGCTGACGAGCTACATTGTCAGCCGTCAAATTAACTCGGCACGCTCCACTGCCTCTTTCTCGTGTTTCACGACCGTCAATGCGCGGGCAGCAAAGACTCCCGCAGGCTTCCGTTGCAATGCAACAGCGTTAGCTGGATAATGATTAACTCATCGCACTCATTTAAAGCGAGGGCGATGAAAAATAAATGAAATTAAATCAGCTTCTCCCGCGCCCATGTAAAGGGTCGTCATCAAACGCGGCTGGCACTTGGCCACCAAGAATGTCGAGTTTGGTCGCTGCCCGAGAGATGAACTCTGAGCCAGGTTGTCAGAGCGGGAGGAATGACGTCAGATTAAGGGTGTCTGGTAGATCATGGCCAGCGGCTCCTCACGGGGACGAGTGCGGGCCTTCTACGTCCGGGAACCCACGGTCAAAGCTGCAGAGGAGGAGGAGGAGAAGAGATGGCAAAACGGCGGAGGAAGAACGGAAGTGCCCTGGCGTCGCGCTGTTGCTGACTGAAGGTTCCGGAGACTCCTTCAAGGTCTGCAGTCTCAAGGTAAGAGGCCCAACAGTGGACGTGAGTGTGCCGTGCACACGTGTGTGTGTGTGTGGAGAAGACTGATACCGGCGGTGTGAAGATCGACCTCTATAGGAGGATCGTGAAGGAGGCGACGGGGCAGTTGGAGGCAGTCGCTCTCCAACAACAACGGAGGGCGGAGGAGTGACGCTCACAACAACGAGCGGAGCGTCGGGCGGCTAAAGCACAGCAGTTGGCACAATGGGCAGCATAGGTGGTGCACTGCCAGGCATCTCAATCAGGCAGCCCAGAGCACCTGGGTCTGTCCTGTGACCTGTCGGCGAGCCTTCGACATTTCACGTGGCTTAAAGGTGCACCTGGCCTGGCACAGGCGCCGTGGTGGCGTCACCGCCACTTAGTGGCGAATGGCGGTTGTTGGTTGTGGTGTGGAGAGCGATGTCTCGGCGCTCAGCGACAAACCCGGCGACCAGAATTCGATTACCGCTCACGGCAAACGCCAGTGACCATTTCATCAACCGCTCCTGGGACTCCTCTAGGTCGATTCAGCCTCAAGAGAGTACATAGTGCAGTGTGAAAACATCCCCACTTGGGAGACAAAGGCGGCCGGGCGTCGTGCTGGTCAACCACCCACTTATGTGCCGTGTCGGCCTTGAGAGGTGCTCGCTAACATCATATGACCTTTCAGTGTACGGGTATAACGGGAGATCGTTGGTGTGTGTTTGTGAGCGGGTGTGCGTTGCGTCGTTGCGATTGTGCGCGCAATGTGCGGTGCGTGAGTGACGGTGGGCTCTAGGCAGGGCCCTTCCTGCTCACAAGTTCTCTCGGAATCCCCGTTGAGAATCGAATCGCGGCTGGGTTTGGGATGAGCGATGCGCGCGCTGTTGTTCGGTGCCCGGGGCGTGACGCCTATCAGGTCCGCATGGCCAAACAGCCCGAGAGGTCAGGTGACTGCCAATGCCATATCCAGAGGTGACATCAGCCCACTGGGGGGGAGGAGGGGGGGCCGAAGGAGACATTATTTTTTGTTTACATCATGTGACTACAAGCATGTGATGACCACGGTATATAAGCTTGGTTGTATAACAGCCGTGCGCCACCGTGGTGCCATGTGGGTTCGGGTGTCGCCGATGTATGTGGAGTTTGCACGTTCAGCGTGGGGTTTCCCTGGGTATTCCGATTTCTTTCCACTGTCCAAAGACTGTACTGATGAAATTTTCGCCGGTGCCCTAGGATATTGTGACTCCCCACTGGGCAACTGTTCAAAATAGATACGTAGCTCAATAGTTCCTTCCCACTTGAAATAAAAACAGTCTGACTGGGCTTTATCCATCTATTTGTTCATAAATTTATCTATTTGCTTATTTATTTTTGGTTTGGTATCTATTTTAGTTTACATCGTGTTGTGCCTTCATTATTTCAGCGACTCGAAAATGAAACTCTGTTAGACATAATTAATACTCGGTAAAAAAAAAAGAGAACATGTACCTCAAGTAATTGTGTAAGGTTCCGAGATTGGTGTAATACCTCGTTGGGGTAGTAGAGGTGAGTGACAGGCATGACACATTTCATTGAGTGTTTAACTCGAAACATTCCAGTCACACATGTGCAGTCGCGTGTGTGGTGTTTGTGAGTCTTGAAGAGGTTATAATCCATCGCAGAGCATCCAAATTAAAATAAATAAATACCGTTTATAACATGCCACGCGTGTTTCATGTCAAACGCATTCTTTGGAAGAGAGAATGACGCAGAGGCGCGCGGAATCTGCAGCGAGGTGGGGAGGGAGAAGGCGGCCACTTAGTTAACCAGCGCCAACATGTACCAGATCCTGCATTTTACATGTGCTGATGTTATCAGTCATTTAATAAGTGACATTATTCGTTACGGGAGGAAAGTGGAGAACTCGGAGTAAATCCACGCGGAACAAGGGGCGAACACACAAATTCCACGCAGAAAAAAAAGTTATTAAAAATAATAATTGCATTTAAAGAGCGCTTTTCACCCGAGGGCCACAAAAGCGTTTGAGGCAGGAATCGAACCGCTTCGGGCAGGACCTTCCTCCTCTGGGGGAGGTGCGGATGTTAGCGCCGCACAGCCAACCTGCTGACGACTTTGACCGGGCGTTCGGCGCCCCGAAGACCGCTCAAGAGACGGGAGGCGGTGGCGACGGCGCGGGAGATACCCACGGAGATCGGCAGGCAGCGGCGGGGAGCCCCCGCCTGCCCGGTTGGGGCGGCCCGTGCCGGCCGCTGGCGGTGGCCCCTGCGCCCGCGTGGGGCGGCCACGCCTCGCCGCTCCTGCGCTGCACCGGAACCGCGATGCTCATCGCCACGGCATCAGAGCACCGGGGGGTGCAGAGGTGCGGCCGCACGCACTTCCTCAATAACCCTCCCGCCACTACCCGGCCACCCCCAACCAACCGGCCCCCCCACAATCCCCGCACCGGCCCCCCACATCCCCCGGTTCAGATACAACTCCTCTGCTCAAGTTAATGCAACATTTAGCTAATGGCACCATGCTGCAGACTTTGGTGTTCATTACAACAAGCGCAAAATGTCCTTGTACTGATTAAAATGTACCCGTACACGTAACAGCTTGAGCCGAGCTACTAATGCATTGATAACGCATGGATTCTAATGCGTTGATACCTGCTAGAGTTATTGTTGCCGATTTCAACAGCTGCTATCCAAGTTGACCCAGGTTAGCCAGCCAGTTGCCTCCCCACCCCTCCCCAACCCTTCGCAATGGTGGGGATATTGAAGAATAATTTGTCTAACTGAATGCCTTTCCTGACACCAGCCTCTTTTAGTCTGAATGTCTTCGGATCGTTATGTCTGAAAACTCCAGACCTGTTTGTCCACCAAGGGAGACCCCATCAGGAGCGAAAATTGAAATTGCCAATTGGCATCCATACAACGCGACAAATCGTGTCCATAACAATGGATTTTTATTGACAAACGCATTGTTACAAGCTCTGTGCAGCGCTTTGTGGCCCTCGGGTGAAAAGCGCTGTAGAAATGTAATTATTATTATTATTAATTAGTTTGCCCTGAGGGTCTCTGTGCTGACGGAATGGAGGCGAATGCTAATGTCATCTTCACATCGGCTTGGCAAAACCCGTAAATGCATGACATCACATTCATGAATATAAACAAAGTGCAAACGGAAGATTCTTCGAGCCAAATGTCATAAAATGTCAAAGCTGCCTTGACTCTTTTTTACCGTGAATATTAACCGATAGCCAGATAAACGTCATTAAAAATAACCGGAGGCACAAGAGATTGCATTGCCAAGACTCTGGGTTTGAATCCAGGACTATCCATAAATAAACTGGATTCACAGGTCTCATCAACGCACTTTAATTTAATCCACATTCACCATGTCCGATTAGCCGAGCTATTGAATATAATGATGTAGGTTTTCACGGCTTGATAAAAGCTGCTCTCCCCAGAGAGCAGCTTTTATCCCAAGAGAGCAGCTTTTCGAAGCAATCATCAACGGTAGAATCATCGAATACTCAAATAATCGGAAAACGCGGATCTGTCCCACCGCCCCACACGCTCGGGAATAATCTACACGGCAGCTGGGCTGCCCTACGCGGCGTCACGATGACGCGCATCCTCTGGTCTCGCAGGTCACCGGCTCCGCATCCGAAGCGGTCGTCCTCTCCCACGGGAGACCCCTGCCGCGGGCGAGAGGCCCGCGCCCTCCCGGCGGCGCCCGCCCTCGGGTCGCCCGCGACGTCCTGCCAAGAGGGCAAGCAACGAACGCGCGTCACCAGGTTGCGCCGCGCCGCGGAGATGCCGCCGGCGACGCCGTGGATACACTTCGCCCCGGGCGGCGCGACGGGCGCCGGGCGGCGCGGGGGGCGCGCCGCCCCGGGCGGCGCGGCCGAGCGGTTGCTCTCTCCCCCCGGCGGCGTGTGGACGGAGAAGGGGTCACGGGGTCGCGCGGGGCAGGGCGGCGAGCGGGCGATCGCCGGGCGCTCGGCGGTGCTCGGGGCCAGTCGCGCGGGCGAGCTCGAGGTCTGGGGATGGTCCCTGCTCGGCTGCGCCGGCGATGGCACCGGCGGCGGAGACGCCGGGCGGCAAGGTGGCGGATGTCCTGGGCCGGCTCACAGCGAAGGGCATGGCGCAGAAGAGCTCGCGGGCGTACGTGCGATCGAGGTATCAATTTATATAATAATAACAATTGCATTCAGCGAGCGCTTTTCACCCGAGGATCACAAAGCGCTGCACAGAGCTGCGGAGAGAACGGCACATCAGCAACAACGGCATTAGAACGGAAAATCAGCAACAATAACAAATTTATCGTATTTTTTTACGTAATATATACACTGACAATTTTGCATTTTAATATTATAGTTGAAAGTCTGATAATTTTACTTGTTGTTCTGCAACGATGTGTATATTAAAAAAAAAAACCCAAAAATGTTACTGCTGCCAATTTTCCGTTCCAGTGCCGTTGTTGGCGCGTCGTTCTCTCCGCAGCTCTGTGAAACGCTTTGTGACCCTCGGGTGAAACGCGCTCCATAAATGCAATGATTATCACGATCGCCGCTTCCAGCAGCGCGTGGCGAGGGATCGATCGTTGCGCTCACTTCAAGTCGCACGAATGTAAACGTACGCTCACATTGTGTCAAATCATACCGCTGTGAGGGTGTTCTGACACGTTTTGTAAACCAGGCATTGTGGTAATGAGAGGAGGTTTTTGCCATTTCTGGCATTTATACAGGTGTTAAGATCTTAAAACACCACAATAGACACATTTCACAATGTGTAAGATCTTCACACCTGTATAATTGCCGGAAATGGTAAGAACCTCCTTTCCTTATGACATACGTACACTGGCAAAAAGTACTCACACCATGCACTGTTAGTTTATAATTCCTCAATTAGTGATAACATTTACTGATTATGCATAATACTATGATTAATAAAAACACACCAATCGCGGTTTCAACAAGGCAAGTCTAATTGCAAAATAAATTTATACTAACGTTTAACAATGCTGTTTGCATGTAACATATTCAGCGCTCCTGCTAGAGCCTCCCTTAGTGAACAGGTTTGGAGTCAAGCGCTCCTGCTAGGGTCTCCCTTGGTGAACAGGTCTGGAGTCTAGCGCTCCTGCTAGGGTCTCTCTTGGTGAACAGGTCTGTAGTCTAGCGCTCCTGCTCTCCCTTGGTGAACAGGTC
>JAZEWT010000025.1:5667812-5686823 GCA_036362905.1 Mordacia mordax
GGGGGGGGGGGGGGTGGTTCGGTCGGCAGCGTAGTACGAATCGTGAAATGCACCGGAGTCGCCAAGCGGGACCGGCACGGAGCGAGCTGGAGAATGCCGTGCGTGCGAATCGGATGTGTCCGCGCCGCGCCGCGCGCGGGGCCGCGTCTGAACGGCACGAACCTCCGTGCCCTGCGGCGGGCTGATGAGCGGGCAGGTTCCCGGTTACACACCGGGAACATGGCACCGGGACCCCCGTGCCATGTTCCCGGTTCCCGGAAACCGGAGTACCCGGCGAAAACCCACGCGGACACGGGGAGAGCATGCAAACTCCACACAGAAAGGCACCTGAGCCGAGAGATTCGAACCCGGGACCTTCTTGCTGTGAGGCGTCAGCGCTAACCACTGGGCCACCGCGCCGCCCCCAGTTTTATCCGTGCAACGCCAAAGCGTTTGTCTTCATTCAGCTTCACATCACCGATTATTCCGCTGACACTTTGGACAGCCATACGTTTTCCCAACGCGCATCGGGAAGAAACGCAGCTCACAGCGTGAGCACAGAACGTCAACAACAAGAGGCGTCAGAAGAACGCGTCACACACTTGGAACAAGGGTCACCCGTAGGGCGGGTACTCTGCTAGTTTATTTTTAAAAAAACGTGCTGCTCTGTGGGCATATGCAGCGAAGGGTTGAAAACAACAACAATAATAATAATACATTTATAACTAGCCCTGTGGGTGCGCTGTCGCATCACAGCAAGAAGGTCCCGGGTTCGAATTACAGCTCGGGTGCCTTTCTGTGTGGGAGTTTGCGAGTTCTCTCCCCGTGTCCGCGTGGGTTTACGCCGGGCACTCCGGTTTCCTCCCACAGTCCAAAAAAACATGCTGCTGTATAGGCTAATTGGCTCGCAGACTGAATTGCCCTGTGCCCAGTGATGGGCTTGCGCACCACCGTGGGTATATCCCTGCCTTGCGCCCTGTGTCGCGCCGCACAAATTGGACTCCTGGTCGTGAACGTGACGCAGGTACACAGGCTCAAGGAATCCACGGAGAGGCGGGGATGGAGAAGGCAGACATGCAGTTTAACGGCGCCAACATTTCCTAGACAGTCTGTCCTAATTATTACGATGTTAATGGCCAATTCATTAATGAGAGGGTTTTTTTCTGTTCAGTTATGGAAGGTAACCGGGGAACCCGGAGAAAACCCAGGCAGAACAAGGGGGTGGGGGGTGGAATACACAAACTCCACATAGAAAAGCACTCAGAACGGGACTCAAACCGCAGATGTTATCACTTTGCCACCCAGATGCCCACAATTTGGAGTCGAACTTGCAACCCTGGTACTGTGAGCTCAGGTTGTTGATCACTACGCCACAGCGGCGTCTTGATGAGTCACGGGCGCCTGAGGATGCCTCCAACGTGGGAGGCGAAACGTCGCGAAGGAGTGATCGACGCGGCTATCCCAAAAGAGACGCTTTTGGAAGCGATCATCACCGGTGGCAACATTAAATGATTCCTCTGGGATTCATCTACATACGACAACCGGCAGCTGCACTTCGAAAGAACCCAAGATTATGTTGACCTTAACAATCATCGCATTTCTAGAGCGATTTTCACCCGAGGGTCACAAAGCGCTGCACAGAGCTGCGCAGAGATAATGTCAACAACAACGACATCAGAAGGGCAAATCAGCAACAATAACTATTTTTGGGTTTTTTTTTCTGACAATGAGATGAGATAATACTTTTTTAAAAAGACGCACGTTTATGTTTGTACGTCCTAAAGGAATGGCTTTGGTACATCTAGCAAATGGGTCAATGGCTTCGTAACTGCGCGTATCCGAGAAAGCAAAGGCTGGGCTTATTTTGGCCGCTTGTGTCGTCTCATCAACAGTCACGCCTTTAAAAATAACTTCTAAAATGTTGTTATTGGCAGCAGGGGCCAGTGCGATGAATCGTCTTTGTTCGAGGACCTAATTAATTTTCCGGAATCGATTCGACATTCGCCAGGCATGCACGTAGAGTCTACAATGGTATGGCTCAGCAGAGCGTATCGTGGTAGAATTCATACAAATACACATTTGTGCTCCCATACGCACAATCCGACCGATGATTCGTTGCATGGCTCATCAGTATGTCCACGGTGTTATTTTGCTGCGCCGTGTAAATAAATGTTCTTGCGCATTTCAAAAGCCACACATTTCAGAAGCCACACATTTCAGAATCCACACATTTCAGAAGCCACACATTTCAGAAGCCACCCGTTGCACGCAAGTTTCAGTTCCAGGCCATCAAAAAATCGAGACATCCGCGAAATACAACATTTCCTGTTTCCAGAAATGTTTATCGTCCACTGAGAAAATACCGAGTATATTTATTTTTTGCGTCTTTACCTGAACTGCAGCCCGCTGTGTTTGTTCGAATCCCCGCCCCGAAGTAGACAATCTTACCACACAGCGCGGACTAAAAAACGTGACCGCCGATACTAACGGTGTCTTTGCAGCGGTAACATCCGCGCCTCCTCGCATAAATCAGGTCCGGCAGGGTTCGATTCCCACCGTGGGCACCTGTGTCAATCCACCTCCCTCACTCTTAATTTGCGTCACTCCCAGGGACAATGGAAGGGGTTTCCATTGAAAGGGCTCCAAAGTCTTTCTCGCATATTAGAATTCAAATGAATTTAATTGAGTCCCACGCCTGTCGATCATCTTGCTAAATGGTCCCTGGCTCAGCGCTCTCCTGGCCTTATCGTGAAACGATAATGAGTTAATTAATTAAAACACCACCTATTCGAGAACCGTAAACGTCTAGTGACGCACGTTGTCGTGGTGACGCGATTCGACATTACTGTATTCAATAGAACGATGATCTGTAGTTCACCGCTGACAAAGTACTCAGCACTATTGCACTGGATCAACTAAAAAAAATATTCATCTTAAGGTCAAAAGTTCACTGTTTGATGCCCTGCGGTTGCCCATAGCGCAAATATTTTTTCATTTCAAAATGTTTGCTTTCCGTTATCGCTGCCCCTCTGCTGTTATTCCAACTACGAATGAATTACACGCTACGCACACGCTAATAATACCGGGCGGCACGAGTTATTTTGAGAGCGCGCTCACAGATAGAAGGGCTGCCGATCAAACTCAGACAGCAGTCGCCCTTCGCGAGGCTGTCCCCTCCCCACCAAGTGGGTAGAGACAAAGGTCACGAAAGCCTCGTTAACACACAGGTTGAAGCGCGGACTGGACGTTAGTCCGCAGGAGGAACGCTCGACACGGCCAGCCAGGCAGAACGGCTCGAGTGTGGGAGGAATCCGGAGTACCTGGCGAAAACCCACGCGGGCACGGGGAGAGAGAAAACACGCAAACGCCACACAGACAGGCGCCCGAGCTGGGAATCGAACCCGGGTTCTTCTTGCTGCGAGGCGACAGCGCTACATTACCGCTCGATCGCCATCGTTCTGGCGACAAACGCTTGTCCAGCTCCCGTTGCACATCCACGGATGGGCGATCAACAACAAATGCGTGCCGATGGCGCTCTCCAATATCTCAACCAGCAGCTCACCGAGCTCGGCAACCGTAATACAGCGGAGGGACCCCCACTTAGAACGGAACAAACTGTTACTCTGCCTGCTTTGCTGTTGTTGTACACGCTCACTTGTGACCGTGCCGAGATCATGGCACGAGATCATCACACTGTCCGTGCTTGAGGATTCGATTTAATCTTGGACACCTGCCTGCATTTCAACGCAGATTGTCAGTGGTGCCAACTCATGCGCTCCGATCACCAAGCCACTTGGCCACATCTCTGGGTTCCACGTGTTTGTGCCAAGAGGTAGCGGTGTCAGGCTTTTGTGAGACGCGTGTTTTTTTTTATATCAGATGCAGCTGTCACCCAAACCTGTCGGAGTAACACTCAGACCGCACGAGCGCTTAGGCCGTCAGCTGTGCCCTTGCTGTTTTGTTTGTGTGTGTGTGTGTGGGGCTCGCTCACAGACAAAGATCCCCCGTGTAGCCTTAACAGACTGTGGGGTCAAGTGCCGTTAGCGAGCGCCTATGAAGGTCGACACGGCACACGTGGGGAGCGATGGCCGAGCGGATAGCGCAGCGCCGGGCTACAAACCCGGTGACCCGAGTTCGAATCCCGCTCATGGCCAATACGGTGACGATTTTCTGAACCGATCCCGGGCCTCCCCTAGGTCGACTCATCCTCAAATAAGTAGAGTGCAATGTGAAAAAGTTGCTACTAGGGAGACAAAGGCGGCCAGGCGAGGCGTTGGTCACCCACCCCCCCTGTGTCGCGTCGACCTTTGTAGATGCTCGCTAACGGAACTCGACCCTAGAGTCTGTTAAGGCTATACGGGCATCTTTGTCTTTATGGAGCGGTGGCGCAGCGGTTAGCGCGCTGGGCTACAAACCCGGTGACCCGAGTTCGAATCCCGCCACCAGTGACGATTTTCTGAACCGGTCCTGGGCCTCCCCTAGGTCGACTCAACCTCAAGTGAGTTCCTAATGCAGTATGTAAACATTGCCACCTGTGAGATCACCCACCCGCTCGTGTGCCGTGTCGACCTTCATAGGTGCTCGCTAATGGCACCTGACCGCACAGTGTGTTCAGGCTATAGAAGGATCTATTGGTCTTGTGTGCGTACGTGTGTGAGTGAGACGTGTAACGACCACGCTGCAGCCACGAACAACAACCTCTGCGACGCGCCGTCACAGGGTTGTACCACAGCGCTGCTCGCCACGCAATGTCCGACGTTCCACACCACGTGCCGGCAGCTTCATTGCTCGCTCGCGGCGGGCGAGCACGCGGTAACACCTCTACACCGGACATCGGACACCGGAGGACGGGTGTACGGCGAGACCCTGTACACCGGTAAAAACGGCCTCGTTTGGTGGCGGTTGCCGCTGTTGGTGATAACGCGTCATCAGCACCCGCTGACAACCGCAAAGCACCTGCTGGAATACATGAAAAAAAAACCCCAAACAGAATGGTTTGTTCAAAAAATGCATCGTTCACTTTACTATAAATACCACGTGTTATTGATGATAGCAATAGTAATGATAAAAAAAAACCCACGGTACACACTGTCATAACGGCGATTTGCATGCAGTGCAAATCACGTACCGAAAAAGTAGTACAGCGCTGTTCGCTTAAATTACACGAGTGGATAAAACAAAATCAATACAAAACACGTCTCTAAAAAGTTGAGTTTTCTCCGCACGAAGCTCGGAATGGTTTCCTTTGTCTGCGCGACGACATCCGTAACGAACCGCGGACGCGTGCCCTCGCGCTCGGCCTGCACATGAAAGCGGAGCCTAACCCAGGAGGAGGAAGAGGAGGAGGACCGCTGGCTGCCGCGTCACGTGTGTTTCTTTTTCTTTTTTATAAATCGCGCGCGGCCGGCGTCGCCCAGTGGAGTGGGCTTGTCAAATTACGCCGACGCCAACGCGCCATGCAAATCGAACATTCACGCGCGCAAAAATCGAGACGCCGTCGTCGTACGGACGAGATCACGAGACATTTAAAAACGACACCGGCGAGCACCGACCGGCGGATCGGATTGCGAACCCGAATCGCTGGGGTTGTGGATGTCGGACGATACGCGTTGCTTGCCCGCGAGCGGGTGATTCACACGCCGGGATGACGTCACAAGACCGCGTTAAGACTGCACTGCGCGCGCCGATGTATGACGCGACCGCACGTCACCGGCGATAAAGAACCGGACGGCTCCGCCGGTGCCTCGTTAACAGCGCGACGCTGCTAAGTACGAACACGTTAATTACCGCCACACTAGCGGGAACAGTGTCCCGACTATTAAAAAATATAATAATTTAACAACAGGTGCATCTGCACCGACTGGAGTATGTGCCCCACCGCCGCCGCAGAAAACCCCACAACGCTGGTCCCATCTCTTAAGGCTAAAAACGGCGAAACCGACGGGCTAGTGCCCGACCGCCCGTACGCCTGCTCAACTGCGCGCAGAGTCTCCACCACAGCACGTAGCACCTTTGTAGCGTGAAATCGGCCGAGCCGAGAGCCGCCACTGATCTTTTTGCGAATCCGCTGCTGGACGGAGGGCTTCCCCACGAGGCGCGGTCCGCGACGGGAGTTGACGGCACGCCACGGCCACGGTAAATTGCGCCGGTTGGTGAAGGCGGCGGGGCGGGGGAGTGGATTCTGGAGCGGAGTGCGGCGCAATGGCCGATGCTGCGCCGCTTACCAGGGCCTACGATGTAATAATAGCGCGTATTTTGCGCGCACAATTGATACTTGCAGCTCATTTGGCGCACCTGTAAAGCTTCTCGAGGCGCTTTATATCGGTTACAGTGGAGTTGTTTGCGTAAGCACTGATCAAGTTGACATCGGCGATGCCTTCAGAAAGAGAAATGACTTTAGGCGGGTCTTGAAGATCTCAAAGAACCAGACTTCTTGACAGCCTTTGGCCGAAAGTTCCACAGTCCAGGTGCCACAGCAGCGAAAGCCCAGACAGTGGCCACGGACTGTACTTAAAACACAGTTAATATACCAGCTCGACCGCTATATTGTAAAACCTTGAGAGATGGCGACGGCTTGGGGAGGCATTCATCCAACAGCAGATTGAGCACGGCGATGGTTACGATGATGACAACACTTATTATAATGACGGCGAAACGTTAGTTCCTTCTCGACAGATGCGTTGGGAGTTTTCGGACTCGCACCGCCACGAGGAGCATTGGACCCGCTGGGCTCCGGCACGTTTCCAGCCACACGCGTGTACGCGGCATTGTCGCCGGGGTCAGGTCTCCGTAAAAGAAGAGAGAGAGAGCCTCACGGTTGTGCCGCCCGCTTTGTTCAACTTGCAAAAAAAGACTCCCGTGGATGAGAGCCATGGTCCGCCAATGTGGTGCGTCGTTCTTCCGGCCGTTGTCTACAAAATAAATAAGGCGTCCCGTCTCTGCAACCTGCGGATGACAAATTACGTGAGCGTTGTACATTATAAAATGTGACGGGGGGGGGGGTTGGGGGTTCAAAGGGCTACACATAGGCCTCTGAAATTTATTAAACATGCGTCTTGTCACTGGGGCATCCGTAAACATTGGTTTGGTGCAGTGCGACTTCATAACAATGTTTTTAAAAGTCGGAAGCGCACGGTTTGGCAGAGCTTTTCATATTATTCACGGAACGTTGATGTTGGTGATGTACAACATCGGGCTGATGAGAGACGGTCAAACCACGTGCGTTATGGAGGCTCCAGCTCACTGCCACCCTGTACAGGACGAAGCGGTTTGTGACAACGAGATGAGATGAGACTGCTTGGGTCAAGCTGTTGTTTTTTTTGCAAACGTGACACTTTTTGTGAAAGGTGTGTATTTAGCATTTTACGACTTTAACACGTCTATTTTTGCCAAAATGGTAAACACCTCTTGTCGTTTTTTTTGAAGAATTAAAAAAACTCTGTTCATTCCCCGCTTGTCCCGCGTTGCGTTTGCAGTGTTCCACACTCAGTCGGTGGAAGGTTACGGTCTGCGGTGTTGAGTCAGCCAACCATTCCTAGAAGTAAGCAAACCTCAAGGCGCACAGAGGCAGGGCTCAACTGATTTACGAGAAATCCACAGGAAGAGATAGCGGTGGCAAGGGCTTTCAGGCACGCTTGCGTCACACACGGCCTCCTCCATTCCGCAAATAAGTACAATTTTTATTTTTATTATCCTCCTCCACCTAAGTTTATTTTCTTCGTTATCTCAGATTGCAAGTTGTTCAAAAATTTCGCAGCATCTGTATTTCTGGTTTCAATTTAATGTTTACAACCTCCCCGGGGGGATTTCTTGCGGTAAATACTCAAGTAGAAAGCAACGCAACTGCATTAACGGAACAGGGCACGCAACACAGCTGCAGATGGTTGTATAATCGGTATTTTTTAGTTGTATTTAACTGGGAAATCTGGTTATAACTGGAAATATTTAAGAGAGATCATAGACGACAGAGACACAGATGAACGTCTCAATAGTGGACATTCTTAGAAAACAAAGAGCAAAGATTTGTGCAAGACCATCGTCACTAACGCACGTAGGCTATGGTTCCTGGAATAAGAACCGGGAATTATTTTTAATATCATGTTTGCGCCACACTAAAATAACAGAATATTGATAACGTTAATACTTAAAAAACACTCAAGCAAATTGTATTAACACTTCATGACCGATGCACATTTGGTTATTTTAAAATCTTTGACTAGTTGAGTTTTCTAATGGAAACAAGTTGTCGTGATTATTGTTGTTATTATTGACTGCATTGCCAGGAAGGCAAGGGCACTAATTCGCTGAATCGTGGAATACATTTTTATTTATTTATAAGGTTTAAAAAAATAATCAATGCGCACCGTTAGAAAACTGATTACACTATCTAAGTCGAGCACAACTTGTCTAATATTTGTATTGTTGCGGATTTTCCGTTCCAATGTCATTGCAGTTGGCGTGCTGTTCTCACCGCAGCTCTGTGCAGCGCTTTGTGACCCTCGGGTGAAACGCGCTCTCTAAAAACGCAATTATTATTATATTCGTCGAAAGACCATTTGTTCAAAACGCCGGCCGGTGGTAAAACGCTCGGGCCACAAGACGGTTTTGGAGACAACATCCTGGCGCGTGATGTCCTGTCCCTTCCAAATTCATCACCGTCGCAAAACAACCGCACTGCCAGTCAAAGCTCAGCACGTACATGTACGGTAGAGCCGTGCGTCGATCCCCTGCTGGATGAGCGACTCCCCCTACACCTTATGGGCCCACGGGGCTCATGTTGACCACACCTTATCAAGCTCGCTGGTGTGGCAGGCCAAGATTAGATACGTATGGCACGTGTGGGACTTGTGGCACGTGTGTCACGTGTGGCACATGTGGCACATGTGGCACGTGGGTGGCCTGTCGATCGTTAATTAACGCTGTCCAATGAGAAAGCTCTACCATGTATAAATAAACGATACCGTTGGTTTATTTATTACATTGTGTTAAGCGGCAGGGGGCCGGACTGTCAATAAGAGGCATCAGCATTATCGACAACCGCTTAATCCTGTACACAAGTCGCGGGGGGTGGGGGTGTGGAGCCTATCCTGGCAGATAGAGGGCGTAAGGCGGGGCTATACCCAGGATGTGACGCCGGTACATCGCAGGGCACTGGGCGCAATTCACTCAGCTTGGCACGCTATTTCTGAAAGGTCGCCGACCTCCTGAAAGGTCTCCACCATCTGTCAAGCACTGTCCTCTTGGCTCAACCACACTTAGCCTCTCTGGTCCCCGTCACGATAACGGGACGTGCGCCCTGCAGGCGATTTGACCGCACGGACAAATCATTAAGCAGTGGGTCAATGAGATGCATTACTGTAAACCGTGCGTTTAATCAACATATCTACATAGATAGGGATGCGCTACGGCTCTCGAATCCTCGGTTATAACGAGAGGCCATCCACCCCATTACTGTAACACACCAAGCTAAAAATCAAGAAGGTCCCGGGTTCAAATCTCGGCTCGGGTGCCTCTCTGTGTGGAGTTTGCGAGTTCTCTCTCCGTGGTGTACGTGTGGGTTTTCGCCGGGCACTCCGGTTTCCTCCCACGGTCCAAAAAACATGCTGCTGCATAGGTTTATTGGCTTGCAGACTAAAATTGCCCGCAGTGCCCGGTGATTGACTGGCGTCCCATCGTGGGTATATCCCTGCCTTGCGCCCTGTGTCTGCCAGGATAAGCTCCGGCTCACCGCGACTCTGTACAGGTCTAAGCGGTTTCTGACAATGAGATGAGACTGCTAAAAATATGCCTGCAGCGGCCCTTTATTTCGAGCTTTGCTAATTCCAATTAGCCACGATCTGTCCACTGCTGGCTGAAGGCCACTGCCAACTGCCACTATTATCACAGCTGTATGACTCAACACCGAGCTTAAGAGTAAGATCATTGACCCCATTTACTGCAACCAATTCCATTGCCAATGTGCTCCAGCGACATTCTATTTGGGGCTTTGTTCATTCTCATAAGGCATGATCTATCCATTGCTGGATGAAGGCCACTGTGAGCTTCTGCCATCTATCACAGGTTTGCAATGTAAACGTAATTCCAGCACAAGAGCTGATTTCGTTCTTCCATCTCCACAAGAGGAGGTGGCTCTTTCATCTGGCTTCCACTCCATTACCAGTCTTGACCCACGCCACCAAAATCTCTTTGAGCAATGTCATTGAGCCTGCGCTGACCGGTGTGGTGAAGTATGGTCAATCCCCCGAACGCCACCATTCTCAACCGGTGTGGTCGTGACCCATCAGTTGGACGAGAGCATCATCTAGTTGTCAGTGGAGAACATACCGGGCTATAGGCGCTCATCATAATTACGATTACACAATTTCTTAACGCACATTTTTGTTCACGGATAAAGTTAAGAACTGGTCGTAAGGGTTGCTCTTTCGGGATAACCGTGTCGAGTGTTTCGCCTCCCACATTTGGGAGGCACCAGCAGGCTAACGAATGGCTTGGCTGAAAATGACGCAATTATATATTTTTAAAAACAACACTTATCCATTAGGGCATGGGCTCGTGTACAATGACCATGCCAGTGGACTAGATTGGTGAGCAGATTAGTACTGATTGTACTAATCAGCAATTATCTAAGACAATGAAAGCTCGAGTGAATTAATTCATAACCGTCGTCTCTGTCAGCCGGGGTTTATCCGCTGCTGGATGAGTGAATGAAAAGAGGCAAGGGATTAATGAGCGCGTAAGAGGAACGACAAAACAAAGCAACACAGGAATGAATGAAGGTAACGATTCTGTGCTGTCATGAACAAGCCAACGAACGAATTACACTTGAATGAGCCCGAACGAGTGGATAGATTTCACGGCTCGATGCATCAGAATCGCTCCCCCATAGCTGTTCGTTCGGGACAGCCGTGTCGAGTGTTCCTCCCGTCACTCCTCTCGAGACGAACGGCCTGGCCGATGCCTCTCCAACGCGGCGGGCGTAACGTCGCGAAGGGCGGCGAGCGAACTCGACACGGCCAGCCCGAACCAACACCTCGTGCCGAGCAATTCTCGCTGCGCAGCGAATGAACGAAACCGTACGTGGGAATGACTTAAGATGCTCTTACCCCCCACCACCAGCACCCCCATCCCCCCCATCCCCCCCCCGGGGGGGGGGGATGGGGGGGATGGAAGGCCCGGTGGCTGCGGAGCGGCCTCGTCCTTCACGCACGACACGTGGCGCGCAGTCTGTTGACCGCCTCTTTGATCAGATTGCCGCTCATCAGCAGCTCGTGAAGAACATCCCGGGGGTCCGGCGGGGGTTCCTCCTCGCGGCGCGCAGGGATCTCCGATCGGGCAGGCAGCAGCCCGAGGGAGCTGCCCGCACCGAGCCAAGCGGCCGAAGCGAAGGGAGCCACCCCCTGCAGGGGAGCCGCTGGAGGAGGCTCTCGCCGGGCAGGGTAAGGGGCGACCCGGGCCCGCTGCGCCGACCAGGCCCGTCGAGGAATCTTCAGCCGCAGCGACTCTGCCATGCGCGTCGCCAGCTCGTCCACGCTGCTGCTGTCACCGCCGCCGCCGCCGCTGCTAGCGTCATCGCACGGCATTGCCCTGCTGGTGCTCCCCGCCGCTGTTGCCGTGTGAACGCGGTGGCGCTGGTGGCGCCGAGACAAAGGCCGCCGCCGAGACAAAGGCCGCCGCGCCACCGCCGTCGCCTCCCTCTTCCTGCCCGGCGGCGAACACGTGGGAGTCAAACAATAACAACCCGGGGACGTGCCGCGTCACCGGGGGGGGGGGCGACGCGTCTGCGGGATTACGTCATCGCGTACGGCTTGCGCTCACCTGCCCATTACCACGTGTGGGCATTGTGTTTACGTTGAAAGTGTGGTGCGGTGGTGTGTGTGTGAGTGTGGTGACTGTGCGTGTCTGTCCGGTTGCTACAGCAGAGATGTAGGGAATAACAACAGAACCTGCATCTCTGCTCTATTGACCTGGTCAAGACCTATGATACCATCAGTAGACCAGGGCTGTGGGTTGTTCTTCATGATTTCGGGGTCCCAGACACCTTGCTCATCATCATGAAGGACCTCCACCTGACACCTTGCTCATCATCATTAAGGACCTCCATAAGTGGGCAAGTCCGGGTAAAGCTACATGATCAGGAGTCGGGGCCATTCATTCCCTGATCACCTTGGGGTGCGACACGGATGCCCTCTGGCACCCACATTATTCAACATCTTTTTTTGACCACGTAGTTCGAGAGGCTTTCCATGGATGTTCCAGTGGAATTTCCATCTGGTACAGGTACAATGGGAGGCTGATCGATGCCCGGGTGCGCCGCATGCCCAAGCAGTTGTTGTTTCGCCGGATAGAGGAAGCTAAACCGGCATGGCACTGGCTGGAGAAGAGATGCACTGATGTTGCACAGGAGGAACTGGAGCTGAGTGGACTCGCTGAAGACTAGTACTCGCGGTGTCAAGATCGACCTCTGTGGAGGAGGATCGTGAAGGACGCTGCCGGGCAGTTGGAGGCAGTCGCCCTCCAACAACAACGGAGGGCGGAGGAGCGACGCTCACAACAACGAGCGGAGCGTCGAGCGGCTAAAACACAGCAAGCTGGCAGAGTAGGGAGCATAGGTCGTGCACCTGCCAGTCATCTCAATCAGGCAGCCCATAGCACCTGGGTCTGTCCTGTGATCTGTCGGCGAGCCTTTGACACTTCACGTAGCTTCAAGTTGTATATGACCTGGCACAGGCGCCGCGACTTAGTGGTGATTGTTGTTGTTGTGGGTGAGTATGTAGTGAGTGAGTATATGATGAGTGTATGGTGAGTATGTGGTGAGTGAGTGTATGGTGAGTGTATGATAAATTAATGTGCAGTACGTGCAAGTGTCGGCGTTAGGTGTCAGCAAACCACGCAAATGCTTAGGGCCCTTAGCAGCTAAAGTGGATCCCAGAGTTGCTTAGTATTATTATTATCATCATAAGACCTTGTCTGTGTAGCCGGTGCTGAGCCGGCGCCCAGGACGCCCAAATGCCAAGCGCCAGCACCCAGCACACGTCTTTACCGCAAGACGGTACAGGGTTGGTGTCAGAGTGGTGGACGATGGGACTGTAATTCCCTGAGTGAAAGTGGAAAGTTCATGCATTCGTGATCAGCGCTCGGTTAAGCCTGTGAGAGTGTCGCGATGAGCCGGAGCCTATCCTGGCAGACACAGGGCGCACCACAGGGCTGTAGCCAAGATGAAAAAGCCAGTCCATCCAAGGACACTGTGGGACATTTAGGCAAGCCAAGTAAGGCGCCAGCAAATCTTTGGTACCACGTGGTGCTACTCAATAACGCTGTCGTCGGCCACGTGGTAGATGTTTATTATTACAGCAGGGCAATGAATATTACTCCAGAAGCGAGAGTGGCTGACAAACCCACGGACAAAGTTAATTTTGCACGAGGATTATTATGATGCGCGTAACAAATCTGCACAGTTTGCAATTGTTAATTCTATCCAAACTGCCCGTATGGTTCCACCAACTAATGTCTCTCCATCATCCACCCCTTTTACCATCTAATTTAGTTCACAGGTAAGAACAAAAATGGCATCAGTTAAGGTAACAAACCTTAGTTGTAATAATGTATTCCTAGGGCAGCACGGTGGCCCAGTGGGTAGCGCTGTCGCCTCACAGCAAGAAGGTCCCGGGTTCAAATCTCGGCTCGGCTGCCTTTCTGTGCGGAGCTTGCATGTTCTCTCTCCCCGTGTCCGCGTGGATTTTTGCCGGGCACTCCGGTTTCCTCCCACAGTCCAAAGACGTCTGCTGCATCGGTTCGCTGGCCTGCTGAGCAAGTTTCCCCAAAAAGTGTGCCCCGCGATGTACTGCCGTCACATCCTGGGTATAGCCTTACCTTGCGCCCTGTGTGTGCCGGGATAGGCTCCGGCTCCCCACGAGCCTGTACAGGATGACAACCCTACGTGTGTGAGATGTTTTACGCTGTGTGTGTGCTCTAGTCCACGTTGGTTGATTACATCTCTATAAAACATGTAAATCCAGTGGTTCTGTGCGGTGTTTTTTTTTAGATGCTGTGCATAATAAAGAAATTTTGGATTGGGGTCACGTAATAAAAAAAAAGTTTGCGTCGTAAACTCACCTCCACCTGACACAGCCAGTCAGTAAGGTTTTGTGACGTGACCAAAACCTGTTCATTCTTTACCACTTCAGCACACCGTTGTGTTCGAAATAAAATCCACAACATTACAATATATGGTAATCGCAACCGGCTCTATCAGGTACCTTGATTGACAACTGTCATATCTAGTCCCTAAATAAATCCAGAGTATAATGTATTGACTGATACAGACACACAGAGACACACAGAGACTCACACACTGGGATCCACACGGCAGTCCAATTGACCAACGTAGAGACTTATACACAACTGCCTTTTCTCGACATAAACTGAAGATGCCACTATTGATGTAGGTTGTCATGGCTCCATGTATGACAGTTGTTCTCACGAGCTGCCCTTTCGTACGCTCGCCACGGCTATCCCGACACAGCGCCTCTGAAGAGCAATTCACAAATGCGCCTTGCGTCTCTGCTCAGAGTGGCATTCCTGAGATTCGCTGGCGTTCAGACGCGACGTTGCTTCCAACACCGGTTGTGTAATACTACGTCCAGGAAGCGCGTCGCGCTGGCCCCTTGCAGCGAATCAACACTCGCTTGAAGCAGGGCGAGGCACAACCCACACAGGTGTGCTCTGTCCGCCCTCGCTCGCTCGCTCACTCTGTGCGTGCGTGTGTGCGTGTGTGTGCGTGTGTGTGCGTGACGCGGCGAGCCGACAGCCATCATTGTCGACGCTCGCGAACGGCAGAGACGCTGCTGCCCTGGACGCTGCAGGGATCGGGCAGCGAGACCAGGTACGATGATGATAATAATAATAATAAGTCTCGTCATCTCATTGGTCGGAAACCGCTTAGTCCTGCACAGGGTCGCGGTGAGCCGGAGCCTATCCCGACAGACACAGGGCGCAAGGCAGGGATATTCCCACGATGGGACGCCAGTCCATCACTGGGCACTGCGAGCAATTTAGTCTGCGAGCCAATTAACCTATGCAGCCGCACGTTTTTTGGACTGCGGCAGGAAACCGGAGTGCTCGGCGAAAACCCACGCAGACACGGGGAGAGCATGCAAACTCCACATAGAAAGGCACCCGAGCCGAGATTCGAACCCGGGGACCTTCTTGCTGTGAGGCGACAGCGCTACTCACTGAGCCACCGTGCATTTACAGAGCGCTTTTCACCCGAGGGTCACAAAGCGCTTCACGGAGCTGCGGAGAGAACGGCGCGCCAACAACGGCACCAGGACGTAAAATCAGCAGCAATAAACATTTTTTTTTAAAATTACCATAGGCGGACTCTACCGGGGGCAGCGAGATGTCAATTTTCGCTCTGATTTGTGTCTCTTTGTCAAGGTGTGAAGCGAGAAGTCGCTACGTCTCGAGGTGCAACAACAAAGCGGGTGCTTGAGATACTCGCTAAAGGTGAGCGATTGCAGACAAAATACGAGGTGTTAATACGAAACACCTCATCTCATCTCATTATCTGAAACCGCTTAATCCTATATAGGGTCACGGTGAAGCCGGAGCCTATCCCGGAAACATAGGGCGTAAGGCAGGAATACACCCGACGACGGGACGCCGGTCCATCGCCGGGCATTGCGGGACAATTTTAGTCTGCGAGCCAATCAACCTATCCAGGAGCATGCTTTTGGACTGTGGGAGGAAACCGGAGTACCCGGCGAAAACCCACGCGGACACGGGGAGAGCATGCAAACTCCACACAGAAAGGCACCGGAGCCGAGAGTCTCGAACCCGGGACCTTCTTGCTGTGAGGCGTCAGCGCTAACCACTGGGCCACCGCGCCACCCTGAAACACCCCAGTAGGTAAACGCAAAGCTGGGACGCTAACCTCCCAGCACCATTTGACGTTATTCATACTTTGACAGTATTCCCGTTGCGCAGTCTTACATTTGTCCATTTCTGGCGCATTAACAATGTTTACGGGTAATCGGTGACAGGTTAGGTAGCAATTCAAAGCGCAGACGAAGGGCCACAGGGCGGACGAAATGCATCACGTTACAAAACCGCTCCGCTGCCACGGATGATGCGTGCATCTGCAAAATGTTCCACTCAAAGTGAATGGATAACTTTGAAATCCGCGTTCAGTTCGATATCAGTACCCTCCTTAAGCCTGTACGGGTTCGCTGGGGAGGTGGAGCCTATCCGGGCAGACACAGGGCGCAATGCGGGGCTATACCGAGGATGTGACGCCAGTACATCGCAGGATATTTTTTAGGCCAATTTACTCAGCAGGCCAGTTAACCTAGGCAGCGGCGTGTCTTTGAACGGTGCGAGGAAACCGGAGTACCCGGCGAAAACCCACGCGGACACGGGCAGAAAAGACGCAAACTCCACACAGATGGGCACCCGAGCCGGAAATCGGACCCGGGCCCTTGTTGCTGTGAGGCGGCAGCGTTACTAACTGCGCACATTGTCTCTATACATAAACAGGCATTGTGCAACGCTCAACTAAAACGTGTTTTGTAGGATTTCAGGCCTCGATGTATGGGAATTGCTTTAAAGAGATGCTCTTTAGGGATAGCTGTGTCGAGCGTTCGTCCTATTTCCTTCGCGACCATTCGCCTCCCGTGTTGGAGGTGTTATCAGGCTCTTGAATGATCTACCTAAAAACACTTTAAAAATATAAGTATCTGTAGTATGCGTGTGTTTAGGGATGCTTAGCAAACACGCTCACTAAAGCACCCATTAACACTCGAGAGGAAACGAATTTGGCAGCGTTTTCAAATCTACAACATCACAGCAACACACACGCGTGTACTGCACATGACATTTCTCGTAACACATTTCGTCTAAACAATTCTCATCTCGTTGTCAGAAACCGCTTAGTCCTGTACAGGGTCGCGGTGAGCCGGAGCCTATCCCGGCAGACACAGGACGCAAGGCAGGGATATACCCATGATGGGACGCCAGTCCATCACCGGGCACTGCGGGCAATTTAGACTGTGGGAGGAAACCGGAGTGCCCGGCGAAAACTCACGCGGACACGGGGAGAGAACATGCAAACTCCACACAGAGAGGCACCCGAGCCGAGATTCGAACCCGGCACCTTCATACTGTGAGGCGACAGCGCTATCCACAGGGCCATCGTGCCGCCCTTCTTTTAACGACTATTTCGAGTGTCAAATGCAGTACCGTGAAGTTGTTGCCACAATTCTCTTCATAATGCTTTCATGATGGATGTCTAAACAATGATTTGGGGATCCCATAGTGCTCACTGGTCATAGGTCATTAATATTTCCTGGTGACCCATTTAACCACCCACCCACAACCAATCTTGCCTCCTCCTGCCTGGTATACAGCTGTGGGAATCATGGTGTTACTTAAATGTTTCTGTCCAGTGTCTTGACATTGGGCGGCAGGGTGGCACAGTGGTGACACCTGCGTCTCACGGAAAGAAGGTTCTGCTCAGGAAGTTCGATTCTCTCCTCGAGTGCCTTTCCCTCTGGGGTTTGTGGGCACTCCCCCTGGTCTGCGCGAGTTTTCTCCGGGTTCTCTGTTTTCCTCCAATGACAAAAAAAACCCCACTCATTAATCAGCCAATACCATCTTGATATACGGAACGTAGTGTTTGGCCAATGTTGGCGCTGGCGAACCACGTGGTTGCTTCCTAGGGGGCTTTTTGATGATACTTTGCGTTAAAGGGTAAACGGCCTTTAACGCAAAGTGCCAGCTGAGCGGTGGATGGCGGTGGTGGGACCCGGTGACAGTCGGGTCATTAAACCGCTGAGTGCTTTAAGTCGTGTCCTCCGCCCCGTTGAGTCTCTTGCACGGCCGCAGCCCAACTTTCACGACCGTCTCAGCCGCAGTGACCCCGGCCCTTTCTGTGTCTGGCCCCAGCTGATCTACGTTGTCGCTGATGATCGCTTCGAAAAGCTGCTCTCTCGGGACGGCCGCGTCGATCGCTCCCTCTCTGCCCATCGCGACGTTTCGCCCTCACACGTCAGAGGCATCCTCAGCGCCTGAGGATGCCCCGAGAGAGTAGCTTTTCGAAGCAATCGTCATGCATCGAGCCGTGAAAACCATCATCACGATGTTGTCACTGTCACCTCCACCTAGCCCTCCAGGCATGTGACAACGTACAATTTTTGGAAAGCACGCTGTCAGAAACTTGGTCATAACTAGCATTTGTTTAGCATATGTAACAGGGAGGCACTTGCCTGTTTTGACGGTGGAGGTTCTACTAATGCGAAGTCGTTCGATCTGCCCGCCCAGGTTTGGCGCGGGTGTCTGACGATGCTGAACGTAATTATCAGCGAAACGTCGTGTGTATATTATTTGTAAAATATTGTGGGGTCGCTCTCCCACACGCCGCTGTGCTGAGACAGTAAAGGAATTGGCGCGTTTTCTGTTCACGTGACAACCCCTTACTGATTGGCCGTGTCGGGTGGTGGAGGGTTAAACGACACGAGTTTATAATTTTCTACGTGACCTGACCCAGAAATGAATTTCATCGAGGTTGTACTTAGCCAATTTTATGTCTGTTGGGTCAAGGTGACCTATAACTGTGTTAGTAGCAACCGTGGGACCAAATGGCTCGCCATTGGTTGCTCGGAAATGGTTGTAGCAAAGGTGGGTAAAGATTACGTGTTGGGCCAAGGTGACCTCCAACTATGAGATGCGCGGAGCATGGAGCCATGTACGGTGCGGAGCGGTGCAGCGCTGCACACTGCAGGCAGTGCCGTCTTGACGCGCGCACGCGCTGGCCAGGTGCCCGGGGGCCCCACGAGCATAGGGGGCTCCATGCTAATGTATGTATGTCACGACTTGCTGTAAATAAATAAATAAATACTACGTAGGGGCCCCGGTGCACGGCTTTGCCCGGGGGGCTACAATGCTGTTAAGACGGCGCTCACTGCAGGGTGTGCTGGGTGGGAATCGGCGCAACCGTATTATATCGTACGCACCGGGTCTCATCAATGACTCACGGCG